>CM068319.1:23366458-23393958 GCA_034766995.1 Acanthacorydalis orientalis
TTGTTTTGTTAATTATACTCAATTTATCAATGTTTACTTATAAGCATCAGTGTTTATTTCAGCGTCCTCTAATGTTAAATTAAATACAAAACAGAATTTATCTTTTGGTTCTATCCTGATGTTTTTTGCTTTTGAAAGTTATATTAGATATCCACTTCATATTAATATTAAAATCCTTTCTTTCTTGTTATTGCTGATACATATTAAGTTACGTTTCTGTTAGAATTAATTTTTAAATAATTATTTAAATATATTTTATGTTTATTAAATGTCAAAAAGGATTAATCGTAAAAACCTGAATATATTGTCTATATAGAAGAATTTAATATAAAAAAAACATGAGATGGTGTAATAATTCAATGAATTATTTTCTACCGAATTTTCACAATTTAATAACGAACAAAATGTTTTATATGCTAGAGACAAATGAATATATATATATATATATATATATATATATATATATATATATATATATGTTCCGTGTGTGTGTGTGTTTTTTTTTTTGCAAAAATACCCATCTATAAAGATGTTGTACGTACGTACGAAAATAAAAAAAAATACTATAAATCATACAGTAAATTTAAAATAAAAAAAAGTATTTTCAACTGACATTACACACGAAAGCCATAAAGAAAAGTAGAGTCGTAAAAGAGCTGGTAGGATAGGGAATTGTCGACCCTGTTGCAAATAATTCATGAACGAACTACGGGCATATTACATCTACTGACCACAATACAAACTCAAAACTATACGTAGTTAAAGTTTAAAGGAATTCGATTGAATAGTATTGGATTTGTGTTAAGTTTGAACGTTATTTATGATCATTACGTGTAGTAATACAAGACTGAAAATACAACTTATCTGAAATTTTTAGGAGTGTATTTCGCTTAGATGCCTTGTACGGAATATGAAAAATAATGAAATGAGTAGTAAATTCCATTCATGTCAGGTTACATTTATAAGCATTTTATATTTTTATATACAATATTGATTGGATCGATTTATAGGAAACTTCCATTAAAAAGAAAATTTATCTTGGTATTTTGTTATTTTCATTTATATATATATATATATATATATATATATATATATATATATATATATATAGTATAAATAGGTGAATAATTTTAATTAAATAATTAATTTAAATTTCATTAAAAGTTTATCATTAATTTAAAATTATTTTTCATATATTATATCCTTGATATTTATTAATTTTAATCATATTACAATTTACTTCCTTCCGATATATTTACTTCCTTCCGATATATTTTTTGTTTTCCAATACAACGATTTTCGGTGCTAGTACCACTTTTAGATGCATATATTTAAAAACAAAAATAATTGGTAATTAATCAAAATGTCAACATATAGAGAAAATATAATTTAAAACACATATGTGAAGATGGTACTAGTGCCTGAACCGGCTGTTTGGAGTATCAAACACTATACTAGATTAAAAAAAAAAACAATAATTTCTTTATAATTTGGAACTCAAACTTTTAAGAAAACATGATCTTGATGGCTTCATATGTAGGCATGTATCGTTTTTATTTGAAATTATTATAACGATGGCAATGTTAATAAAATAAATTTATAACCTAGAATATATTATTTATGATAATATTTGTAATTAAATCTGCACGTTTGTATAAGTTTGTAATTTGAAGAATTAAAATATAGTCTGTTTCAAATATTTAGTAGCTCTATTTGGCAAGTTGTATATATTTCCTTATACGGTTCTGCTTTTAAGTGGTTTCGGTCGATCACTTCTCAATATTTGATGTGTTCATTGATGGTTTCAATTGAAAGCTTACAGAGCGATATTACATTTCGTACTGAAATTGAATATACTTTATTAACTGACATATAATAATTGATATGTAATGATAACGTAGATGTAGTGTGAAAGGTTTCTGCTACGATGAGTTTTTCTATATCCTCTACATATATACAAATGTACATATATAGATACATATATACAAAGATTTATTTATATATATATATATATATATATGTATATATATATATGTATATGTACATATATATATATATATATATATATATAACTATTGAAAATATCTCTTCAGTTATTTATCGATCGAAAATTATTAATAACAGAACAAATACATTTTAAAAGAATAAAATAGTTACATTATAATTTAAAACATTACTTCGTGTCTATTCTTTCTAAAATTTCTTGGTGGTGAAAAAAATATTTTATAATTGAGGTACATTAGTTAGGAAAAGTTATTTTATGAAAAAAAACATATAAATATAACTTAATAAATACGAAACATTACTTAAACTAATTTTTTAAAATGAATATCAACACTCCAGACTATAAAAGTTTACATTAAAAAATATGAGCGCTTTCTCTGTATATATTATATTAAAGCATTGTATGTGTCTAAAAAAATATAGCATTTCTTGGAAATAAACTTAAAAAATAAAAAATTGTCCAATCTTTTTTTACCCACGCTTACTGCAGATGAGTGGGTGTATATTTCAATGGGATTGTTAGAATATGAGATGTTTGCATTATTTTAAGCAAATAAAAGGAATTTTCCTGACGGAGATGACTCTTACATTTGACTGATCAATAAAATATGAGTATTTTATAATCTATGATACTAGTATATAATACATTTTTTTGATTACAAAACAAATATATTCTTTTATATAGATACACTTATGTGTTGAACGTTTTATCAATAATCGTATTTTTAACTTGGATTTAAAATTTTTGATATATTTTTCATCGAATTGATTGGTTATTTTAATGATGATAATCTTATATATATATATATATATATATATATATATATATATTAGTTGCAAAACATAATTTTGTGCCTTGAAATTAAATAAATCATAATTCCGTTTTGAATTATAATACTTTGTCGTTTTAGGATATGAAGTACCAACTTTAATAGTTAAAAGACTATACATCTTGGACAAGCAGTTTGATAAACCTCTCAAGCCTCTCAAAAGTAGTGAACACGATGGGATCCGAAAAGAAGCATATTAAGCATTGCATACTTTTTGGATTCCAGTTGAAAAAATCTGCTGTTAAAACCGTGGAAATGATTTGTTTAGCTTTGGGAAAAGGTTTAACGTATAAAACGTGCAAAAAATGCTAAAACAGTGGAAGAGATCCGGAAATGCATTACGGCTTCATCGATTTATAGTCGTCATCTTTTTTTGACAAGGAATTCGTGATTCGTGAAGGAACAGATGAAGCACAACTATTAAAAATAACGAGGAAATATTTTGACGGTTGAAATGAATTTCATTTTTCTGTAAACATTCATTTTTCATAAAAAATACACCGAATTAATTTGTACATCTATCATATAAGTGCATGCTTATAAACAAATATATATTTTGCATGTAATAATAAAGTAGAAGGTTATTTGTACCGCATATAAAAGAATGAATACTTCTGATATTATTCATTAAATAAAAATAAATATACTCTCTTCTATTGTTTTTAAAAAAAATATGATGAGGAATTTAAAGAAGTTTTAGAAATTTAACAACAATTAATACATCTTTCAACGACAATAAACAGAATAAATCGACAAAAAAAGGTAAACATTCTGTTCTCCATGTCATGGATACGTGCACGGCAGTAATAAACTATCTGAGATTGTGGCATGGATATGTGCATCCAGCAATTTATTACCTGAGAAGATCATTGCATGGATAAGCATACGATTTTTTTGCTTAATAAAGTGCCATTTTTCCAGTTTATGCATATATGTTTACGTATGATAGTTTTAAAAGCAATTTGCTAGATTTCAAGTTATAAAAGTAACCTGAAGTTTTACTTTATGAGAATTAATACCAAATGAATATTACATAAGAATTTTAAATAACAAAATTAGAAAATGAAATCAGAATATATAAATATTCATAAACAAAGAGAATATAAATAAATTATTAAACTAAACCGCACACTATTACATTTTGGAAAAGGAACTCAACATGTATTTAAATTAGATAGAGAGGAAAGATGGATAATTGTTAATTTTAAATGTACAAGTAGAAAGAAGAATACGAGAATGTATATTTTTTAAGAAAGCACAATAACGAATTAAAACTGAATTATAAGAAATTATAAAAAATATTATAATAATTTACGAATCAAATATTGAATTAGTCTCATCGCTTTTCAATTATACTTTTAAGACTAATATAATTCCTAGACTATGTCATGAAAAATAAAACAACAAGTACTACTCGTACATAGCATATAAATGACATAAATCATGTGACCTAGTGTTATAAATAAAAGTATACATGCGAATAATTAAACAATAATAGCAGGTTTTGTAAATATAAAGTGCAAGTTAAATTGTACAAATATGTCGAAATTAATAAATACATAAACATATATGAAAAAATAACTGAAATAGAAAACACAAAACCAAACTAGAATGCATATTGAATTTCGTTTACATAAAATAAGATTACTAAATAATCGAATATACATTTCTTTGAATACATATGGTGGATCTGTTTTATTTTAACGCAGGATTCTACGTTTATTTTCAGAAAAGTCTGCCATTTGAATTTATCTTTAAAGATATTCTCATATATATATATATATATATATATATATATATATATATATATATATATATATATATATATATATATATATATATATATATTGTTATATTTAATTCTCAAATGTTCGTACAAAAACGTTATTCATAAAAAAATAAAATAAACATATTAATTTACTTCTTGTGTTCATTTTGTGAGCATTTTATTATTTATTTATATATATATATATATATATATATATATACAAATATATATGTGTATGTGTGTGTGGATGTGTGGGTATGTGTGTGTGGGCGTGTGTGTTGAAATTAATTCGGTATCTTTTTTTATACAAAATGAATATTTATGGAAAAATGGAATATATTTCAATCCTCAAAATATCCCACCATTGTTTTGTATAACTGTGCTTTATCTGCCGGGTAATTAACGAATTTCTTGTTAAAAAAAGATGGCGGGTTCGACTCGATGAAGTCGTGATGCATTTTCGCACCCCGTTCGCAGTTTTATCATTTTTTGCATGTTTTATACGGTACAACATCTCCTCCCAAAGCTGAATAAATAATTTCAGCGGTTTTGGTAGCAATTTTTTTAACTGGAATTCGAAAAGTACGCAATACCTAATATACTGCTTTTCGGATGCTGTCGTTTTCATTATTGTTTTGTGAGGTTATGCCGACTTTTTGGCAAAGATATATTGTTTTTTAAATGTTAACGTTGGGATTTCAAAATCCGAAAACGAAGAGAAAATATTTTAATTTAAAACAGAGTTATAATTAATTCAATTTAGAGACACGAAATTAATTGTTACACCTAATATATATATATATATATATATATAACTATATATAATATATATACTAGAGTACAAGTATACTCTTCTGAAAATAATTTAATGTAACGTTGACGCAAATGACGAGCAGTTTTTATTGAATTTACCGTCAAGTTTTGAATAATTAATCACGAGCGTAAAATTCGATATTGATGCAATTAAAATATCAAATATGTAACTATTTTCTTGCGACAATGTTACAATACTTCGTAATCAGATATTTTGGCGAACGTCGACAAAACTTTGATTGTATATCTCAGACTAAAATCCATTAAATTGCCGTTGGCTCGTCAGGCGGTCGGATGGATAGGAAGATCGTAGCTTAATGAGACTCTCCGTAATTTATTTGGAAATGTAATTACAAAAACTTACCAAAGACACGGGTCGAGCGAACGATATGGTACCGACTCACTCAACGGCTACAATTCGTAGGAAAAATATGTGCGGTATTTTCATCTAGACATTTTTGTTAGAAGTACATTTCATACATGTGTCACAGTCGTTATGTATTTATTTTTATAAAATAGAGCACTTGGATAATATCCTTGATATAATTATAATTCATGTATGATATTTTTTATCCAAGTTTAGATGTTATTTCATTTTGTGTAGTCAGTATATGTTAAATATTTTTTTTTGTTATTATGATAGAGTAGAATATACCTAGATTTTTTCTTCATATTTTTTATAAAACTGTTAAATAATATTATAGTTTCATGGAAAGTTAAAATGGATTAATGTTACACATAATATATTTATGTATTTATATATCTATCCATACGTTTGTATATATATATATATATATATATATATATATATATATCGTGCTCAGTTTTGACTTGTACAAACAATGAATACATATTTTTTCGAACTGTAAAAAATGCCCAGACAAGGGCTTGTGTGATTCGTTTTAATGTAATATCTTCATTAAGTACAGTTTACTTATTTTGACTGTTTTAAATAACGTCTGTTACTCAGAACAGGAAGAACTAGAAAAAATAAAACAAAGATACAAACAACGATACCATAATACAATGTCTATTGTGGACTAAACTAAACTAAACGCATTTATAAACTCGAATTACAAAAATAAACTATAATGAAAATTAATTTGTTCAATTATAAATATTAATTCAGTCAATTCTAGAATTTCAAGAATATTTACTAATCGTTTCGAAATACAGTAAATATTTATTATTTCTGTTGAATAAGAATAAGTAAATAACAATGAATTTCAATAAAGAGAATAAAATATTTGTAGCGATAACATAAAATACAACGCATTCAGAAACTAGAGTGGTGTTTATATATATTTTTTTTATAAAATTTTATGAATAAGTTAAAAGAATTCAAAGTTAAAAAGATGAAGGGCAAAAAATCAATTTATCTTCTTTTTTAAAAAGGAATATGATTTTCTGCATCAGAAAAAAATGACAAACATATAAGAAATGCAATAAATTCACTAAATTAAACCAGAAATATATGTACATATAAGTACTTCTTATGCATAATATTTATGTCTGAGTATGCGCGCTTTTCATGTTAAAATATGCGAAAAAAATGCTGACATGAATATGTTTTATCTATACTTATATGAAAATATATATATATATATATATATATTACAGAGAGAGAGAGAGAGAGAGTATTTCGAAATATAACTAATTTAATTAAAATATTTTTAGAGATATATTGTTAACATGATGTTTATTACTAGTACCACTATTAATATATATATATATATATATATATATATATATATATATATATACTATTATCCAATTTATATTCAAATAAACTATAAAAAAAATTATAAGATGTCGTAAAAACCGGGATGAAGTGTAGCTATAAAATGAAATCTTTGACGAAATTTTTTGCAGTAAATTAACATAATAGCCAACGAAGGATTCTGTCGTTCTTTATTCATTATATATATATATATATGTGTGTGTGTGTGTGTGTGTATTTAAAAGTATTTACATTTTTAAAAAAAATAAAAATAAATTATTAGTAAGTACTATAAATAATTGGTATATACAATTGATATAGAAAATATTCGACTCTATTTTCGTTATACAAGTGCTATGAACTGCACGCTCTGAAAACAATTTCCAGGCTACAGAAGTATTTGAGAATGAAATTGCGTTTCTCTATAAATAAGAAAAGGAATTTTCATAAATTCCGAATTTTCATAAAGACAGTTTGTTTGTTTCTGCAGTTAATATCCATAAGTTCTAGAATATTACTAGGGTTTTGTATGAAATACGTTCTTTATGTTTTTCATCATTTTGTTATATATATATATATATATATATATATATATGTACTTAAGTATTTCGAAAGTAGATATATAAATAATAAATAGAGAAATTATTTTTACTTCTTGTTAAGTAGTAAAACTGAAATTGTTATTATTTTTTTGTGTTTTATTTAACACATATTTGATTTTATTTACAGTAATTATATATCAAAATATATAGATAACTATTATTTATATAAGGCTCAAAACATTCAGAGATTCAATATGTACAAAAAGCTATCATATTATTCTTTGTCTGCCTCTTACACACACATGCATAGACATGTATATATATATATATATGTATGTATATATATATATATATATATATATATATATATATATTTCAGTTTAAATATCGAAAATACATTTAGTCACTTTAGGCGTATAGATATGATTAACGAGCATAAAATTTACGGAAGTTGCCAATATAATAAAATCAATTTTATTTAAATGAGTTTGATATATTGGTATCTCCGCTGTTAAAAGGAAATTCAATTAAAATATTATTACTTTTTATTTATTCATTGTTTGAGAGGAAATAGTAAATTCATATTCTTAGATTTTATGTAGAACGTGATTAAATTTTAAATCATTTGATTTTCCTTGTACACACACATAATATACATATACATATATATATATATATATATATATATATATATATATATATACACATTTACTGTATTTTTTTGATATTCTTATCCCACCTGTTAATTGATTTTTACCAGTTAATAATTTTAGATTTTCTTTTGTTAACTTCATTTGTCAATCATCCTTTTATTTTTTAGTCTTGATTCTTAGTATGATTATTGCTACTCATGTTTTTGCATATCACTTCAATTCTATTTTATTTTTGTTATTCATGTTTATAAATGATCTACTTTTTCTGTCTTGTCTTAAGTTTTTCATTTTGAATTATTATGATGTTCGGACACAAAAGTCATATTCATAACTAAAGATAAGTGAACAATTTTGTTACATAATATTCTTCTTACATAATATATGTAAAACATACAAATATATATATATATATATATATATATATGTATTCATACATATATATATATATATATATACATATATTGATATATATTAATAAAAACTAAATTTTTCTTTTTCCCCATTTGTTCTTATTATTTGTGCACTTTTTCACTTTATTACATTTTTCACTTTATTACACAAAGCTACCTTTTTTTTAATAAGAATTGATATTTTTTTAGAATTACAAAAACACACTTATTTTCGAGTAAAATATATAGCTGTTGTGTAATATATATAGATGTTGTAATATATAGCTGTATATAGCTGTGTGTAATATATGTAGCTGTTGGTTATTTATAAATATTTACAAGTGAAAAGAATATATAGCAAAAATCTATTTAAATATTTAGATTATAATCTAACATTATCTAACATTAATGTTAAAACAACAATATGGAAAATTAAAATCTATATTATCGATAATATTCACTTCTTCATTCTACTATAATTTACTTGTAATAAGTTTTCACGTATTTTTCTAAGATACTTTTGTTAAGCCATACGGGTTCGTTGATCTCTTATATAAAAAATAGGTTTAATATACCTATCCCCACATCTCCGTAAATTATATCTCAAAGTGCTTATAGTTTGATACGAGGACTCCTCCTTATTCATTTTCAATACGCTCGAAGGCCTAGAGATCCATTAGGTTCTCCAGTCAGAATGATTGATACTGACAGATGCTATGTCATCTACTCTTATAAAGCAGCACGCCTTTCTTTATTACAGTGATTTCTTTATATTTGCTATGGATGACAAAAGAAATGTATTCTTTTATTTAGATTATTACCCATGACGGCATGATACAAAATTATTTCTGTTTACATAAATAGTTTAAGTAATATTTTGTGAAAATATAATATATGTATTTTTTGTATATATATATATATATATATATATATATATATATATATATATATATATATATATTTATTCATAAAGGGAGAAAATAGGAGAGTTATTATAATATATCTAGTTTATTTATTTTTTCATTGTATAAAATATTGAGAACAAAATATATTTTCGAGATTTTTTCAATGCGAAAAAAAGTCTTTCGTGGTAAAATATTTCTTTTAAATGAGCATTATTATGTTTATAAAAATTCAAATAATCAATAGCATTGACTTTTAAAGTTTTATTTATCGAAACGTCTTATTCAGAAGTTAAGTAAACGGTTTTTTTTTTAAAAAAAACAGTAGTATTGATTTTAAACTACAAGAAAAATAATTGAACGTATTTTTTCAGTTAACGAAAATAAAAGAGAGAAACTAAATCTAAACAGTTTATAGTGAATTTCATTTAAAAACAAATTGATTTGAATTTTGAAACCTGCGAATGTTTGAATTACGCTTTATTTATTTTCGTTTTCTATTTGTTGTTATTTGAATGTTTACTGTTCTTTTTTAAAAAGCCTTACAAAATAAATAGTATTCTTACGTTGAAATTCTCATTTCAACTAAACTTTGCTGCAGAAGAATTCCAGTTAATGTAATACTACAAAACGAACTCATATAAAGATGTTTTGTATTACGCTTTGTGTACGGAAATAAAACTCGATCTTCAAAGCGAGGACTCGTACTTCATATAAACATATATATATATATGATTTAATAAATAGCCAAGTTGAAAATGCGCATGGTAAATTATTTAACAGTTTTTTTCAGTGTATACTTACACAAATTATAATTTAAAATACTTTTGTAAATATTTTTTTGTTATTTTTTTAATGTAATGTAATAATAAAGCATGTATTTCTTAGCCTAATAAAAAATCGTGATTAATTATATTACAAGAAATGATATTAAGGTATTTACTTAAGACATTCATTATTTCAAGATTTTTATTACAAATAATTTCCATTATCTTCAATTTCTGATGAACGACTACTGGAAAATACATCTTCTAAATTTGAACGACTTGTTGCCTCTTTTTCTATCTATTTCTCGATATTCATTCTTCTACCTAAATGAATGTATTTTTGTACCTTTTATATTTTTTAATTTATTGTCAATAATGTATATAAATCATCTCTTTCAATATATAACTTTTCCAACTATTTTATTTTCAAACTTTACTATTTTATATTTGTTATAAATCTTTTTTTCATATCAATTTTCTTCTATTCTTTTAATTTCTAATATACATTTTTTATGCTAATTTGCCTTATTGAGTAAGTTTTAACTATTCAGAGTATACATATTTATTTTTATAGAGTTCTTTGTTTTAGTTTTATTATTAATCAATTATATATTATAATTCGGTTTACTATACAGATATTATAATGTAAAATCGCAATTTACTTCCTTTATAATTTCAGAAAATATAAAAAAATACTCTTTCTTCCGCTGGAAAAAAATATAAAACATTAATTTATTATATTATTAAAGATAATTTGAACGTTTTCTCATTTTGGGTTGACTTATTTAATTGTATTCAATATTAATCCTATTCAGTTTTTTCTTTCATTTATGATACAGAGTATTTTTTTAATATCTTTCAAACGATTATAATCAAAATCTTAACATATTGAACTGTAATTAAAAGTATTTCTCTTTTAGTCATGCTTATCTATTGGAGGAGGTAACGTGTATTCTATGAATTAATGTGACATAAATTTAACAAACTTATAGGCGTGTGTGTGGGTGTGGATGAAGAATTAGCTGTGGAATTAATAGTAGGATTAAAGTAATTTCTCATCAAGCTAATTTAATTTGCATATTGATACTAGGTATATATTATATAGAGAAAATTTATTTATAGATAATTCTCAATATGTGGGTTCATGTCACGAGAAAAGTTTGTTAAAAATAATCTAAAAGTTTATATTATGAATGAAGAAGAAATTTAATACAGTATTGTGTTTTTTTTTAATAGTGAAAAAGAATTATGATATGTGTTTATGAAGTTATGTAAAATACTGCGTAATAGAACATATTTCATTGACATGTTTGTGAATAAAAAAAAAAAAAACGAAAATATTGTATCAAAAAATATATTAATATCAATCATTGGAAAAAAAACTGATGCGTAACAATTTCTTTCTAATAAACGTTATACATGCATGTTATGTCAGCCAGTCTACTGTAACAGATAAAGTATTTATCTCCGCGCGTAAAAAAGCGAACGCCAACACAATCTCCTTTTGTACCTCATCTCCGTTATTTTATGAAGCTCTGCATTCTTCTCAGAGTAATATTTCAAAACTGACACGAAGGCATTAAACTCAGTCTGGCCAAATGTCTAAGAATAGGGTGTAGTGTTATGTAAGGATTCGTGCACTACTTCACTGTTTTCATTATTGCGTTGCGCGAACAAATTTCAGACATAAAAGGTGCGGTTGATTTAATAAGATTTTAATGTAAATGTGTAATAAAAATTATAATTTTACAAGAGGATTAAAAATTATATTAAAAATTTCTAATGCAATGAGTCTAAAAAATTAATTAAAGGTAGGTTTAAAAATTATGAATTGGATACTTGACATTCTCTCTTAGAATTTAATCTTTATGTATGCTGTTTCTGCACAATTGATTTTTATTAATTGATTTTTAAGAAAGTGTTTATATCGAAACCAGTCAAAAACCAATTCATTATAGATTGACAAAACAATCACTAAGACTTAGAAATCAGACATTTTCCTTGTATTAATGTCTAATGAAGTTTTCAACAAATAAAATAACGATTGGTTAACCTACTTTTGTGTTTGACTAGTTAGACTGTAAAATAGTTTTAAGGAATCGATTGTAATCAACTTCTAATAGTCAGTATTTACGAAATCAAAGAAGATTTATATACTTGAAGAAACTGTAAGAAAGAAACATTAGAATTGTCAAATCTGTTCCTTTATTTTTTAATAAGACAATAAATATTTTAGCGGGTTAAAAAAACTACTGTGCAGGCAATGGTTTTGTTATTTATTAGAATAAAAAATATATTTACATATATATATATATTATAAAAAAATACCCTAAAATATATCTAGTGGATATTTTTATTCTAAAACCAAAATACGGTTCAAAACAATTTCTCACCATTTTAAGAGTATATAAATATATATATATATATATATATATATATATATATATATATATATGCATTTAAAGCAGAAACATAAATCAAATATTTACTATAATATCTAATAAAAATTTAGATACCAAAAGTTTAAAAATGTAAATTAGAATTCTTTAATTCAATTATTTTGTCTAAATAATTTAATTCAAAGTATATATATATATATATATATATATATATATATATATATATATATATATGTAGGATGTTAAGAATGCAATAATAAATAAAAGAATTATAATAATTTAATATACGGATAAAATTGGATGTAAAAATGTGTTTTTTATAAATATTGACTGAAAGAATAACTGGTATTAGAAAAAAAATATGATCGATTTACTTTTATTATAATTGAAGATATAAAAGGATTTAAAACAGAACGAGTCGCTCATTTAGGAAGATAAAACGATCATCAAGAGACAAGAAAATTTCTTGATTAATGTTCTGGAAATATGGAACGACCAGAAAATAACACGTAGAGGTAATAAGATGCTACTAGAAATTGTCAGAAAGAAGAAAGACTTTCGAGACGAAAATGTAATCTATTTGAAGGTGCTTTTATCTGCGTTTTTTCTGTTGTCCATTTCAGTGTATGCTTTTTTATTTAGTTCATAATTTTAATTACATGCTGTAACTATAAAAATGATATGCGAGAAAAAAATTAAAACATGTCTTACACACACATTTGTGTCAGATACTGAATGTACATTCACATTAATTTGGAATCCATTTAAAAGTGTGTTTGTTTAACAATCTGATATACGCTTCTAAATGGCACAACAAATTGGATTAGTTATTCAATTAGTTACATAGTTTCGATTTTACTTCGTATCATTTAGATGTATACTTATTCGTGGAATACACGTAAATTGTTTAACGTATAAAGCGATGTTTGATATACAGGAACCAATCAATACATACGAGCATAAGCACGATATGTAGCGTGAGAGTACATATCTACGAGTAACGCTTCTAGCGTCCCATACTGCCATTACTCTATTATCTATCATCTGATTACTGCTATCATTTCTGATGAAATTGAAGCATAAATATGAATTAACTGAAGTCAGCTGTTTCAAAGTTGTAAACAAGATCGTTACACGTATGATATATCGAGCAAACCAATAATAAAAGAATATTAGTTTGGTAGGAAAATAATTGCGGTTTTTGTTTTCTGATTTCTAACGTTAATTTTTTTCAGTGTGCTTATGTTAATATCATTTTAAATTGCATTATTTTTGTCTGTATTTTGGTAACATCGACTTTGTTTTTATTGTTAATTTTGATTCAAATTGGGCTATTGAATGAAAGATGGCAAAGAAACAAATAAGAGCAATGAGTTCATAACGGGTGGTAAAGCTACAGAAATTGCACGTAAACTAAACGATGCTTTTGGTGTGGGTACTGTTAAGGAACGTACGGTGCAATGATGGTTCCAAAAAATTCATGCTGGGGACGAGAGCCTTGAAGATAAAGATGAGGATCACGGGCGTCTTTCTTCAGTTCATTCCTTATTCAGTTCAACAACGAACTGAAGACATTAATCGAATCAGAAACATGCACAACAATTCGAGAACTTGCACAAAAGTTAGGCGTTAGTATCCAAAAGTTCTGGACCACAAATGGAAAAATATATATGAATTTGAAAGTCATTAAGTCATAATTTTTTTTCTACCAACCAATATCAATAAAAAATATTCGATCATTTAACGATTTTCTCTGCATGAATACGTTATGATTTCATAAGATTTTTACATCTATCTAAAAAATTATATATACAATAGTATACTAAATAAAAAGTTTAATGAAAATATAAAGAAAAAGCATGAGCCTATAGTTATTTATATTTAAATATTGTTACATGTTAGAATGGTTTTTAATCAGCAGATAAAATAAATTAATAATATAGTACAAACTTTAATCGCGAATTTCTTATTTTCATAATAAACTTGTTCAATTGAGTAATCGTCAGAATGAAATTACCAATTGTGTATTTTCAAAGTTTGTAAGCACATTATAAAGAGCCAGTTAAGAAATTCGTTCTATAACAATTCAAATTTATTCCGTCTGAAATTTTATTGCGTACTTAAATATTTCATATAATTAAATTACATTTAGTACGTTTTACTTTAATATAATTACCAATTAAATGTACTTTTAAATTTTATTTATTGGCATTTTATTGTTATGAATTAAAAATATTATGTTTAGTTTACAATGTACAAGTTTCATATCATTTTCTGTAAGGAAAATGTAAATAAACTTTTATTTACAAATTGTTATGTACTACAGAAAAATATACATACATAGATATATATATATATATATATATATATATATATATATATATGTATATGAATATATATATATATATATATATATATATATATATTGTATACAAAGTATTGTTTTCTTTTTAAAAAAATATAAAAAGTAATTGATTATATTATATATTAATAAATAAATTTTCCCTTATAATTAGTAATGTAGGGAATTATTGTTATAATAAATTATAAACATATATATATATATACATATATAATTATGGATAATGAATTTTTTATAGTTGGTTATATAATTGAAAGTCTAAAGTATAACATTGTTAACAAACATTAACATATTAGTAATTGAAAATTAACGTAATCTCATTCATTTCAATAAAATCACATGTAAAATATCAATAATATATTCCTATACACAGTTGTACATAATCAAAAAAAGTAATGTTTTCCTAATGAATGGCGTATTTTAATTAATTGTAATATTCCACATGTGTTGCATTCATTTATAATACAATTTTATGTATCGTGAAATAATAAATACGAATAAATGGCTTAAACGAAATTTCATTTATATTGTCATTAAATTCCATAATATTTCATGAATAAAAACCTTAAAGTTGTATTTTTATGAGAACAGTCTGGACTAATTATTCATAAAATACAGATATTCATATTTTTTGTACATTACTTTCATACATCCGACAGTGAACGTTCATTTAAATTGATTTTTTATTTGAAACATTGTATGGAATAATTTCGACTGAAAGAAAATCATAATTTAAGAGAACTGTAATATTCTACTTATAACAATATTCTATTTTATATATTTTTGATTTATATTAAACTTATTTATCAATATTAAAAAAATACTCTAGCACTAGAAAATATCGAAAATAATTTTTCCTGTAGAAATAAATATTCTATTATTGATTTTTTTCTTTTCACTCTTCACATACACATTTATTTAAATAAACTGCAGTTTGTTATTCATTAATAATATATATTTCTTATCAAAAGTATTCAACAATATTAAATATCATTTTCACGCCATTATTATCTTTTAAATGGCATTATTCAAGAGTCTCGTGTTGTTAACTACAAATGGAAAACCTCTCCGCCGGAAATTTTAAAGAAAAAAAAAACATGAAAAACTTCATGCGTCTGAGATTTGAAAAGAAGTTAAGCATTTTCGTTTCATTTGTGTAAGGAATTGCCTCTGATACCATATCAAATATTTTCATGTTAAATTGAAAGAAGAACATATTACAGTTTTTTATAAGAATACATTTTATAGTCTACGCTGTATACAAATATAAAATGTTAAATAAGATTTAAGTGACAAAATAATGACGATTTACTTGTTTTTTTTTTAAGTTTCATTTTAAATCTTCTTGTGTTTCATTTATATTTCGTTACAAAGGTAGAAGAAAATTTGTTTCCAAATAGTTTTATATTCTCGAGTTGCACCAATGTACTTTTAGATTGGAATGTATACAACATAAAAAGAAACCACATAGTTTTTTATACATGTTCAATTTTTATTCGATAAAATGTTACCCAAATACAAAACATATTATAACCAGGACCAGGTTTACACTAGGTGCCGCCCTTGGACCACCAATCAAATGCCAATCCTCCCTTCAAATTTCGTCCAAATGAATTAAAAGATATCCGTGACTGTTGGTAATTTTGAGCACATTTCAACAGAAAAATTTTAATGATCAGCAAAAATTTGTAAAATTTTCCATTCATTTAATTAATTTAAATAATGTAAAATTATTAAATATAATCATTATATATTATATGAAAGTTCTGTTATATAAATTTCGAAAAAAAATTTGAAGTACAAAAATTTTTATATTTATCATTTCACATTTGAGCTACCTGTAAATCGAAATTATAATTGAAAATAAAATTTAAGCTTTTCAAAACTTGCCGCCCTGGACAGCTGTCCATGTTGTGTTGCCTCTGTCTAAATTCTATGTTAATTATAACTAATTTATTAGATTTTATAAACAGAAAAGGAAGAATACTGCAAGAAATATTATTTTTTAAAACAAAATTATGATAATATTTATTTATTTATATATATATATATATCTTGTTTCTTTATTCCAAATTAATTAAAATAAAATAAAAATTCAATACGTAAATCGTGAACAGTATTTAAAATTCAAATTTTTTTTAAGAAAAAAGCCCGTCAGAATTGAATATCTCATAAAAAATATATAAACCAGAAGCTCAAACTTTAGCAACCGAAGTAAAGAAAAAAAACTGGAAGATGTTACGAACAAAAGAAATTTCATTTTTATGTATACGAAACACTCCTGAGGCTTATTATAGGTCGTAAACTTCTATGCTCCAAAATTCATAAAAAATAACGATTTTATATTGGTATTGCTATATCAGTTAACCGTTTTATGATAAAATCGGTTGCATATTAAGTAATGTATCATGTATGAATTTACATTTAACGTTAAATATGCATTAGTTTTCATAATGAAAAACAATTATACAGATTTTTTTATATGTATGATAGAAATTTATTTTCTGAAACTGATGAGTTGAAAATTCATATATGAAACTGATCACGGCGAGTATAAAATGTTTCACATTAGAATGAATCAGTATTTTATTTAAATGTAAATATATATATATATATATATATATATATATATATATATATATATATATATATGTGTGTGTGTGTGTGTGTGTGTAGGCATTATTTCTAAGTGCGATAAAGTGTGGATGTGTGATATTAGAACATTATATTTATTTATGTTCATAAAACGAATCTAAACATGTGCTCCAAATATCTTTTTATGATCAGTTCTATCATAATTCCATACAATATAATAGTTATCATACGGTATGCAGGTAATAAATCTTTCAAAATTGAATTTCTACACGATTTTAGTGACGTCGTACAATCTAGTTGGGCACACGGCGCCGCGTTGCCGTCGATCCGCACATAATACGTGTAGAATACACCGGAGTGATTGAACCGGAGTGTGAAGCTCGAGCTATATATATATATATATACATATATATATATATATATATATATATATATATATATATATATATATATTACGTCATCCAATTTGTGTATTTTATCGAGTACACATATTATCCTGTTCGTTCTCTATATTGATTGGTATGTGATGTTTGTCCACTTTATTGATATATGATCATTTAGTTTGATTTACGAAGGACATGTATAAATATAAAGCGTTTAATTTCATTCGAAATACGATATTTTACAAGTGTATTAACAAAACAAAAACAATGAATATTTCACGAAACGACAACGTCATTGTTTAAACGCAGGTAGGCGCACGCCACATCTTTTTAAACAGATATATATATATATATATATATATATATATATATATATATATATATATATATATATATATATATATATGTATATATATTATTCGTCCATTATATTATTTACCAAAGTTGGTTTGCATGTTATTTTAATATGATTTTCCTCATGAGATATTTATCTTACTGACATAATTTGCACACATTTTTTGTAATGTATTAATTCATATGTTATATATTAATGAACATTATTAGTAGTTTATTTAACAATAATATTTGTATACATATTTATATATATATATATATATATATATATATATATATATATATATATATATATGTATATATATATATATATATATATATATATATATATATATATATATATCAATTCCGCGTTATCTTATAGGCAAAAAGGCCAATTATCTGGGGTGCTCACCAGCAGGGGGGCCCAAATCAAACTTTTATAAACTCATTACTGGAGAAATGTCTGAATTCAACACAGTAAATAGGGCCCCCTAATTCAAGTTTGCCAAGGTCCCACATGAAGATAAAACGCGCCACATATATATATATATATATATATATATATATATATATATATATATATATATATATATATAATAGTATGTTAATGGATTTTTAGTACCATTATATATATATATATATATATATATATATATATATGCATACACATACACACACACACACACATATATATATATATATATATATATATATATATATATATATATATACTATTTTGTACTTACTACAAAATTCAATCACTATTTAAAAACACAGGAGTTTAAATTTGAATTGGATATAATTACATTATCAGTGAACTGTGATGAAATAAAAGGAATTGATTTTGTATATATATTTAATTGTACAATTAAATAAATTGACAAAACAATGTAATATGCTCGCTCACACACACACACACACATACACATATATATATATATATATATATATATATATATATATATACATCATAATTATATTTATCATTTAATATTCCCTGTTAAAGAAACATTTTATTATAAACTATTCAAATTTGAACAGTGATTATATTTTAAATAAATTAATATCATATCAATTTGTTGATATCGTCATTCTACTTCTTCACGGTACTTTTTACCTTTTTAAATTTTTGGCTTCAACATAATAATCTGGGGAGTGGGAAGTTAACCTAAGTAATTAAAATTGCTATTTTATTTCACATTTAAATAATTTAAGGAGTATTTAGTATTGGAGGAATTTATTAAAAGATTTATTTAATTATTTTCATCGAAAAAAACGTGTTTGAAATGAACTATCATGCTAGAATCATTGCCTTTTTCAGTAAAAACCTAATAAGAATAGATTGATAAGGGAAAGCAATAAAATCAAAACATTATACTTTATCACAAACTATATCGTCAGGTTTGTCACTACAAGCAGGTTTATTTACAATTATTACGATTTTTATTTATTAGGTGTTAACGAATTAATTCTGTGCCTTTAAATTGAATCAATCATAAAGTTGATTTAAGTTCAAATATTTTCTTGTCGTTTTAGGATTTTAAAGTGTCAACTTTAACATTTAAAAACACTATATATCTTGACCAAGCAGTTGGCACAACCTCACAAAACAGTAGTGAATACGATGGCATTCGAAAAGTATCACATTACATATTGCATACTTTTCGTTTTGGGACAAGATTTTGTGAGGCATTAGACATGCAAAAAATGCTAAAATAGTGTAATGGTCCGAAAATGCATTACGAGTTCATCGACTCGAAGCCGCCATCATTTTTTCGACATGGGATTCGTCAGTTACCAGACAGATGGAGTAAAGTTACACAAAATAATAAGGGATATTTTGAAGATTGAAATGTATTCTATTTTTCCGTAAATATTTATTCTCTATACAAGAGACACCGAATTAATTTATACACCTTATACGTTATCCATCACTTATCTATTTCCATTTTAAATTCTTTACTTTTGTTATTATGTCCACAAATCCTGTCTATTTTGGATACCTGTTTTATTTTTCGTGTAGATCATGTTTATTTTTTTATTTAATATATAGATATTTTTAAAATTATCCCTGTTCTATTAAGTCGTCAAATTATTTTGTTGTTTAAGAATCATACTACACTTCAGTGACGAATGATCGGTAAAATATGTTGTTTGAAAACTTTTCTATTTAAAAAGCAGAATCATCAATTTAAATATTAATAATACAAAAAAGATCCATATCATTTATACTTTTCTAGTAATTATTTCAAGTAATAATCCAATCCTTGGTAAAAGGTAGGTTTGAAAAATATATTTCGTACTTTTTTGATTACATTTTGTTTTATGTTAATTTTATAAATTCATTAATCCTCATTTTTACCTTGTTAGTGTTTGAAATTTTATTTTAATTCCTTCAATTGATCAGTTCAGTGATTTGAAAACTTCATCTAATGTTACACTGAACAATTTATTAAAGAAGCTAAGTATAAATTACAGAAATATTAAAATACTTTAAAAATCCTCACACGCAAAACGTTGTTTAAATTTTAGGTTACTTTATTAGAAAGAGATATATTGTAAACTGGATAATTTAGATACATTTTCTTTCTGCCTTTAAAAATATAATTGAATATAATTATAACTATCTAACTTGTATTATTTTGTAGATAATAAAATAAATACAATATCAATCTGAATATTTAAATAAAATGTAATTAGAATTTATATTGTATATATATATATATTATATATATATATATATATATATATATATTTAACTAACAAGTGTATACAATTATTATTGACGACTGAACACGAATAGTGATAATAAGGACACGCAATTCGACTGTATTGGTATTCCATGTCTGTATTATGCATAAACTTATTGGCTGTAAATAACTAAATATAATACAGTTCTTGACTTTTGTGCTGATCACAAACATCAATAGGGAATGAGACTAAAACGAATTCTTTTTGCGGCATTTCTTCTCCTTCCGCTCGTATCAACGGTGCCTTGTTCTTTTCAAATCCCAGTGGGACATGTCGTGGCGTCGGCTTCATCGCATTCAGTGTTGAATTTATGATTATTTTTTGTGAACCAAGAAAAAATATCGAATACGGCGAAGCTGATAAATGAAACGGTATTAAATGAAAAGAAGTGAGTATGCTAATTTTCAGTACCCAAACGATGATGAAAATTTGTGAACTATTTTATTAATAGACGAACTGTATTACAAGTATTTATAAAAGGTGGATACAATTTGAGTATTTAGAAAAAAAATGTTTTTTTTTATTTCTACACTAAATATTTGAAACGATTATATAAATATTATATATATATATATATATATATATATATATATATATACATATAAGATCAATCTAAAAGTTCGTGACGAGACGACTTTTAAAGCTATAAATCATATTAAATGTCATTAAAAAACATTAAATGACGAGGGAAAAGGTGATAAACCAACGGAAACACCTCTGACGTTCTTGAAATTCAGTGTGTATAATTTGATTTTGTCTAACAGATTATTATAAATTAGTTAAATAAATTTTAAACCTATTTATTTAATTAAAACTTATGGGTTTTCATAGATAAGTGTAAATACAGTGTTTGACATAATATCAGTTTGTTAGTTTTTTCTCTCTAATTTGAAGGGTAAACTAGTAGTTTAATATCATGCCGGACAATTATTTTAGTCATTGAATTCCGTTATAAATCGTGTCAAAAATATATTTTATATTGAATTAATGTGTATATATACATACATACATACATATATATATATATATATATATATATATATATATATGTATATATATATATATATATATATATATATATATATATATATATATATATATATATATATATATATATATATATATATATATATATATATATATATAGAAAAAGACCCAGAAAGAGACCAATGAACAGATGGGATAAAGATATTAAAAACTTTCTTGGAAATCTGTGGAAAAGGGAGGCACTGAATCGAACAAAATGGAAAATCATGGAAGAGGCCTTTATCCAGCAGTGGATTAACAGAGGCTGAAGATGATGATGATTATATATATATATATATATATATATATATAATATTCGAAAAAAGTAAAATAATCATGAACTATTGTCTGTATACATTAAAAAATGTACAGAAAGAAAAAAACAAATATAAGTGAACAAAAACAATTATATAAATGGCAAATAAATTCGTTTTTCTGAGGAGATAGTTTTCTTTTAATAATCAGATTTTAAAATAATATATATTTTCATACCAGCATTCGTAAATCATTTTAGACATTTATGCCAAAAAATATAAGCATGTTTTTGAAGCTTTCTTTAGATTTCCAATAAAAGCGGAACTGAGAGATCAAAAAATAATACTCTAATACATTTCATCTTTACTGTATTTCCGAGGACTTATATTGTTTATTTCTTAATAATTTTTTTTTAAAATAATATACTTTTATAATCCAAATTCATTTCATGAATATGCATGTATTGTATATAATAAGGATTAACAGGATTTTAAATAAAGTTCCCATCGTTCAAATAATGATTTTTGAAATATACATTTAAAACACATTTTTATTCATGAAAAACTTTTTCAGCACAGTTTGAAACTATAGTTTTTTCCTGATTTTGTTCGTCAGTTGTAATTTTCCAATCACAAAGTTTCATGATAGCAGTGAGACAATTTCTATGTTGAAATTAAGCCAAAATCGTTTGATATCGAATTTCTCTTTACATCTAGTTCGCTTCACTAGGGAGTTGATTGGAAAATACGAATCAATACGATATTCGCAGAATACAAAGAGAGCTTCTGCTTGTTAACATCACTATTAGGTATCTTAAAAGCTTTTGATCATGTAAGTAATCGATGGTTTAATGTATAAAGCATATTTTATTTGTTATAATTATAAGTCATATTAATTGCAAATAAAATGGTCTGCTCATGTTCTAATGAAAGAGAAACAAGTAATCTAGAATGAAAAATTTTGCACATATCCATACCTATATACTAACAAATATTAGACATATTTATATTTTTTACTTTTTATGTAGAAATTTAAATGGATTAATGAAGTACAATTAATTATTCGAATGGTAAGAATATCTACTTGAATGCATAATGTAGTACGTTATAGAGAGAGGGAGAGGTAATATAGTTTTCGCCACAGAAAGTTGGAAATTATTTAGGTTATGATTAATTTCTCAATCTGAAGAAGACAGATTTCCTGATGAACTGTCCATCAAATCGTTATTACAATATATAACATCGAAGGGTTGATTTTGTTTTGAAGTAGTTTAGGTATCAACGTCAATGTGGTTAGTATGAATAATATATTTTCATATATGTTGACATTAAAAATATTTTTTAAATTTAATTTAGATTTTATTTTATCAAAGATGTTAACTGAAAAATAATGGATTTACTTGAAAATATAATGAAAATTAAAATAAAGCACATACAAAACTGGTTAATGATCAAAAAAAGTTTTTTATATATTATTTATATAAATATATATATATATATATATATATATATATATATATATATGAAATAGAGGGAGAAAGACATAGGAAATCACAGTTAAATTTATGATTCAAATTTTTTTTTCAGTAATTGCAGTAATTCAGTAATTTTTTTCTCATTATTCTGTCTATTCAGGGAACCGTTTTTGAGTATTTGAATCAATAATTTCTATTTATCATTTGAAATCATTACTTTTTAAAATATGTCTATTGATTTTTATTTCAGATTGATTACGTTTGTTTAACTTAGGCTTGTTTTTGTGTCCGTCCATTTTTATGTCTTGTTATTTCTAAAATACATTTTTCCTTTTTTTTCTGTTGTTGAAGATTACTTGTTTATTTTGGACTTCTTTTTTATCAGAATTATTTTATCATACAGAGATATGCTGTATTTCTGGATTTAACTACAGGTGGATAATTTACTTGAGTTTTTTTTTCAAATTGGATGCATTTTTTCTTTTAAATATTCAGATATTTAATTAATAATTATTTATTGCTGAGAACCTGGCTTAAATAAATATATTTCATAACTTCTTTGATTTTTAGTACTTTTATTTCTAATTTATAATTAATGGATTCATTATCTATTATTTTTCTTCATTTTAATATTTGTCTCATAAGATAATTTTATTTTTAATAATATAGAATTTAAAGATGAACTAAGGATAGAAGAGATAGTATTATAAAAATAGAATTGTGGTTGCTATTTCCAAAGAAGTGATATTTCAAATTAATCTTGTTTTATCAGTGAAATGAAATAGAAAATAAACACTGGCTAATTTACTTTATTCACAGTATGATTTCATAAAACATATTCAATAACAAAAAAAAATTTACTCATATTTAGAAAAAATATACGTGAATTTAGGAATTTAATACTTTTGTTGTAATTAGTATGCAATTTGGCCTGAGGTTTATTTTATATATTTATTATTTTGAAAACATAACTTATTAAACACTTATGGATAATTTATGCAAAAATATCAATAGTATATTTTTTTCTGAATTATTGAACATATAAATTTTTTATCTTAATATTTAAGAATAAAAAATGACAAATATAAAATTTTAACTTTAAATTTAATTATTACTATGCATTAGTCAGATAAGATGTACAAACTTTAAACATAGTCAAGTTTCGGATTTAATAAATCTTGTGTAAGATATATAAGAAAACTTTGAAGTGATGTTAATCTCTTTATTTAAGATGCGTTTATTTCATCTTACATAAATATATCCCGAATATAAATACAGAGAAATATATTTTCCGAATCGTTATTTTTTCTTTATATTTTATCAAAACAACCACATAAATAATTTATAAGCAAAAATGAGAAATGAAACAAGTATGTGTATTTTTATAAAAATCTGTTTATTTTTTTAATTTATTCTTTTTATGAAACGTCTTTTCTGAAAAATGATAAAACGATATCGCATGTTTTTCTACATTCCATTGATGGAATTGTTTTCTAGTAAACATTTTTATCATTCCGGAAGAGAAGAAATTCAAGAAAATAATAGTAGAGTACTAATAAAACATTAAAGTACTATCGAATTCTCTTTTTTATATTTATAGTATGTTTGGTATTAAAATATTATTAAATTAAATAAACGAATATGAACAAAATCAAAAAAATAAAACATCTTTTTCTAAAAAAACATGATCAGTTTTATTTTAATGTTTGATTTTAATTTTATAAAAATAATAATACACAAAATTATTATATGAGTACATATATATATATATATATATTTATATTAAAATAGTTTTTTCCACTGTTAATAAAATCCTAACTTTATTTAACAATAAAACACGATAATTTACTTTTATCAGATTTATTTAAGGCAATAAATGTTTTGTTATGCTTATATTTTAATTTTATGAACAGATATTAAAAAACTCGTTGAGAGTTAAAATCATCAATAACACCGTTAAGAAGCTTAACTTTGACCTTTTTATAGGCCATTTAGAATTGCAGTATAAATCAAATTTATTATCCTTAGATTTGTTTGTCTGCAGTAACTTTAACAGCTGAAAATTGCGTGCCAAACAGTGGGTCATTACCATTAATTGACTTCTCATGACTTCACGTTATTTGTTTTAACTATTACATCGAGATCTTTTATAAAATCTTACATTTCAAATAGTTCAACACTACACTGTATGTTTATAAATACAATAATATTTATTGTAATATTGCATAGTTTCTTTTCAATACTGTCTTGAAAAAAATTTTAATAGTCTTTAATTTGAAAACAATACGAACAACTGTCAAAATCACTAGGTGATAAAAATTAACTTTACTGAAACTGATATTAATTATAAAACATAATATTTTTAAGAAAATAAATTTATTTTTTGAATGGGAAAAAAATATTTTCCATATAGACACTATATACTTATATGTTATATATATATATATATATATATATATATATATATATATATATATATATGTATATACTCATAGTAAAATATTTAATTTTTATTTTTAAATATTATAACTAATAAAAAATGAAAAACATTTTTGACAGCCTCAAACAAATATTTATCATTAAAATGTATTATAGTTAAATTAAATTTGCTTTGAAAATATGTATATATATATATATATATATATATATATATATATATATATTATATATATTATATAATGTATTTATATTTAAAGCTAAAATATCAGTTCCCAATTTTTAATTATTTTACAGAATAAAATAGACTGTACATAAAGTTCAAACAGAAATTGTTTTCCATATAAAATTTGTATGCATGTATAATGTTACATACTTAAGTAAACAAAACGAAAATTAACAACAAATTACATTTTTATGAAAATAATTTAACTGATCGATAAAACGTGAAAATCTTAATTTGTACAAGTTAATTAAAATACAATCAGTCTTTTTCAAAGCCATTAAATTTTACGATTTAACGGAATAAACTAAGAAACGTGTTAATAAGAAAATGTAATTGCATCATTAATTTTCACTGGAAATAAATTAACATTGTGTTTTTAATTAAAATTTAATACGTGTAAAATCGAAAGTTAATGCTTATAAATGTCCTTCAATCATCATATATATATATATATATATATGTATGTATATATATATATATATATATATATATATATATATATTTAAAAAATTAAAAAAAGCAACTTCAACAAATGAATTATAAAATAATTGAATACTTATGTTATTTCTATTTTCAATAATATGAGAAGTAAATAATTAAGACTTATTAGTAATAAGCGATCCTGTTTTGAAATGAAACATCAAAATCTTATTCCTTTAGTATAAAAAATAGGTATTTTTTCTTTAGAATGAAGTATGTTATTCCTTGTTTTAAAAGAGCTCGTTAACAAAAACGATTTATAAAAAGAATATCCTACCTTAGGGAATTATAATTTATGTTCATTCAATTTTATTTTAACATTTTTATTTATTTTATCCATATACATATATATATATATATATATGTCTGGAGAAGACAAAGTCCTTAAG
>CM068319.1:23398958-23618958 GCA_034766995.1 Acanthacorydalis orientalis
TGGGTAGTTATTCAATGATTTAAAAATACAAGATTGTTTTGCATGTTCTCTTTTTTTACAAAACTAATCCATTTCACTTTTCGTAACATTTAGCTAGTAGTATTGAGTTTATAATACTCATCATAATGATTTTAATTTATTACATTAATTATTACTAGTCTTTCCTTACAGAATGATATTTATAAAAATAATAATAGTTGATTAAAAAATGAACGGTAAGATAAATACATTTATTAACGCAGTTATCACAGAATACTAAAAGAAAAATATCATTTATAAACTAATACACTTGATTTTTTTAATGTCAAAGTATTGGTTAACACCATGCAGAACTAATAAGAAAATATTGAAAGCTACGTGACTATTGGCACGTTTTCTAACCTTGATAGTCATTCAAACTATGTTTATATATTAAATAATCTTATAATTATATACATATATATATATATATATATATATAAACATTTGCACATGTATGTGTCTAAAAACGTTTACCAATAATTCTGAATTATTTGAAAGCTGAGCACGTGTTCTTTGAAAATTAATTAAAATTTTGTTCGTTTCGCACATCAGTCCATACAAGTAACACACGTAGTTGCGGAATAAACGATTCATTAAATACCCTCAGTCGCCGCTAAATTCTTTGAAGGGAATCCAAACGCGTGCCGCAGGAATGTAAGGGTTATCGAAAAATGTTTCTAAAGCTAATAAAACACTAATTGGCGGTCGGGTGGTTCAAGCCAGCTTGAAAGATGACCTGGACAGTTGCCAACACCGACACCTAGTTCGTTTCTGCAACGTGTACTATCTAAAACAATTCCATGAATTCGAACTGATATTGCAGAATTTCGTACTTGAATTATTAAAGAGATATTTAAATTGTTCGAGCTCCGTTCACGTATTTCATTAAAACATGTAATTGTGATAAAATATGAGTTCTAAAACTATTCGTGTCATACTTTACGTACACACACACACACATATATATATATATATATATATATATATATATATATATATATATATATATATATATATGCAATTAAAAATTCACTTTAGAGTGATTTATTTTAGTTATTGAAATGAACGAAATCATGTTCTTTAAAGTCTCTTATGAATAGAACCTTACAAGAACATTATACAGTGAAACATATTCAATTACATTTTCAGATTTGTAAATTAATTATTTTTTCACCCACAAACTACACCAACAATTATTCCGATCAAACATTTTCAATAAATTATTATTGGTTATTTTTCATCGTTGCTTATGCGCATTTTAGATGGAAACATTATTATCTTCAGAGTCCTAAGGCACAGAAAAATCTAAAAAAACACAATTTCAAATTTAAAAAAATGTTTGAAGAGATTTTATTGTCAGAAATAAAAAAAATTGATAATATTTTCTCTTTTAAATTGTATAATTTCTATAACCAAGTATAAATTTAAATTGTATATTTGGTTCCATATTTCAATTGATATATAAATATAAATTTGTTGTAGAAAGTATGTATATAATAAATTGAAGTATCAAGCAAGTTCAGTGGTGTATATATATATATATATATATATATATATATATATATATATATATGTTATATATATTAAATATTAATAAAATGAGTTAATAATTGATGCAATTAATTTTCTTTAACTTTTTTTTAATCATAATTGTGTACGATAATCTAATGTAGTCATAAATTTAGTAATATTCTATGTTTTTAAGGTTTTCCATTTAAAATGATTGATGTGATAAATTGAGAGATGAGAATAAAATTTTCCACTTAAAACAGTTTAAAAGTTCATAAGTAACAATTATTTTTTGTACAAAAAATATCATACATTTCTACTGGTAATGGCTCTATTTGGAGTTAAATAAGATTGAAATTAACTTGATACGAAAGATATCTACTATTTCATTGTACCTGAACGTATATGCTTGTTCATAAGGACGAAATTTTCATACACTTGCGCCAATTAAGACTATAAAAAAAGTGTAGGACGAAAAAGCAATCTCTCTGCCGAGGGAAATTTTCCCATGAGCTAAAATTGAAATGAAGGGTCGTACGCGAACATAACGCGCTTTGGCTCTGGCACAGTGACTGCTTGGCGTGTTTCCAACGGAGTTCATGGCGACTCTATCTCAATATGCATCTGCATATTGTTTAAAATACGAGGATGAGGAGTAGTGGGTAGCAAGCAGTGGCGAATGTATAAACCGAAGGAGCGAATACTTTGAAAATATGAAGTGTTCTCTGGAATCGGGGTACACAACAAGGTCGTCTTTGAAATTCGATCAATATTGAATGACATACTTTAAAAGTTTACGACATTTTTCTATTTAGTCTGTAGCATGACATGTTAATATATTCATTAGATTAATATAACTATAAATCATATTAAAAAAATCAAGGTTAAAAACTTATTCTAAAAATGAATGTTGCACGTTGACTGATTCATTTCGAATGCAATAATTATGTACTAATTTACAATTCAGTTCTGACGTATGTTATATTCTATTGCTTGACACGATCATGTGGAAATTTAAATAGATAAAAATAATTTTACATCTTGAAAACATTTCTCTATAATTGAATGCTACAAAATAATTGTGGAATATAATAGTATGAAAATTAGAATTAATGTATGATTACAATTTAATTCTTAATTATGTTATTAATGAAGAAAATGTTCCAAATCATTTCTATATTGAAAGCACGTACCTAATTTCAATCGTATTATTAATTAAATTTTATTATACTAATAAACTAATAATCGTGTCAGGAGTTCGTGACGGAATTTTGAGATAAATGTTCGAACTTTGACGACAGAAAACGACATCAATAATGCTATTTCGATTTAGGAGCACATTGATAATGATGAGAATGACAGTGGTGCTACTGATTATTTTGGGTCACCGTCGGCGTCTAAATCCGGGCATTTAATTTATGGCAAATCATGTAATCCGGTATAACGGAAACGGAAATGACAATATTATTAGTCTTAAGAGAACCGTTCGGCCACCCAATAAGTTTTTTCTATTATATGTTCGGGAAAATCACTGCAACGGACCATTCGTCATTGGTGCTAAGAGTTACTCATATACGATTATTGATTGATAAACAACAGTCTATCGACTAATATAATAATAAGTTTCGAATATAAATATATAGTGCATGATATAAAGATCACACAGGAAGATTAAAATATTTTATTTTTAAAGTTAAAGTGATAATCGATTAGAAACGTTACGATATTAATGTTGATAAACATGAATGATATATTATTTGACCTTAAACTTTCTGCTTAATGAGTCGGTAAATTATGTGATAAAAATCATTAAATATTATAATCGAGAAAAAAGTATCGTTAATTTTCGTTTAATATATTCATTATTATTTCCGTGCCACAATTTGCATCCATCTCATAACCTATATATAGTTTCAATTAAGTATTATGTATATATATATATATATATATATATATATATATATATATAAATATATATATATATATATATATATATATATATAAATATATGAAATATTTTTTAATAAGTTATTAATTTATATTTGAATATTAAGAATAACTTTTTATAATGCTTCATTTTACTTTTATTAAGATTAATATATAATATGAACATTAAATACTATATATATATATATATATATATATATATATATAATATTAAATATAAAATAATACTCAAGTGTTCAACTAGGGTTATCTTATATAGGTGATTCAATTTAGGTTTTCACACGAAAGTATTAAAAAAAAAAAAACGAAAAAAGTAAATAAAAACATGTTATCCCCCATTTAATATTTTAGTTCAATTGTATTTTAGTACTGAATCGAACTCAAATACCAAATAAAAAGTAACATGACTTTTCTCAACCTCTGTGCCATCTTTAAATGCTTGCATGTGGAAACCTAAATTGAATCACTCTATAGAAAAGTAAATATCTCATATACATTATATATGTACGTGCATGTATGTATGTATGTGTATATATATATATAAACTCTGACCAAAACTGTAACTGGAAACAATTGTACCTTCTGAGAATGAAGGCTGTGTCATTTACTGCGTTTTCATTGTCATTAAAGGCCGCTTTGTGCCGCATTGGCCTTATTTGTGTATCTGTGTTGGCGTATGAGCTCTCCATTTACTTGAAGGTTTATAGTAATATGATTTTATTTAAAAGAGCTATCTTATGTAATTTTGTTTTCTGGTACAGATATTTTTTTAGTGACCGTTTGACAAAAAATTATTAAATAATTATATTTATTTATGGTATATATATATATATATATATATATATATATATATATATATTATCAAAACTGTTAAAGAGATAGAATTTTATAAAGAATATATGTAATCAATACTATTGTGATTTGATCAAAATTATTCAGCCTTATTTATAGTAGATACTTTTTTTTAGTTTGATGTAATTAAGAGAGATGGTTTTAAATTTCTTTTATTTATTTCGTTGTCTATTATTTATTTCGTACTTAATTCTCCCATATTTAGTCTAGTGATATTATTGAATTGTCTTTCAGTAGCAAAATGAGAGAGGATTCAAAAAATATGAACGACTAGTATGAATTTCAAACCAAATACTATGTAATATCATAACTTTCAGGAAAGTAAAAAAAATCAATGATACTTAATCTAGTAACATTTATTTAACATTTTTATGTTCATATTTTAAAAATGCCATTATTTGCGAATGGTATATATATATATATATATATATATATATATATATATATATATATATATATGAGTTCACCTTAAAATATTATGTTTTTGTATCAAAGAAATTATAGAATTGGTGATATAAGTTGTGGGTGGTACAATTATAAAATAATTGATAAACTTATTTTACTTCTTATTTTTAAAATAAAAAATAAAAAAATATATAATCAAATGTAAATTGGTTGTTGGAATAGTAAAATGAATTAAAACAACATAAAATCATAATAAAAAGGTTAAAATCAAAAAAAAATCTGAAATTACAGTCAAATATACATTAAATTTTTTTATAAACGTACAAAAAATGAAAGCGGTGTTAAATTAATAGCTTAATTCATTAAAATAATATTATTTTATATTGAAATAATAATAATAGCGTTCGTTAAGATATTCATTTATTTCCAAAAATATTTCATTTAAGTATTTTTGGTTAAGTAATAAAATGTATTTTTATATGAAATATTCTGCACATCTCTGAATAAATATATATATATATATATATATATATATATATATATATATATATATATATATAGATAGATAGATATATTATTGTTAGTTCCCTGAGAACGTAATTTGAAAGAAAAGAATATTTATTTTAACAACAGTTTTTATCGTCTTGGATGTGCTGTAAGAAAACTCTAAAAAAGAAATGTAGCATGTTGCATGACCGTTAACTGCTTTTAAATACGTGGCTTCAATGAGAAAGTTACAACTTTACCCGATAACACTTTAAATTTAGTTTGAACTTTCACATCAAAGTTCTTAAATCTTTTTATCAAAAAATCTAAACGTAGCACAGAAACCGTTTGATCAAATAGTTGTACATGTTTTGCTTCTTAAATACCACATTAATATTTAAAACGATTATAGAATTCGTTTCGGGAAAATAAATCTTGCATGAATTTATTCCTATATTTTGAATTATACATTAGTATTTTTATTATATTTATTTAAATTTGTAATTTTCGCTTCTAAGCAGTTGTTTTACACATTTGTATTATTTAGATAAAGCAGAAAACGTTTTTCTACACTTTTAGTATTTTTTTGAAAGACTAGAAAATAAATGCATGTTTAATATTTGCTTTTAATTTAAATTATTACTTTAATTAAAAAAATAAGATTTATAACGTGAAATAAATATAATATATATATAAATTGTTTGAGTAAAGCTATATTATATGAAAATTATGTCTTGAGTATCTGCTCCATCCATCGGACTCTATTATATATGCTTTTAAGTGTCTGTTTTCTGACTGAATAAGCAAACATGGTTCCTAATAATAGAATAAGCTTTTATTAGATACGAGGTAGCTGTAAATTTTGTATACACACACCTACAAAATATGTTTAGCTGTTGAAATAGAGATTATGAGCTATATCAACTTAATCTCAATGATTCTAATAACAATTCATCATACTCATACACCATAACATCGTATTAATAATAAACGTGCTTTAGTATCCCATGTATGTTCATTTTATGTGCATGATATGATATTATAAATTTATTCTATAAGTGTTTATTTAAGAATAGGATAGGGTAGATGGATGTATAACTTTAAATTAAATTAATTCTATTTCACTAGCAATACTATTGATAATTCTAAATGGAAATATTTATTCTTGTAGACAACAGATTTTAGTAACTGCCACTTAATTTAAAAATAATAAATAACTCACACTTAATTTAATTTTATATATTTTTTTGAAGCAAAAATGCATATACCCATCATAAAATCTAATCTTTTTTCAATTCATTACTTTTCAATTAAAAAAGCATTAAAATAAGATTTGAAAAATGACACACTTTAATGCTTAGTAATTTTTTATGAATAATATAGTATGTTAATATACAATAATCATATTTTTATTTTTAATAAATGTATGTAAATTATTTTATGTTATTTTTTTTCTGTCAGTGAATTCTAAAACCAGATAAATTAATTTGATTGACTGTACAAATATGAATCGACTTTAAAAATAAATAAAGAATACGTGTACAAATAATTTCTTTAATCTTTTCTTCGCCAAAATTAGTATAATAATAAATTTTGTGTTAGCCTAGCAAATATGTTAGTATATATATATATATACTTGATAATGGAAATTTAAATGGAATATTCTTTTTAATTATTCATTTAAATAATATGCAATTGATCATAACAGATTATTAAATGTAGTAAAACAAATAAAGTTAAATATAATTTTATATTTATGAATATTTTCGTATCTACATATATAAATACATACATACATATATATATATATATATATATATATATATATATATATATATAAGTGAACTTTAATTAAAACATGCCATATTATACTTATTAACGAAAACATAATATTAAATTGATAAATAATTCATATTAATATTTCATTAGTTGATTATAAATATTAAATGATTGATTGATTATAAATAGTATACTGAATTAACTTTGAATATATTTCGTTAAAGTATAAATTACAACTGGTACATTTTTATAAACAGAAAAATGATAATAACAAAAATTGAATGGAAATGTTTTCTTTATAAATTTTATTTTTAATATATATATATATATATATGTCGGTGTGTGTGTGTGTGAATTAAATTTATTTAAAAGTATATTTTCCACTATGTTTTTTACAAACAAAAATAAACTGTTGCATTTGTACGAATAATGGTAGGTTAAAAATATGTTCCCACAGATATAATTTATATATCTTCCCTGCTCTGTGTGTCATTTCGCCTATTTTTTTCACGTATGTATGTGAAACGAAGATAAGGTGTGCGAATGAACGTGTAAAGTAAATGTGTGAGTGTGTTTTTATTGATCAAGATAGTAGGCAATTTCGAAGAAGCTCAGTTGAGTGTGAAAGCTCCACGAACGAGTGGAACTTCCTGCTTGTCTATATGGACCACAAAGGAGTAATACGTTTTTATATATCTGTTTGCAGATGCTTCTCAGTATGAATGTGAGTGTATGTGAATGAAGGCGATCAAAAATTCATTTTGCACAGCTCATACAAGTTTAAATAATAATGTGTTGGTACAAATTTACTATATCTTCAAGTGTACACTAACAATGTAATAGATATTTATGTGAAAAAGTACACAGATAATAATAAAACATTTTGTTTTATTCAATTAAATAGCAGCAATTTTTTGAATATTTCAGAGTATTTTCTGCCTACCTGCCTATAAGGAAATATGTACGTGTACGTATGTATATATGTATGTATATAACTATATATATATATATATATATATACAGTAGTTACTTTTATATAAATAGCATTTTCTAGGAAAAATTCAATAAAAGTATATATTTTGTGAATGAAAATTTATACTATATATACATATATATATATATATATATATATATATATATATATACACATATATATACACACACATATATATATATATACACATATATACATATATATATATATATATATATATATATATATATATATGTATGTATGTACGTATGTATAATTTATGAGATGTAACGAACACTTAAATTTGTATATTCTTAGTAAAAATAAATGTTAGAAATCGAAGTAACATTCATATTTAATGCTTTTTGTGCCAAGAAGATATTAGTCAATTTATTTTATTTTCTTAACAATGTATTATTTGATCTAGTCTTGATATATTTCTGTACTGAATTCGTTTAATTAAAAAACTGTACTTGATGGTATATTTAATACATTTAATAACATAGGTTAACTTAAATTCATTCAGAAAATGATAAAAATTTTATTATTGTTTCATGATTAACTTAAAATAAATTGTAACTGTAACAGCTTTCCTGAAAGTTGAAAATATTATCTACATATTGTGTCAAATATTTTAAGGGTGCATTGCGAGTTACAAAAACTAAAAAATATTATTATATTAGTACGGATTTATTTCTCACGCATTCTATAAATTGAAATTTTTTTTAGACTGTATTTATTTGGAGAGAACAAAGAATAGTACGGAGTTGATCGAGTACTTTAAAAATTTTTGCGTTGCATAGGAACTAAAAGACATAATGACTAACCAATTTACTTCTTTCTACTACAAGATTATATATATATATATATACACACACACACATATATATATATATATATACATATAGATATATATATATATATAGAGAGAGAGAGAGAGAGACAGGCAGAAAGAGAGATATAACATATTCAACACAAAAACATATAACATATGTTTTTGGCAAAATAATGATACAGAAATGTATTTTATTTTTGATGAATATCACAAACTGTTAATTTTAAAATGTTAAATTTGATCATATAAATTCTTAAATTTACAAGAATTTAAATATAGTTGTAATGAATTATCCATAAGAATATCAAATGTAACTATCGAACTCTATATAAAATATATCGTACGTAAATTTGAAATATTACATGTTTATAGAAAAACATGAAGTTGAAGTTCGTTTCAGGTCATAATAAATTATAAAAATGTGTTATGGAGCAAAATAACTGTTTATGTAAGAAGATATAAATTGATGGATGCGTAATTCTTGTTATTTTTTGATATAATGCTAAAAAATGAGTAGTTGAATCTCTCTTTCTCTCTCTCCCTATATATATATATATATATATATTTGGTAAAGTTGTTAGAAAGATCTGCTACCATCCATGAACAAGTTATTTAATATGTAAGACTGGATTCAAGTAATTGGTGTTGAAACGCACTTGTACTTTATTTAGCCGCCTACAACGAGCAGAACTGAGAATTTCTTGCATGTTTGATAATCCGAGTAAACGTTTGGAACGTGTATTTCATGGTTCATGAGATTGAAAAACTCGCCATTCTCATATACTCTATTATTTGTAGATACGCGTGTGAAACCTAATAATGCATGATGGAATAAAACGCAAGAGTTCATGTTTAGTACAAGTACATTTGATCAAATATTGATGAGTTCTGTTGAATAGATTTTGATTATTTGTGTTGTTTATTTGTGAAATAGGTAGATGGAGATAGACACGTTGTAATAATGAAAAAAACACTGTTGTACGGATGCTTTTAATAATTGAATACTAAAGTGATTACAAAAATTGGAAGAAAAAAAATAAAAAAAAGAAGAGAAAAAAAATAAGAAAGAAATTTTAAATTGATTAATTGTCAATATGTATTTATTCTTGTACTATAATAAAACATCAACGTATCAAATAAAAATACTATTATATTTCATCAAACCTATATTCTGAGAAGTTTCTCGATGAGTTAATTTGTGAAAAAATGCATTTCAATTGAGATTTTTGCAATAAAGTTTTATAAATAACATTTATAATGCACAACCATACACCAGTGTGTGATATATATATATATATATATATATATATATATATATATATATATATGATAAAGTAGTTTACGAAAATCTGACATGTCACGTTCTCACAATTATTAAAGACATTTAAATGAAAAATATATAAAATCGTTCCATGCGTCCGCCTGTGATTAAAAACAGTCGAAGACTAAATCAGACTCTGGCATTATAATTATAGTAATCATTTTACTACACGCAGTTATAATGGCACGTTTAATGGCATAATTATATTGCAACATTAACATAATTGCACTGAATACTATTCTACATTCTAATTAAGTAACTAACCAATGGTATCATTTGAAAAATGATAAAATTTATCATTTGTTTTCGTTACAATGTTGATTTATAACATTTGCTTAATGAATATGAAATGAACTTCAACATTTTACTTTTTTTTATTGTAGGATTTATTTTTATTTTTGTATAGGAATTATATTTTCCAATATCTAAATATAATCATTTTCTCTTAAATAATGTAATATATTGACTAATTTCTATAATACATTTAATTGTATGTTTCAAATAAGACGAATGCTGTTTTCATACCTGTATATTTAATAAACTGTGCTTATGCAGTTAAATATTTATCATATTCGGTTAATTGATATCGGGAAATGAAGTAAATAAATTGACAATTACTAATCACTAATACAATTTTATGGAAAATTTCACTAACAGTTACCAACTGATAATATACTATTTAGAGTGAAATCAAAATTAAACTCTCTCTCTCTCTCTATATATATATATATATATATATATATATATATATATATATATATATATATATATATATATATATTAACTCTATTTATTTTGGGGTTAGTACTAAATAATGAAACTTGTTTGATAAATATATTGATATATACATATCAGTAATTCAAATATATTTGAATATGATATTCAATAAATACAGAATTGTAATTGTCCAAGAAAAATCATATATATATATATAATATTTCAAATACATAGCTGTATGTAAAATATTAAAAAGAGATTTAATTGAATACATTATTAGAAAATCGCGAACAACAGTGATGTTTAGAAATATAAAATTCGTTTATAAACAAAAATTATAATGTTGAATGTTATTTTACGTATATTAAACAAACGTTATACATGCAAATATTATTTTTAGTACTTTCTGTGTATTACATTTTCAGTCTATTATATCGGTTCTGTACACCTGAATAAAAATGGACAACATTATGAATTTCACAACTTAGGTACTTCAGATTTCATAATTTAATTTCCTTTTAAAATATTAATTCTGGTAAAAATAAAAATAGATAAATTTAAAAATATATTTTACACGGTACATTGAAAATTATGTAGTGATAGCTAGACATCATCAGCAATGCTTAAAATTAATTTCTACTCACAATTTTATACAATTTAATTTATAAATAAGAATATATTTTTATTGCTTATCTTACTTTATCTTCATCTATCTATAAACAAGTAATGGATCATTAAAAAAGTATAACCAATGTTTCAATAATTTAAAATGAAATAATTATTGGAAGTAATGATGATAATTAAGCAATGGAATAAATAAAATTTTATTATTTTTTATAATGTTAAAAAATACATGCGATTATATGAGACGAAGAGTAGTAAAAAGAGTAGTAGTTGGTAAATAGTTACGAAGGAAATAAAAGATGAATTAGAAAAAGAGCACTGTAATATTTTATCTGTTCTGTATGTAATGTTCTTATATTTCCGTTTAAACCAGCATGCATTGACCGATTAAACCGTTGTAGTTACAACGTATAAATAATATAAATTACAGTTTTTTTTAAAATACTGTTCTTATTTTATAACAATGACCAAACGTAATTTTTGTAAAAACTTCTAAAATAATATGTATATATATATATATATATAGAGAGAGAGAGAGGGAGATTTATGTGTGTTAGAAGATTATTTTAGCGTAGATTTTTTTGTGCTAAAAGATTATCATTTTAAAGTAGATTTTTTTACAATTTTACTTTTTTCAGACAAAATACAATTTGAAAATGTCCGAACACTTTTGAAATAAATTTTTTATAAAAATATTTTGAATGGTTAATTAAAAATCAGAATCGAAAGAACGAATCGAAATTTATTTGAAATGCAAACTGTTGAAATTTTTAAATATTATTATCAGTTTTACTTTTTTTTAAGTAATAATTTTATCTCGTTGTAAAGTAATTAATGTTAATAGCCACATTAAGGAATATAAATATTGTTCTTTCAATGTATAATCGTTGAGATTATAAATGTTTCTATTTATTTCTAATTCAGTCCATTTATATAAAAGTAAATGCTATTTAATTAATACTATTTGGCATTTAAATAATAACTCCAAATTATAATATAAAATATTATATATATATATATATATATATATATATATATATATATATATATATATATATATGACAACTACTGTTATATTTATGGTAATCTACAATTTTTACAGTATATTTTGTCTTGTTGATGTTATTCTCGATGAATCAATTAAGTAACAATCTGTAACAACTAGTTGGGATCTTGAGCTATTTCAGACAATTTGTTGATATACTAGTTTTTTTGAAACATATTCATTAAAAAAAATTATTATAATTATATACATTAACAGGAAGACGTGGTAAAATATTTATAAATAAAAAAACCCATTTAGAAATTTAGTACATAAATAAGGGCTTAAAGATGTCTTAAAAGCCGAAACTAATAAAATCATATTATTAATAAAGTAATTTATAAAGATCAAGATCAGCAGGAGAATATGTTATAGATGATATATATATATATATATATATATATATATAAACAGACAATTATAAATTTTGGTTTATATATATATATATATATATATATATATATATATGATGAAAATATTTTTTTTGAAAAAATGGAGACATGAAATTAAAATTATAACCATTGTTCACTTACGTTATGATATGAAATAATTGAAAAGTGCAGAACGAAACACTCACCTGAAAAGAGAAAAAGATAAATAACATTTTTTAAAAGTAAAAATATTAAGTACTGTTATAAAATACTAATTTGAAAAATATTTATAACTTTAATACAATATTAATTAATGACTTTGTGTTATAAAACAAGAAAGGAGATAATATCTGACTGATTGCTGATTAATGTGCCATAAGTTTAAATCCGATCTGACAACATACGCCTCCTTTCATTAAGAAAACGATTGTATCGAACTTTCGCCCGACTTCGGGGATAACCTCTTACGAAAAATTCGTAATTCACCGAGGAAATGGAGATAATGTACAGGGCTAACAATTCTCTCATGGAAAATAAATCATTGTCAGGTCTAAAGGAAAGTAAAGCAGGATTAAGACGATTAAAATTACATTTAGACTTTGGTACTATTAATAAAGATTATATACATAACTCAATTAAATATTGGCTTAATATTAAAAATAAATTATATATATATATATATATATATATATATATATATCTAAATCAAAGCTCAACATCATTCTAATCTTATTATTTCAAAAGAATAATAACAAATACCGAGGAAATAATTACATGTGGAAATATTTTGTATATTTGCCTGTGATTAATCGTTCAAAAATATTATATGAAATGTATACTTATGATTTTTTAATTGATGTTTATTATTATTTAGTTTTGAGATTCATACAGGATTTTATTGATGCTTTTTATATAGAAGTGTTTATGTATGTATACACATACATCAATTACTTTATGTGTACAGTAATAATGAGGTTATAAGTATTTCGCAGGATATGTTTAAGTATCAATATCTTTTTTTATTATTATAACGAAATAATAATTATTATATTTGTCTTGTCCGTTAGATGATTTTTCTCGGCGGTTATTAAACGTAGTCTTAAATGTATGAAAACGTGCATCAAACCGTACATCTTCAGTCGATATGAAACAACAAGATGGAAAGAACTCACACTGCGGCAATATCTGTGTCAGCAGTGTTACGATATCAAAAAGAATGGTTGTTTCGAGCACATACAATCAAGATGGAGGAAAAGTCTTCAAGTTCGTCGAAAATGCTTACAACTGTGAGATTTCTTATATGATTATCTCTTATATGACCGATATAAAAACTCGATCGACGATAATGTTTTCCTATTCAATGTGTTGTTTGTGCCAGCATCGTTTATTGGATTTGAAAAGGCCTGCTGTTATATATTCTCCGTGTCTCTGTGCACTGGTACATTAATGAGGAAAAGACTGGAGCTTTTTTCAGACTTAAGGTATTTTTAGAAGTGCGATGCAAACGACTAAAAGGTATCTCTGTGGAACACTTCTCTTCACGTTTATTTTTATTTTACTGGAAAACGTTTAAATCAATTCCTTTGAATGATTGACGTTTTTTTTATTAACTGTGCTATAGAAAATATTATTCATTTATTATATTAGAAACATATTCCATTTTCAATTATTTAAAAATATCATATTTATAATAAATGAAATGAAATTTGTATGTTGTATTTTAATTAACATAAACTAAATGAACTTAAAAAATCACATTCTTTTCATTCATATGAATATAAATTATTTAAATTTAATTTTATCTTTATTAAATATATATATATATATATATATATATATATATATTGTACAGTAAATATAATTTACTGTACAAATTCTTAATTAAATTTCAAAAATAAAAATAGAATTTATAAACTACATTTAAAATGATTAATTCTATGTTCGAAGAATTATAACGAGAATGATTGAAAAGAATTACAATCTGTAATATTCTAAAAAGTATTTCTATAACATAATTTATTTTTAAAGATTTGTAGAAAGTTTCAAATACTATTTTACAAATTTACATTTTTATAGTTAGTAAATTACTAATATTGTTTCTAAAATGAAAATAAAATGTACAGAAACTGAAAAGTAGTATGTTCCAAACTGTTTTCCATGCTTTTTTTGAAAATTAAAGCATGGCATAATAAAACAGCTAGAAAATTATATATATATATATATATGTACATATATATATATATATATATATATATATATATATATATATATATGTGTGTGTGTGTGTGTATGTAATCATTGTAAAATTATAATTTTTTAGTTAAGGGTCTTTTTAAATAGCAGATAATGAACGGACAACACAAAACACTGATTCGGAAAAAAGAAATACAATCTTTAAGTCAATGATTAGGTGAGATAAGAATTTTAGATAAAGCATTAGAAATTCACGGAAAAGATAAGATCCAGTTCATTCAAATAATAGAAAAGGCCAAAGCTTGGGATATATATATATATATATATATATATATATATATATGTATATATGTACTCGTTTTTTGTGCATAATATTCTGTAATTCGTACAATAGATATATCATTTATTTAATCTTCGATATTAATATATATAACAATAAACATAACAGATTAACTTGTTTATAGAGTAAATAACGACATTTCTATGTGTGTATAAGAAAATAACATTTGTCTTTCTCTTTTGTCTTCTAGTAATTCAATTAGTAGAACAGCGGTCACCTTTTTGCGGAAACGAAAACTCATGTTTGTTTTTAGGCTCGTTTTTTACCCGACTGATGTTTTAACAGAAAACTATTTAGTTCATAACTCAATTGTTGATTATATAGTTTGAATTAATATTTGTTTAAAGAGATAAACCAAGCAGTTTTCTTTATTATTTGTTTATAAAATTTCTTTATTTCTCTCCTACCCTCTTTATCTCTCTCTCTCTCTCTCTCTCTATATATATATATGAGAAAAAAGAGAGAGAAAGTGGATTTTATAGATTAATTGTACTGTTTTATTCTCATAAATTCAGTTATCTTAGAAAGTAAAAAATACATGTTGTAATATGTTAAATAGCATTTTCAGTACAAAGTATGCTTTAAAAATTTGAAATGAATACGATTTTTGAAATTATATTGTTTATTTATTTTTTAAATAATTTTCAAAATTTCATATAAGGTCCACTGTATATATATATATATATATATATATATATATATATATATATAAACTGAATGAGAGAGAGAAATGTACAGATTATATTTATATCAGTATTTAATTTTTACATTCATATAATTAATTAGTATTCAATTTCCATTACTCAATCTAAATTGACAAGAAATATTATTTAATATTGCAAATATGAACGAAATAACAGAAAGATAAATATTTCTTATTAAAGTAAAAATAAGTATTATTATTAAAAAAAAGAATAGTTATAATATTTCATTATAATGAATTAATGTTCATATAATCTTATACTTACTATTAAAAATCTGGTAATAAAATTATTAATTGTAACCTCTATTTTTGTATCAGAAAATTGTCAAGGTTCATGTAAGAATGATATATTTATTATTAAATAATCGTTTCTAAGGTAATATGAATATAATTCCAGAATTTTATAGATTGAAAAAAACCTAATATATATATATATATATATTCTAGATATACATGGATGGTAAAGATATATTCAATTTTTATTTAAATTATAAAACGCGCATTCTGAAAATTTCCGAGTAGTTGTTCTTATCTGAAAGTGAACGTACATTTTTCTACGAAACTGAATTCAACCACCGAGTTAAAACATCTACCACAATCGAATTTAGTATTTGTGGTGTTAACTCAATTCCAGTTCACCTTTTCCAGGGATTATACAAGGATTGACCTACATTAGAAACGAATGCGATTCTCAGCACTAATGCTCTTTTATTCTCATTAATTTTGTACAATATAATCAAAATTTTAACGGAAACTTTTCTACGAACTTGCACATCTGACATTTTTCGATAGAGGTCGTTAAGAAACTTTATTTATATATTCGTATAAGAATGAACAGTTTATTTCAAAAAAATTGTCGTTTCAAAGTCATAAGTCACAAATGTTACTCGTGGGATAGACTTCTTTTCATCAAGTTTCTCTACTTGGGAATAATGAATTAAAGCTGACGGTTTCCTTTAGAAAATTTTTCATCTTTATTGATGAATACAGTTTCACTGAGTGTTATGTAAATTTTATTAACAGGAAAAACAAAGTTTTCAACTCTGTACATATATATATATATAAGAATGAGATAGTGTAATAAAGACCATTATAAAATAGTCTATGATTAAAATGTGTAAAAAATTAACTTGTAAACTTTATAATATTTGAAAATTAATCGACTTAAAAAAAGACTTTACATTTATATTTACAAATTTAGTTCAAAGTAGTGAAAATTTCATGTGGTTGAAATTTTTAATTTTTATAATACAGGTTTATAAGAGTGTGTAATTTTATTTAACATTATAATAAACTGATACACATTTGTATTTAATTATAAACGTATCACAATATGGCTCCACAGCAATAACGAAGATCGTTATTCTGTCTAGAACGTAGACAGGGAGTAACTTTACATAAAACACAGCAAGGTGCTTATTTGTATAGAACGAAGAAGAGACAATAACTTTAATAATCATATCATGTAAATATAACGTAAGTTATTTTCAGTTCGTGTTCGTGATAAATGAAATAATACTTGAATATATTTATTTTAGTACTTGAAAATAATCAAAATAAAAATCATCGAAGAAACTCAGTTAATTCATTAATTAAGGAATGAAAATGTAATGTAAACAAAATTAATAAAAAAATCAAGTACGAAAACGTAATGATGAAAAAATAGAATGGAAAAATGAGGTAGAAATTATTATTTAATATCTTGTTACAACTAACCATCTGTCTGGTTCACATCCTCTCTCTATTCAATGTTACACGGGTCGACACAACTCTGTATTAAATGAGCCTGAAGGAAAACTACAGGGAATTGTGTTACCCGTATGAATAAAATTGTGTTTCTTTGTCATCATATCGTATGAATATAAGCACCTACGACAGAGATAGCGTCCGCACTAGGAACACAAAATAAATGTTCACACAATCTCATTAAATGGGCGACTCTGTTAGAGATACTCTACAATTATAGAAGATTGTCTCTTCAATTAATACGCGTGTAAATTATAATTGAGTAGTTTTTCTTTTCTTTATGTAGTCGATAATTTATTGTCCTTTGGATTATCATTTCATTTATCAAACTAATCTCTAATATATACGTACATGTGTGTATTTATTTGCCATAACCATTTATTCTCATGTCATATATCAAGCTCCAATTAATACATTTATTATATGAACATTTTTAATTTAGTAAATCATCAACCCCTAAATTTCGTTCAGAATTGAAATATTTAATTTATCAATATAGTCTGTGGTTTATGAACTTGAATTAAAAAATGTAAACGGTCATTATTATCATTTTATCAATCTATCCATCATTATATAATGAATTTGGTTCATTGTTTATTTATTACTGTACCGTAATATATACATACACACACACACGCACATATATATATATATAAAAGTGTACGTAAGTGTATGTGTGTATTGTGACATCAATTAACATACAATTTTCTATTCACCTGTTTGCCAGAACATCAATTAAAATGTAAACAGGCAAAATCGATTTTCGAGAAATTTGATGTTTGAGTTTATTTAATTATGATATGAACTGATACTTTTTCATATTAAATAAATATGAACAAAACGCACACAGTTTAAATGAAATAATTTTATTTAAAATAGATAGTGAATTTTTAATCGATATTTTGATTTGATTTGATTATATTTTATTTTTTTTAGTTTATTTTTTTTAATGGTTATCGACCGAAATAATTGAAAATCGTTACAACCATTGGATGTTTAATAATAATTAATGATATGCTAATATCTTGCAATCTTTAATAAATATATAAGAAATTAGTTACTGACAAATATCATGTTAATTTTATAAATATGAGGGTAAGCCCAAGATATTTCTTTTTTAATTTAGATTGATTTCTTAGTTTTTTATCGTTGCGATTTGACCCCGTGCGACTTCCTACCTCTTTTCAAATTTGAAAATTTCGCTGGGTAGGAAGAAATTTTCATGGAATGAGGATATGATCGCCGCCATTATTGAGCGTTTTGTAGATTCGTTGAACCAAGCGTATAGCCCTCAATTGAGATTATATTGAGAAATAAAATCGATTTTTTCCAAAAAACGATGTTTAACTTGTTTTTTCCATACTTATCAATCGATCAAGTATATAAGCTTATTGAACTTAGATTTCCACATGAAATTATTAAAAAAAGGTAAAAATTAAAAAAGAAGCATGTTATTTCCCATTTAGTATTTTAGTTCAATTGTATTTTAGTATTGAATTGAAATAAAATACTAATTAAAAAATAATACGATTTTTGTTAACCTCTGCGCCCCCTTTTAATACTTCCATGTGGAAGCCTAAATTGAATCTCTCTCTCTCTCTACATATATATATATATATATATATATATACTTGTATGGAAATCTTATTATTTCAGAAGCAGATATCGAATTATCTCCAATTATTTTTCATATTGCAAAGATTTTTTTACGATTTCAGTAAAAGTTTATTTTCAATTATGTTTGATATATATATATATATATATATATATATATAGATAATATTATATGTGTATATAAATTGAATGTTTGATATGATCCTATTAAAAAGTAAGCAAAAGTTTGCAATGCTATACATCTCCTTGAAATACATAAAAACTAGAGAATCTTGCAGATAAAATTAATATAACGATGTTTTTCTTTCCAAACAAACTTATTGATATTAGATTTGGTTTGTTGCGAAGTGTATCTCGATACCTAACATGTCGATTTCTGATATTAATACCTTTTGTTCTAAATGATATCTCTGTTCATATTTCATGGAAATGTAGTTTGTTATTTATAAATACTGAATAATGCTTGTTTGAGTCAATTTGTGTTATTACTAGTTTTACAAAATCAATAGTTTGTTTGTCGTATTAAGCTTCACAAATTTTAGAATATTTCATGTACATTTTGTATAGGATATTAACACAAATTTGTTATTTTATATAATATTATTATATTTAATGTAATAGTATTCGTTAAAATTAGCGAAAATAGAATGAATTAATACGAATACTTTTTAAGAAATAAAATGTTAATTAACTGATAGGTTCATGAAAAGACTGAAAACAATTTCTAATTTAATTATAATTTTGTCATACTTAATCAGAATATGAATGAAATAAAAAAATATTATTACTCGATTGCATGTAGGGTAACAGTTAGTTTAACAAAAATATTCCCATAAATATTTGATGAACAGACATAACATTTACATAAATATATTTTCGTCATGACGTTTAAACTAAGACATTTCTTCCTATTACCACTTTTATTTGATTACTGCCATACAATAGAACACTTTATACAATCTACGACTATGTTACAATCAAGATGTATCGCTTTTTTAATGAAAAGTGACGGCATGAATAGAATTCGACCCGTTGAATCATTTACCAAACTAACCCGGCAACCATTACATTACGATTTCCTATCACTTTTTACGAAAAAAAAAAGGTTCATGAGTCTGCAAATTTGAAAATTTTCTTTGATTAGGTTTCTTATTGCAAAGAGTACGTGTGGAAATTTAGAATTGCGCACCTTGATATTCACTTTCAGTGTTAATGTAATTGTTAATTTGGGTTCATTTAATTAGGTTTTATGATACTTTTTTTTATAAATAACGAAATATTGTTTACTGTCATATAATAAGAGTAATTCATTAGTATTAGCAGTTAATTCAGTACAGATATAATATTTTATATTATATTGTTTTGTTATGATAATAAAGCATTCTATGTCACTGATATTCTGTTCGTTTATTAAATATGTGTTTGATCTTGTTGACATCTATGCCGTTATTTTAACAGAAAATTAACCAAAAACGTAAACGGTGATGATGTTATTATTTACATTCATTAATTGTACTGATATTTACCAGTTAATTATGAATAAACTTTATATTTTTTAAGTAAAAATTTATTACAAAAAATAAATAAATGAAAACAGTGACGAAATATAAATTAAATAATACCATAAATCCATACATCAAAGTACGAGTATGTGACAATATTTTGGTAATTATTTAAATTTTTAAAATAATTATTAGATTTTTAGTTGCCTCTACATCAAGTCTTTAGAACACTTACTTATATTTAAAGACAACTTATCCATGTTTGGTAGTAAATAGGTATCAATGTCATTTTTCATTTTTCAGTATGTTTATTTTATTTTTAATAAAAATGTTAGTTTAAAAATTTAAATTTAATAGATTTTGTACAATTAATTTTATAATTTAATTTTTTAAATTTAATAGATTTAATAGAATTCTTTTAATTTTAATAGATTTTTGAAAAAAATATATATGAAAACAAATGTGTGCGTATAATATAAAATTTTTAACGTTTATTTATACAGTTGAAGAAAAATATTTAATTAATAATATTTAGAAACAGTTATAATATTTAATTACTTTATTATTAATTTGAAATTATTGACAAATAAGTCAAAGTTTATATTTTGAAAATTTCGTTACAACAATTTTGGGATAATTCTTAAAATGTATTTTGTATACAAGTATACGTCAGTATTAAAAAGAAACATAATGAAGTATGTAAAGGAAATTAGATAAGTTTTGTAAATATTTTTTAGGGTTTTATAGACAAAAGCGCCATCTTATATATGTATATAATATATATATATATATATATATATATACCCATATATTCTCCAGATGTTAACATTTGTAACTAATGATTAAGAGATGAAGAAAGTAAATCTTTTTTATAATATAAAATTTTTTGTTCGTCGTGTTCTAAGAGACGATTAATGAATTCTTAATGTCGTTGCCCTATTCTCAGATAAGAATTCAATGAACTTGATATATATATATATATATATATATATATATATATATATATCGAGACAAATAAGTTTTCGAGACAATAAGACAATAAGTTTTCATACAAGGGGTTTTCCGGCAATAAATTTCTTTTTTGAATGAATGCCAATATTCCTAATAATATATATAATAATTTTTTACCGAGAAAAGTGTCCGTTTAGCACATTATATTCAGTATATAACATTCGAAATAATAGAAACCATAGTAAAATAATACTCAATTAAAATTTTCTTTGTCGAAATCGAACTGAATAATCAGAAGAAAATATATAAAAATATAATTTTATTTATGTATAAAATTATTATATAGTTTATATATATATATACATATACAATATTAGATTGTATTATAAATAAGGCACATTTTTTACATTGACAAGATTGTTTTATGATTATTCATGTATAATTAATATCGTGGTTTTATGTACAAGTGATCCATCAATGTGTATGTAAATTTTGTTGCATTGAGTATAAGCTTCTCAAACAATATGGAGTACACAAACAGACACATTAAGTATTTAATGCTTGTCGAATTTCATAAAGGACATAACGTGAATATAATAACAAAAACATTCAAGATGTTAACGAAGATGAAACTTTAAATGAGAGAATATGTCATCGATACTTCAATAAATTTATAATTAAGGACATTAAAATAGTTAAAATCAAATGATTAGACTATTATTTGAAATTAGATAATGTTTTCTTTTTTTAAAAAAAAAGATATACAATTAAGGTCAATATATCTTAATATTTGAATACTAATTGACTTCAACTCATTTAATTAATTTCCAATAATTATGAACACCAAAATGTTTAAGCCCCAACTATCATTTAAAACAATTAGAATAAATGACAAAGAGAAAAACTATACAACTGTTTCATAGAGAAACATTTTATAAAAAATGTTGTATTATTTACAAACACACTAAAGTCATTTTTAATTTTAGACCATCACTGAGAATTTTTATAAAAATGCTCATGAGAATTATTTAACTTATATTTAATATATATATATATATATATATATATATTGTGAATGGATAGAAATAGAATTATTAGTGAAAGAGAAGAATATTTTGAGAGTTGAGCGGGCAACGGGACTGATTTTCAAAAACCAGAAGGTCTGTTACTTGAGGTATAAATCTTAATAAAATTTTAAAAATTATTCAAATAATGACAGATAAGATTTATGAGCAGAAAACAATTTTTATAATAAAATAAGAATTAAAACGTTTTTAAATGGCGAATAGAAAAGAATTGTGTATATTTTTTTAAAAAATAATGTAACGTCTTATGCCCATGAGATATGTTTCAACACTTTTGATGCCAAACAGCGCGATATTACTTTACTAATATGTTTATATACAATATAAAATAAGAACTCATAAATAACTTGGATAATGGAAACAAATTATGAGCGCTAGAATTGATTATAATAACAGCATATGTTTTCATTGAGTGCTAAGAATCCACAAAAATCTATAACGAAATCTTTGTAGAGTGTTTATAAACACCCACAGGAAAATTTATGTAAGTTATATATATATATAAGTATAATATCTACTGTAATTATTTATTATTAAACAACTAATCTATCACATATTTTTAAGTTTAAAAAGATATAATTTGAAGAAAAATTATAAATATATAATTATAATAGTATAAACATAAAACTTATAGACACCGCAACATGTTTTATATACAATATTTAGAAAAAAAAAGATTTTTACTATTTACAATTTGAATTTCCAAGATAAAACTATTATAGTTCAGTCTACATACAAGAATACAGCTGAAGAAATTCTAAAAAAAATATTTATAGACGGAAGACATATTTTTCTATATAATTAGCATGAAGCTTTGGTTCCTTTTATTCAAATGAATGAATAATATAAGTGTACAAGTACAGTTTCGATTATTTTTTAAGAATGGCTGATTTACTTTGTTTTTTTTATTTTAATTTTCTGTAAAATAAGTTATACCAAATGTTTTGTGATGGATTTGAACCCGAAATATAAATAAAAATATCAATCATTCATTTAAAAGATATTTTCAAGTAATTAAAATTTAATAACACACATTTTTTTGTTTTCAATTTAAAGAATTGATGAACATAAAATTTAAAAATAACATTATAAAATGCACAAGTAATAAAAAATAAATACTTAAAGCTTGATCACAAATTATATTTTTATTTTGATGTTTAGTACAAAAAACATGACCAGTGGGAAAACAGGATGCATATATATATATATATATATATATATATATATATATATATATATATATATATATGAAGAGATCTGATTTTAAATCGTTATATATTATTTTTATCTCACTGTACAGTAACCTACATACGTGCACTTTCTTTAAACATGAACATTAATATATAACTTCACTTCAAGAATACGATGCTCCTTCTTATATAGTAAGAAGAAGCATTTCACATACGATATTTTTATAGGAATGTTTTCATGAATAAACTCAAGAACTTCCTGTTGATAACCCAGAAATATTATGATCATGAATGTTATCAAAACAAAATATTGTAAAATTCCTTTATATATTTTCTTTTGAGTAGAAATACACATGTCTGAAAGTTATAATAATTAGTCGTAATATTCTTTTTTCTCATTATGAATGTCTTATTTATGTTGTTAAATAAATGATAATAAAAATTAATCATTTCTCATAAAATAAATAATGATAAAATTAATTGTACATTAACAGTAAGAACATATCGAGGTGTTAGAGACGCAGAAGTTTGTCTTTATTTTGTAACTTTTTTAATATAAAAAAAATGTTTTTGTTATAAAAGGTAATTTATTTTGATGTCACAAATTATTTTCTGTTCTCTGTAATTGTAATAGGAGCATCCGTGAAGCTGATATAAATGCATATATAATCTATTATATTAAATAGTATAGATGAGTATAAGGAAATTGCTCTTAGGAACTTGTTCTATTGATTTGTACATTAATTATTTTCTCTAATTGATTGTTAACTACAAAGAATTTTATGAGAATACTATCAATGAACACTATATAGTAACATAACATATAATATTATCAGTTTTTCTGGATACATGACATGAAGTGTTCAGCAATTAATCAAAAACATGAATCTATGTAAAAATTTTGATCAGTATTTAAATCAAATGTCATGTACTTTACTGTCTGTCGACGATGTCAAGTTGGCAGCGAACCAGGATATTTTACGGGACATCAAGGGGGAGGGTATGGTCCTGGCGGAAGGTGGGTGTGGGAGATTTTATAACAATGTTTATCTATTTTTTTTTTAAAAAAAACTTTTCCCAGATGTTCAGTATTAGAAAAGATCAACAACAAATGATAAACATGTTACAAATTAATATACGGAAAAAGCTGTTGTCAGGGTCTTGCACACCCAGATACAGTCAGTAATACCATAATGACAAAACAAAGGATGTCCAAATACTTGAAATACGCGAAAAAAAATTTTTAGTATAGTATGTGCTAAAGTATAAAATGATAAATTATTCTTGATTATATGATAACTTAGCGAATGCATCTGTTTTATTTTTGTATAAATTACAAATTTGTGAAAAATACAATATTATTGTGAAAAAAAAGAAAATTTTCTTTATATAAAAATCTAATATAATTTCGAAATAATTTGTGTCTTTAAGTCTTCAATATATATATATATATATATATATATATATATATATATATATAAATATTTTTTCTTTTTTCATTCTATTTTTCTATATAAAAATGTATTTAATTGTTTTAACATCGATATAATTTTTATTTAACATATATTAAAATGTTAATTATAATTAAATTAACATATATTAACCTGATATACTCATTTGTATAAAGTAATTATCGTATTACATAGAAGCAGATTATAGTTCTGCGTATAATTAAATGTAAATTAATGTACTACTTAAAACAGAAGAAACTTTGAATTAATCTGGAAAGTTCGTCACAAACACATGTTTGCATCAAAACTAATTTAAGCACAACAACATCATACAAAACATATTCAGACTATGCAGTATGTTGTTATTTTTATTGTTCATACAAACGTATAATTATTGCTGTAACAGATAAGTTGAACAAATATATTTTGTTATAAATGTAAATACAATAGACTTCACACGAAATAGAATCTATATTTTTTTGTATATGCATATAAAGTGATTCAATTAAAACAGTAACAGGAACATAGTTACAGAACAAATATAAAAAATAAGTAAATATAATCGAATGGGTTTTAATGAAAAATAAATAAATAAAAGCGCGTTGTTAATTTATACACTTTTTTAATAATGCGAAGAGTGCTCTCAACCGTTGGATCATCGTCACTAATTAAACCTAACGGTCGAAAACATACGTTAGGTTATTAACGAAACAATTTTTTGCCGGTCTCAACTAAGTGTGTTTGTTTATTTATTTTTCATGCGAAATATAAATGTGACTATCACATTTTCTCAAAAAATGTAAATATATATATAATTTTTTTTGCATAATGTTTATTTTAAATTAAGGGATGAAAAAACATATATGTACAGGCATATGTAGGCGTGGGAGTATTAGGTAGATTATTTTTATTATTTTTTTACTGAGAACCTCTACTACGATTTGAAATATTTTTAAAAAATTAAGACTGTATAATTATTCTCATAGATTTGACAAAGCATTTTGTTAATCATAGCTTTATACGTATGCACACGTGTATGTGTTAATATACAGAGAGTGAACAACAGAGAGAAGAGTTGTTGTACATTTTATAGTAAAACACGTTATGTTTGATTTATTTATTGTAATTATCGCTCAAATGATTTCTGAGAATTAAATATAAATTTGAAATACAAGATGTTAATAAATGTAATTTAAAAAATCAGTAAAATATTTTAATAAAATATCAACTTAATTGAAGAAAAAAAAAACAATTAATTTTTAAAGTAAAAGTGAAATACAGTTCAAAATTTTGTAATATACGGAATGGTGTTCATTTTTTCTGCTGTTAAGTGTTTTCAGACAAGTCAATTGTAAATATTAAAAATAAATAAATTAAAAGAAAAAAATATTTTCATTAAAAAAGAAGACTTAATTCACTTTGAATAATAAAAGTACAAAATATATGGACGTATTTACAGAAAGAAGTAAAAACAAATCAGATTGTACAACAAAGATAAAAGATCGTTAATTATAAAAATAACAAAATAATGGAACAACAGATTCGATAATTACTTTTGTGTCGATATTTTTAATTACTTATTTTGCATAAACAGTCATCCATTAATTATGTAAAAAAAAATGTATATTTGGAGAGACTTGACCTCACCTCAATATCGAACGGTTACTTCAAACAAAACTCTCCGTTAAAACACAAATGATAAACTGTTATGGAACAGATTACGATGTTTCATAACAAATGTATTAATGGACAATATCACGACCCCAATCAGCAACCATACCCAGTTGTCAAAGCGTCAAACATGTTCATTAGTAGACCGTTCACGTTGCTACGAGGAGATTTGATTTAGATAATGGATAGTGTTGTATAACTCAATACAAAGTAGAGATTATGCAAAATGGACGAAGATATTTTCCTAAACTTGCTTGCAGTCACTAACGAGGATTTTAATTTGTTATCTAGATTAGTCAAGTTTCGTCGACTGTTTAAACTGATGATTAGAAGATTATTGCTCTGAACATTTAATGAAACTTTACATGTATCGACATCTTATAATTCTAATAATATCAATAGTTTCTACAGCGATGAATTTATATTAGGTTGGTACAAAAATAATTGCGGTTTTTATCATTTTAAGTTTGGCGCCGAATTTTCTAGTTACCATTATCTTTTGTTATAGTCGTGTGCAGTCATGTGATACATCATGGTAAACAATAAAATTAGCACTACTGATTTCAGAGTATGTCTATTGTTTTTATTCTTTAGTATTGTTGGATATAATCTCTTAAATTAGCCGTGAAAAAAGCAAATTCGCGCGATTTTATTGTATGAGTTTAAATTGAGACGTAGAGAAACAGAAACTGCTCGAAATATCAAATTTTTTTTGGCGAAGAGTCAATCAGTGAACGTACAGCTGGTTCCAAAAATTTCGTAATGGAAACAAAAGCTTTGATGATAAAGAGGGTCATGGACATCTTTCAGCTATAGTCAATAATGATTTAAGGATCATTATTGAAGCTGACACACGTAAAAAAACTCGAGAGGTGGCAGAAGAAAGCAGTGTTGTTCATTCAACGGTTTTTCTATATTTGAGCCTAATTGTAAAAACAAAAAAGCTGGATAAATGGATAGAATACTAACTAAACGAACATGAATCAATTCGGCGATAAGATGTCTGCTCTGCGCTTCTTTTGCCAAATAAAAATGATCTATTTCTTGATCGCATTATCATATGTGATAAAAAGTGGATTTTCTACAACAATCATAAACGTTCATCCCAGTGACTAGACCGAGAAGTATCAAAACAGTTTCCAAAACTGAAGCTTCTTGAAAAAAGATTATGGCTACTGTTTGGTAGTCAGCAAGTGGCATCATTAACTACAATTTTTTAAATCCTGGTGGAATAATAACACAGAAAAATATTCTCAGAAAATTGAAAAAAATGATGAGAAGTTGCATTGTGTACAGCCACCATTAGTCAATCTAAAAGGACCAATTCTTCTTTATGACAACACCCGACCACACGTCTCACGAATGATTAAAAAAAAATAAAATGAACTGGGTTATGAAACCTCCCACCTTGTTCTCGGGACCTGTCTCCGACAGATTATCATTTTTTTAAACATTTAAGTAATTTCTTATGAGAAAAGCTTTACAAATATCAAGCATCAGCTCAAAGCGCTTTCAATGACTTCTAGAGTTTTTTTTCCGAATTAATAATAAATTAATAGTTACTATCAATGACCGATATAAATCGATAATGCAGCAATTATAATAAATAAAAAAAATAATAGTATACAATGTAACGTAAATAATTTTGCTGTTTTTTACTTAAACTACACGACATCTTATTTGCACCTTACTTAATAAATAATAATAATTTTGAATTCGCGCGCTTTAATTTATTAATTTTTATTAATCATCTCCAGACTCACGAATCATCGAATGCCACGTCTGTATATAAATTATACAAAATAATAATAAAAAAAAGCACGGTAGAAAAAAGCTCACATTGAAACTGAACTGGACTAAAATATCATGTTGTTAAGCTGACAGCACATAAAATGTGTCGATGCTATATACAAATATTGCGGATATGGCTATGACAACAGTTAACACACAATCGACAAATACAGATGAAATCTGGGGAGATATTTTTTTTTCCAATATGTAGTAGCATTCTATTGATATAATAACTGCTGAATATTATTTGTGAGTAGGAGGCAATTAGGTAGTTTATTTTATTCATAGATGATTTGTTTGTTTAATCACAGTTAAGCGATTTTCATTCGCAAACAATTTACAGTTTTTAATTTGACATAATCAAAATATTTAGTTTGATTACTGAAACTATATAAATATTATCTATCTATCTATCTATCTATCTTTCTATATATATATATATATATATATATATATGTTTATATATCTATATATATGTTTATATATCTATATTTCTATATATATATATATATATATTTATATATATATATATATATATATATATATATAATATTTATGTGCATACTCAGTTATGTATTCATGTTTATGACAAGTATTGATACAATAAAGTTTACAACAACATGATTGACAATCATTTTGATAATGGACGTGTAAAACTGTGCACTAGATTACAGCAAATATTTATATTTTGTCTAGCGAATAATGTCGCAAAATCAGCAAAATACGTTAAAAAGGTCATATATTATTAAAAAAGCTCGAACATGTTTATTTAGACCATAAAAACTCGCTAGCGTCGCATAGTATAAAACATATTGCTACATTTTTATTTTACCAAAGTATTGATCTGAATTCAGCATTTGTTTTCGAGCATAAATTTCAAGATTTAAACATCGGTATGGATTTTGCTGAAATTTTACTGAATCATTTAAATATCGATAATGAGACGAATTGAAACAACAAGAGTATTTGGTATTATTTTTTTGTGATAAATCCAAATTTTAATTACGTATAGACACATTTTAATATATGTATATATATATATATATATATATATATACATATTTTTCAGAATTAATAAAAACAAAAAGATAAATTATAATTTTAATATTTGACCATTTTCAGAGTTTTTACAAGTCACAAATAAGATAATACATTGCTGTATTCCCATTTTGCTATTATGTCTTTTTATACTTAATTAGGTAATGAGTAATACAGATGAACTGTTATACGAGTAAAATAGACACTTTCTGAACGATTAACAGATTTGAACTATGCTGATAATAGTATCTATTTAATAGATTATAAATATGCAACTAATATGACTAAATAGCTAAACATTTTAAAAAATATTGAGATGTCCCTATTGATAGAAAACGAAACAAATGCGCACTTATTATAAAAGTTGAGTGTCACCAATGAAAATGATAATAATTTAGTTGAATAGGTGCGAGTATAGAAAATGATAGCAGCATGCTTGGGAGATATTGACAGTAGGTTAATTAAAGTTATAACATACTTTACAATATTCTCTGATAGAAAATACAAACAGTTGAAATATAGTAAAATCCGTAAAATTAATACTACTCTTAAAATAGTTCTAATATATGCCTGTAAAAATGGGTAGTGAATGAACAAGTATTAAACAGCATCTAGGGTACAAAAAAGAATTAAAATTTAATTACACAGACAATATAAAAGAACTGTGTCGGATCATTCGGCAAACACTTCTTTGGATTGAATCTAAAAAGTAAAATGAATGTGGACAAGACAGACAGTAGTTCGAAATTGGAATTCATAAGGTAAAAAACGTGTACCACAGTTGAAAAATACTTGGAGATGCAAAATAAAAAGAAAGCAAATAATTCTGACTACAATTCGAATTCACTTAAATTCGTTTCCAATAGAAATAGCGAATGTAGATTCTGTACTGTTGAACAGAAGAAACAATGTACTGCTACTCATATTTTATATCAGCTTAAAAATTCAAATTTGATAATAATTTGAGAATAATCTAATTCTAATATTGAAATGTAATGATTTATATATATATACATATATATATACATATATATAAATATATATATATATATATATATATATATATATATGGATACGAAAACAAACAGGAGTCACAGATATAATAAGAATAGTAAAGAGTCTGAAATGGAAATGGGCGGGACATATGGCAAGAAGAGAGGACAACCGATGGACAAGAGAAATTATGGATTGGGAACCAAGGAATATAAAAAGACCCAGAAAGAGACCAATGAACAGATGGGATAAGGATATTAAAAACTTTCTTGGAAAACTGTGGAAAAGAGAGGCACTGAATTGAACAAAATGGAAAATCATGGAAGAGGCCTTCATCCAGCAGTGGATTAACAGAGGCTGAAGATGATGATGATGATGATGATATATATATATATATATATATATATATATATAAGAATATGTTAAATAATTTTCAAAAATTTTAAATGAAAAATATAAAATTATATAGTATTTTAATTTTTATAACTGCTTAAGATATTACATTTTGGAAACTGAAATATTTCCAATAAATTTGAATATAAGTGGTTAAGTGAAGCATATGTAATACTAAGCGCGTTATAAATTTTCTCCATTGTTATAATTAATCGCACTCCGTTTGATAAAATTAAAAAGTAAAGCCTCCATTTTGAAGCGATTGTACGCAATTTCTTTTATAAAATTAAATTTTCATAACAGAAAAAAAAACAACAGCAAACTTTTACATAAATCCCTACTCAACTTTACTACATTATTAATTTCTTTTTCTCAAGATTTCAAAATAGATTTTAATATTCTGAAAGACTTCTACGAAGAGTTGTAGAACAAAATTTGTTTTTCTATGCATCAAAAAATATTGACAGAAAGTTGAGTGAGGTAAGATGAAACGTAAATATAGAAACGAAGAAAAATAATAATGCCATTAGTAGTCGACTCGAACGACAAATCGTCCGTGTACCTTCGTCAAATTACGATTCTGAATGTGACATATTCTCGTGATGGGATATGCTCTACGATCAATTCGTACAGTGTGCACCTTTTTTCTTGCTGCCATTCATTTGTCCCCCATTATCTGGCCCGCATGTTAAATGAAAAGAGACATCAATTTCTTTTATCGTTAAATTGCTCTACACACTATATTATTCTTAAATTATTTCATGTACAATGCGTTTGTTGACAGTTATGTGCTATCGTGGGAATGCGCTTTTTATTATTATTTTCCGATTTATAAAATCAGGTATCATACACATATACACACACACTCACACACACACACATATATATATATATATATATATATATATATATATATATATATGCATATAATCGATTTCGAAATACACTATTCAAATTTATGTTTGATCATAGAAGAGATTTAACAAGGGTTGAGTAGAAATAGCAATCAACTAATAAACATATTATGTAAACTAATAGATATGAAATGTTATAATTAGAGAGGTAGTAGTTATTATAGATAAAACGATTTATAAACTAGTCTTCAAATAAGATTTCTAATTCAAAATTATATTTGTTCTGATAAGACAGAAAATTAAGTCAAAATTTCATTGTTTAAAATAAAATACTGTGACAAAAATTTTGATATTTCGTTTGATGAAATTGAATCAGTAGTTGAGTGAGTTTTATTTTAAGCTAAATTTAGATACGATTGATAACATACAAATATGTACATATAATATATATATATATATATATATATATATATATATATATATATCAATAAAATGAACTTTACAAATATATTTTCTGTTTCAAAAAGCACACGATTTTAAAATGAAAATCTTATAAAAAACTACGTGTAAAATTCGATCAAATACAAACATATATTTGAATAATCTATAGTCATTATTCAAAACCCGATTTTTTGATACAGTAAACGAAATTGTAATTATATAAAAGTCGGGAATTATCAACACTGATGAAATATTTATAAAATATAAGGTTACATTGGAAAAATCTATGAAAAAGTACATTAAAAACACATTTCTGTTCGTTATTTTAAACAGATGTACTTTTAGAATTTTAATATTTTGTTGTGCTAAAATCGGAACAAAAGGTTTTTTGATGAATAAAGAGTAGGATCAGATTAGAACATAATCTACTATTTTTTAGACTGTTACAAAATCACTGAAGCGATTTTTATATTTTTTAACATGTTATTCAAACTTTTTTGAATTATAAAAAAGGAGGTCGAATTAAATACGAAATCACTGTTAAAATATTTTAATCACACCAACAGATTATGCCAGACAGTACTCTGAAAATAGTAGTATCTTCATTGAAATGAGTAAAAGTAACAATCGAAATTATCTCTAGCTAATAAGTGAAGATTTGATTGCCTAGAAAATAATTTGTGATTTTTGAAATGTTAAAAATTGATTTGTAAATGTGGATTTTGTCAGTCCTAAAAATAATATTGTGAAGTCACCAACAATGACGTTTATATAAACAATATTAATTAAAACTGAATATTAATTCACATAATGCAATATTAAAAGATTCAAATAATTAATGAAGAAAATAAAAAGGAACAATTATGATCAGGAATAAATAAATGGTCGCAACACACATAAAAGATTAAAATTGGATCTGTCTCAGTCAAATCAGGTAATCTGATAAGCCAAACGGTAAATAAATATTAGTGTAATCTATATTTTATAAAAGAAACTTTTACCTATGAGTAATTAACAATAAAACAATTTGTAGGCGAACATGTTCATACATTAAAAATAATAATTTACACAAAATAAAAAAATAAAAATTATAATTCATATGGAAGAGAAGAAAATATATTTTACATTTTTATTAGTAAATGTATATTTTCCTATTTTTAACAGTCTATGTAGAATAAAAAGAAAAGTATTGATTTTAGTAATAAATTCATATATTCATTTTTTTCAAATAATTCATTCCTATTATAAAAGTCTGTTAATTAAACTTTTTTTTTCAAATATAATTAAATTTTATTATTTTATGTCAAATGCGAACCAACTCTTCCTATTTCATTAAATAGAACGAAAAAGTTTCCACACTGAATGAAATACAGAATTATTGATCAGCACTGTCGCCAATTTCATGAACGTCAGTTGCAGTTTGTGAGAAACAACAAACTGTGCAAATTGCTTTAATGTAGTGAAAATAGTAATATGTTTCAGTTTGATAGAATAATATTTTTTTATTATAAATAAACTATTCTTTAACTATTATTATTAGAAAGAAAGAATTTCTTTTGAATTAGATAATAGGACAGGATTATAAAAAATATTAACAGAAAATAATTTTGTAAAAAATAAATGAAGATAATGATATTTCGTTAATGTTAAAAAATACAAATTAATATCATATTGAAATTCTCATAAAAATGTTAATTTTATTTAAAATAATACAAATAATTTACATTTAAATACTTTCATTTTTCGAAAAAATAGTTATAATTTTTTACTATTCTTTTTTTCTGAAAACAATTATACAATACTAGTATATAATACTGTATACAAATTGTAAGTAGGTGATTATTAAATACAATTATGAAATTATCATTAAATATATAATTCAATATTTTATAGAAATATAATTTTCAAAAATCATTTCTGTATAAAACATTGAACAACACTAGAAAATATAAAATCCACGATATGTACTCGTACAATGATTATTTAGTTTGTAGCAACTAAATCATAAATCATAAAATCAATTAATTTTTTCTAATGGTACAAAAACAAACTTACTAAAGCTTAATTGTTCCTAATACATGATGATGTTACCTCATATTTTAACCGACAACTTAATTAACTTTTATGAGTTTGCCCGTGAATGCATAAGTGGATGTTATTTCGCACTGTATTCACAATGTTAAATGTGTTTTGAATTCAAAATTGTGCTTACGTATGTGTTTTATTATTTTTCATTTTGTGAAGAATAGTAACACGGACGGTCAATTGTATGTTCATCAGAATTATGGATTTTAAGTATCTATATTATATATACTTACTTATTTTTAGAAAAAGACATTTAGTAGATTCATATTTAAGTTTAATATTCATAGGTTTAACATTCCTTATATTTATGCATAGAATATGTGATTTTATTTCTATATCTGCATTACTATATATATATATATATATATATATATATATATATATATATATATATAAACAGGTAGTCTGATACCACCTGGGAATTGGTACCTAAGAGAGCCAACAAAATATATATATATATATATATATATATAAATATTTATATCTTTATAGATATATGTATATATATATATATATATATATATATATACATATATTTATATATATATATATATAATAAAAAACAGAACAAAAGTAAGCCTATCATATTTTTCAAAATTAAAAACAGCTATTTAAAAATACCACAATATTTAAAAAAATCAAATTAATTTAAATGCGTTTTAATACATTTTTTTTTTAAATTCCGAAACCAAAATATACTGTTACCATTATTTTATTTATAAAGAGTGATTCAATTTAGGTTTACACATGAAAGTATTTTAAAAAATTCGCAACAATTGTGATTTTTTTAATATAATCATGTGAAAGTCTAAACTGAATCACCTTTAAATATGCAATAATTTACTTATTAAATAAATAAATAACAACATAAATATTTTGGTTCTTCTACCATTCGAAAATTATAAATAGTTATTCAGTTTAATTTTCGCATATGTTGTAACCAAATATAAAAAAAGTAACAAAGAATGTAAAAAAAACTAGTAATTACCATTAATGAAATATCTTTCAGTTTAGACATTTGTCTGTATATAATTTGTAATCGTCATGTCTATTGCGGTACCTTTATATAAATATTTATAAATTACTGACATATGTTTAAATATTTCTCTGGTAGTAGCAGAATTTCCTACTATTGTATACATTCGGCTGTATAAGATCGCTTCAAAATGTTTTATAACTTAATTTTCACAATGAATAATTCTATAAAGCTTAAAGAATTAGTTTATATTCGAACGCAGTTTACACATGGCTCATGTATTTAAACTGAAAATAATTTTCAAATATTTACATTTCTTTTGAATATATATTTATAAATAAATTATTGAATAGTTAGATGTTAAAATAAACTGAATTATTAAATATTGATTCTTTAAGTTCGACGTCATGAAGCATGAATAAAAATCAAAATATAACCAAACATATGTATTGCGTTGAAAAGTAAAATACAAAATTGGTTTCTACCTTCAAAATAACATTTATGTATTTGACAGATCAATTTTCCTTCTGTGTATGTCATGTATAAAATTATGTAAATAACTTCGCCTAATACGAAACACCTTAATTATTTATTTTCTTCTTTCGTTGTACAAACATCAAAAAAATAAAAATGAAGCTCTCTAACCGTACCATTAAACGAAACGAGGGAAATAGCCTCGAGTGAAAATACGAATTTAATATATACACAAGGCTGCCGGTTAACTCGTACTTTGTACACAGAGAAGTTCGTTACACTGTCTGGATAGCAGTAATCAAAAATAAACAAAATCATCAACATCGCCGTTAGAATACGCAGCAGAAATCAATCTTTCGTGTACATACAAGTTGTATATGAGACGATGTTACTGAAAGTCACCTTCTATCGTTTATCGTACAGTTTAGTAAATATTATACGAACAAGAAATAAGAAGTCATCGGAAAAATGTTATAAATGCGAAGGCGTTAGATGGAAAAACGAATGGACATTGCGATGCGAACATATGAGAAATAGACAGTCAGAACCGTAATGGTGTTTTATGGTTCAGATTTAGGTTAATGTTTCTATCAATTCAAATTCGTGTTTGATCAGTTATCTTCCTCAAAGACATTCATGTTCACAAGCATAGTCCCTCTCTCTCTCATACACACACTATATATATATATATATATATATATATATATATATATAACATCTTCAATTTTTAAAAATTCACTGCTGGATCAAAAATTCTTCTATTTTTTTCTAGTTTTAATGAGCTAGTGTTTCTGTTTTTTTTTTACATATTTTTAAATACAATTCCTTCTGCTATCTACTCACAGATCTCTTTATAATAAGTAACAAAAAAGTATTTTAATTTGAATAAAAAAAAAGATACAGAGAAAATAAGTTATAGTAATATTTGAATAATATTTATTATAATTATAATTTTATATTAATTAAATAATAAATATTGATTAAATATTTATTATTTAATCAATAATATTTATATACGTATTAATATTAATTAAATATATTTATTAATTATAAAAATAGTACTTCAAATGGATACAAAGGGCAATAAAAATACTTATTTCATTTGCATAAATCGATTTCGAATTAAATAATTTGTGTATCAAACCAACAGTATTGTATATGAAAAAGTTTTAACTTTGTTTTTAATTTCATTAAAAATAAATATTAATTATACCTTTCATTAATCAGTCAATATAACAATAAAATATGCTATAAGATACATTCAGGTACACAATAAATATTATGTTCTATATAATTAAAATCACATTTAAAATATTTAATTGCGGTACTGGTAAATCTTTTATATGCGAAAACGATTTCTTATCAAAAAGTACAAATCAAGAAACGGGTAAACCGTACGAGATTTTGTACAGTTTATAACTGAGAAGTTGGCTTTAGAAATGATTGCTTTTCGCCCATTGCATCACAATCATCGAGTTGATTTATTGGTGTATCATGTAGATGATTAGATTTCATAACATATATATATATATATATATATATATATATATATATATATATATATATATATAAAGATATAGAGATGATAAAAGAATTTATAAGAGAATATCGAATCTAAAGGCTGCAAGTCTGGCTGGAAATCAATGAAAGTTGAAAGTTTGAATGAAACTTGTATTCATTCATTTTACGTCAAGAAAATATTACAATGTTTACATATATATATATATATATAAATAAATATATATATATATATATATATATATATATATATATATTAAGAAAAATGTATGTACCAGTACTATAGAAATATAAGCTGAAAACATCTCGCATAAACATTATTTAACTTATAAACGTTTATGAAAATGTCTGAAAATACAAAAATTTCAATAAGATATATACATATTTCTTTACTAACAAAAGTAATATTTCATACACACATATACATACATACATACATATATACATACATATATATATATATATATATATATATATATATATATATAATGGAAATATTAGTAAAAATCGATTTGAAGACAAAAATAATATAATACAGACACACAATTTCACTTTTAAAAATTACATACTATACTTACAAAATTTATTTATGGTACAGGTTGACATTTACTGTTAAATAATAACCGTTTGGTTACCGGCTACTTGGTATTTGCATTATAATATTTGCAATAAATTTGGAGTGATATACGTTTTCTGTTTTCTTGCATGACATTACAACTATATCATAAAACCAGTTTTACATTTACGTGGAATTTTAAACCGATACGTTTTCCCTTCTACCATAAATTTATATTTTTATATCAAACCGTTAACTTGATGTATATTTTATTTAATTTTTATTCAAAACAACACCAATTCGTGTTTCCATTTGTACGAAAATGTTAATAGTATTTAACCTGTTTTTTTTTATGTAAATAGTCTGAATAATAATACCCCTTAATTTTAGAATTTAAAATACTGTTAGAAAATGATTTAACTTTTCACTATTATAAAATATACTTTAAATTACTGTTAAAATTTAAATTCTTAATTATAGACTAATATTTCATAGTGTTTTTTTTTAATTTATCACATGAATATTTTAATTGTAATTTATTTTCATGAGTGATCTATAATTAGGCGATAGAGTAATTATATTAAAAATATATTTTCATAGAAAATAAATCAGGAAAAAATATTATCATATTTCTTTCTTTTTTTTCTCTTTCTTATATTTTTAAAGTACGTATTAAAAGTATATTTTCCAAAAAATATAATATATAAAACATATATAATATAAATTAGTAATAAAATAAATCTGTAGCTTACATAAACAAAAATCAAAAGTTTTATAAATTTGCAACAAATCCCATATATACATTACTATATTTTTGATAGATATTTCCAACATATCTCCTGGGACAGTGTCTTCTCCTCCAAAGATGCTATTTGAAATCTTAGGAGCCATTTGGTTTAGCATATTGTTTAGAATGGTACTACTAGCATCTAATTGTGTCTACTTCCACTAAGTGAATATTACTGTAATCTCATGGATACTAATTCAAACAAGTTTAATGCCAAACATAATTAAATTATCAGAGTTGCATGAAACGTAAAGATCATATATTTATTTGTAAGAAAATGAATAACTAAATAAAACAAAAAACGTTAAAATTATTTATAAACTTATTTGTTCATATTAGTTATTTATAATATTAACAACAATTTGTTCAAGTCATACAATTAAATGTTTAGTTTTATTATCTTTTCTTATATTCTTCTTTTATTGTTGTAACAAAAAGAATAGTACACTTTTTTCTAAATGAAGGCATGGATTAAATGATGATAAATATTTAATTATATATAAAATTAATTTCAAGTCGATAAAATGGAGATTATAAAATATTTATTTATTATAAAAGGGATTCTTTTACTTTATTATGACTGATAATCACTGATATTTAATTTATAAATAGTTAGATTTCAATGAGACATAATATTTGTTTTAAATTTATTAACGATACTACTTTTATTTAGATAATTTTCAAATGTTTTCAATTTTATATAATAAATATTTAAAAAAAACACGCCTGATGTATAAAGAAATCTTTAAGATGCTGTTATTTAATAAAATGCTACTCTTTGAAAACAATGTATATATAAATATATATATACATATATATATATATATATATATATATATATATATATATTGTAAAACTGATTTAAGTTCTCAGTTTCAAAGGCGAATCCAAACAAAAATGTTTTAAATGACGTTTACAAAGAACAATAAGTGAATAAATTTGAAGTTAGTGGATCTACGATAAAGAGAAAATCTACAATAAGTCTCTTCAAAATGTTAATCTATTTAAAGAACTTAAAAAGACATTTAAAAAAGTATCAACTATGTTAAATAGTTTGACAAGCTTTGAAGTGTTGTATTTTTTATTTACTGTGTTGAAACTTTTCATTTTAAGATAATTTTGTTTTTTTTTCTGTTGTTAAATATTCCTTTTTATGCATGTAATTTATTCAAGTATATCTATAAAATATTTCAATATTATTCTTATAACAAAGTTTCCATTTTTCTGTACCGTGTATTAAAAAAGAATTATTATATTATCAACAAGTAAAGTTTTGGCAAAATTTCAATTCAAGTTTTGTATAGGCACATACCTATATCTCTATGTGTGTATATATATATATATATATATATATTATTTCCAAAAAAATCATCGATTTGATATATCACTATAATACAATCGATGATACAGATCTGTACTTAAACGAATGATATCAATAAATTCAATCGAATCCATAAAACAAATATGTAAAAAAATATATCATTGATGTGAACCTTGTTTCATCTGTCACGTGTAGGTTGAGTTATTTCATTTGAAATGAAATTGTACGGGTATCCAGAAATTCAGATACGTAGTTTCATATGAACAATTTACCGCCATCGGTCCGATCATACGGATTTTTCTCCAACTGTCTAGTCCAAGTTCGGAGCTTTTTGCGGATACCGTCTGTCAGTTTCATCGCTATTCGTCGATAACGAGACGTTACAGATATTTTTTTCAGGTCATAGACCTGAACCTCTATTACGTCCGTCTCGATAGATGGGAAAACGGTGGGTCGCTATATTAGTGCACTCAATGGCGGATATATCGACGAGGCCGACAAGCCAATTATAACGATCGTTTTATTTCCGGAAAAAAATTCTGTTTAATAGACAATAGATATGAGCAGGAAATGAAATATATTATCATTTATTCACAGAGAATATAAAATAATTCACTTAAAAATACAAATGTATCAAAAATGAAAGCAGAAAGAATTAATTTCAATAAAAATATTACACAATTCTAAACATTAACTACTTTCTTTGTTATCATCAGTTATAGACATTTTTTTAAGAAAAATGAAGAAAATTATCTAAAAAAGTGATATAACTTCAATATTAGAACTAAATTTTTATATAAATTGATCAAAGATTATAATATGAATATAATAAATACATAATTAAAAATCTTATAATATAATAACTTCGATACCAAAGATATACTATATACAGATATATAAAAATATTCTTTTCCACTTAGAAATAATGTACAATTATTATTAAAATTAATTTCTAATACACTTTTTAATTTTAAAATTAAATTTTGGTAGTAAAGTGTGTATATATATATATATATATATATATACATAAACATATATATATATATATATGTTATATAAAAATAGTTTATTCTCATAAAATAAATTTAATATTTGTTTCAATACGAATTTTATCTGAATTTCAATACATCTATATTTAATAAATTTTCTAATTGGTTTATAAAATTCTGTTATTTAAATTTATTAAAGGTTTTTATGAAAAATATAAATTATTAATTTTATACAATGTAAAATATAAAGATTTAAAAATATACATTAAAAAATGGTCTATTATCAAGAGCCGTTGCTATGAGAAAAGGAATGAAAAAACGAACATAAATAATGGTGAATGAATATTAAAAAATGAAAGAAAATTTTATGAAAAAGAGATGCAATTAATCATTCGAATTGGAGTAATTTGGAAGAGGATATTATTCATTAATAGATTGTCTGTGTTGAAAATAACGATTTTTTTTAAATAGCCCCATTCATAATATTCATGTTAAAGTTTACTGTCTTTTTTCTAAATGAAATAATTCCTAATATTAAAAACTACAAATACTAGTAATATGCAGTGTTTCTGAAAAACTAGAAAATCGATGCTCATTAAAATTTTAGTATTATAATTGACTTCTCATACTTACAATAATCATATAGCTTTTAAAGAGTTGAATTTTATTGACATACTTCTGTCGGATGAAAATCATTTCAGAATAGTTTTAATAACACTGTCTTCGCGAAACAGACAACATATTATTAATTTAAGAGTATAATTTTTAAAATTCAAACTATATCTAATAAACCAATAAAGTAGAAATATTTTAAAAAATCATTCAACATTTTAATGTTAACGTTTATTATTCTATTTATAATTAATGCCTGAATTTAGTACCACAAAATTGAATTCAAACGATTGTATTTTTTTTAAAAAATATGCTCCTAGTTTTATCTAAAATGTAATAATAATATAATATATTTTTTTAAAGTTATTATTAATAAATAATAATAAAACAATAATAGAAACAACTGACAAATTGAACAGCATAAAAATAAATTTCAAACTGTTCATTTAAATGGAAAAATAGAACATGAAGACATTAGTATTAATCTGACTCTCAACTCTCTATTCTGGTTACCTCTTACAAAAATATTTTGTTTAATGTTAATCTTCAACCACAAACAGAACAACATTCATATATATATATATATATATATATATATATATATATGTATGTATGTATGTATATAAATAATACATTTTTAATTAACGTACAATACAGACGTTAATACTGGAGCAGAATAGAAAAAATGAACATATAATCAGATGAAAAACATAATATTTGTTTGAAATATACTTTATAAATCTTAAAACAATATTTTAATAGTATTACAGTACGAAATACAAAACAGACTTGAAATAAATTAAGCCAACCTAGTCTTGAATTACTTACTGGGCTTTTGTAGTATTCGTTTTTATGCCATAAATAATCCTATTAAAACGTAATCATATTGTGTTTTATATATATATATATATATATATAAACATATAAAGTGTAATGTAATTATTTAATCCTATATATATATATATATACCTAAAACAGAAAAAAGATATACATAGGAAAGTTTACTTCGAATATATTACTCATATTATTTATGATACGTTTAAAAACATTATCAACGAACTGAACATTTCAAAGTAGAGCTTTTAGCTCTGTATACATAAAATAATCATAATAATATATACACTTGTATAAGTATATGTATATAATCTTAAGTGTATAATTTTGGATCAAATATTTTGAAACTTTGCTCATCAACTAAGGAAATTTATATTTAAATACTTTGAAAATTTTGTGATAATTTGAACGTCAATCAGACTTGCACAAAATGAAGAGATTTTATTAAATTATCGCACACATAAATTCAATATCTTTGGAATTATAAAATTATAAATATTTAATTCGACTGATGAAATATCAATATTTATTTATTTAACAAAACTGGATATTAAAAAAAATTAATATTTCATCATCGAAAACAGTTGTTTGTTTTTAATTATTTCTAATTAGTTATAAACATTGAATGAAAATTTCGTTTTTTATAAATGTATTTATTTATTTTACAAATTTATCAAGTATATTTTCAAAGAAATATAAGTATTAAATATACTAAAAATATTTGATTAGTACCCTTTCTTCATAAATTATAATAAGTTATTATTAATTTTGTTTAACTAACTAATGTTTTAAAAGTAAAAATATCTGATAAGAAAAAATCCATATATATGATCCAAAAGTTATTTCAAAGTGAAATGACTGTGCTTAGCTTGTAGATATTTGTTGAAGATAAGTACCATCTAACGTAAAGCACTGCAATCCTGAGAAATTGATTACCACTGTTTTATCGCTACTGGATAAAATTTGTGAGAATTTAATGGATCTTTGAGAATAATTTATGCTTATGATTCTTTACATAGCATTTTCAAAAATCGTATATAGCATTTTAAAAGTAGCTTTTCTTTAATACTTAATGTTTTCATTATTTCTTTAAATTTGAAATCAGTTGTCAGTTTTCTTAATCTGTATTAAGAAATGTATTTGGTGTTAAACAACATTTATATTTTTACTTTTTATAAATATATTATATAAAATTTACGTAGTACAAAGCAAACAAGTATTTTTCTCTGAAAATGAGTACAATTTAACTCTGTTTAATGTTATTTTTTAATAAAAGAAAATTCAAACGAATTGGATGAAAATTCCTAAACGAAAAAATATAATTTCAATATTCCATTTAATAAAATATTTCATTAAATTTCGAACTACCTACATGTTGTTGAAAAACATTCAAATTTAAATAAAACTTTATATATATATTGAACTTCGGAGAATCTGAAATGTTGAAAATAAACAGATATCAAATTTATTTTCTTGAGAACAAATACGACTAAATAAATCAAGCATTATATAACATCGAACTTTGAAGTACTTGTACACGAAATGTTCAAAATGAACGTAAGACACACGTTACATGTTTATTTTCCCCAGACCAAAGAACAGAGAAGTGCTCAGCGGGAAAAAATAAGCAGTGAAAGTGCACGTTTTAGAATATATGTGTAATTTGTCAGTGCAAATGTGTACTCACATATTTTATTTCATATAATAAATTATACACATAACTTTAATAATGTGTACATACAGTCATACCTTCACACAATTTATATATATATATATATATATATATATATATGTGTGTGTGTGTGTATGTATGAATGGATGTATGTAATGCGTGTTTGTATGTAAAAATATATTTGCTTGCAACCTTTTATTAAAAAATGTTTCTAATATCTTAAGAAAACAGTCACTGAAAAGTTTTAATGTGGTGTAATAGCTTTTCATTTTTCATACTATATTTAATAGATTTGTCTTTGATGCATATATATATATATATACAAATTAATAATTTTTATTTACATCATTTTTAAAACTTGTGTTTTAAAAATTTTTTGTCAAAGAGTATATTAAGTTATTCAAGTATAACTATTAGAAAATTGTAACGACTTTTCATCTATCTGTACAGTACAATTAGTAATTGAAAGTCATTCCATTTTCAATTAATATAATTGAAAAACTATCTTCTATTACATATTATTTTTTTTAATTAAAATTTTTAATTTTGTATCAATTACATAATCTTTAAATAAAACATGTTATGAGTATAGTTGAAGTATGAAATTTCTCAATGTAATTAAATTAATTGCTCGAGTGAAAAGTATTTCATTACCAATTAAATTATAAATTCTGCTGTTTCAGGTCATGAACGACATCTGATTAATAGTTCAAATTTATTTAAAAATCAAATTTACGTTCTCCCTTATACAGAATAAGTTTTATTCAATTTTATTACATTGAAATATATTATAATGTTTTTTTATATATAAACACAAACAAAAAAAAAATACTAAGTGACAAAATCTAAACTAAACCGTATTATAAACAATGAGAACGTTCTTATTCTCCAATAATATATATATATATACATATATATATACCCCTCTCACTCTCTCTCTCTCTCTCTATATATATATATATATATATATATATATATATATATATATATATATATATATAGTTACTATTCTATACATAATAGTATTGCTTGTAGTGTAATGAACAGCCTTCCTCTTCATATCTGAGTTGTCGTCATGAACTAATAGACATAGACGGTAAGGTGTTTTATAACGAACAAACTTTACTGAAGTTTGTCGGAACTGATATACTACGGTTACACGTTCGAAAATGGTCCTAGAATTGGATCAACTTTTCTCAATTGACTGACAGAATTGATTTACTGCCCACGAGCTACACTTACACAACGAACAATATTAAAGTTGTCGACCACCACAGATAAGGCACTTTTATTTAACACATCCAGAACTTTTATGGGAAATCGAAACACATCAGGCGACATTGTAGCCATTGTCTCGTTAAACAATATCGAACAGTTCTTCAATGAAAGTGCTGTGTAATATCTAATCGTAAATATTTGTCAGTAAATGTATGAAACACAATGACACTGATCAATATGAAAATGTTCAGCGTGAACGTAATGGGTTGTTTTCGCAGGGTAAACAAATGTTTCTGTAAACGTTTGTCTAATTAAGATACATTTTCATTTATTACACACACACACAAACATATATATATATATATATATATATATATATATATATATATATATATATATATATATATATATATATAATATGAATAATGAATAATAAACTATAAAAACGTAAAAAGATATATGTTAAAGGTAGATACAATTATAACGGCTACAGAAACACATCTTGCAACATCTTTCAGTTAAAAGTCTAACAATTCACTAGGAAAAATTTAATAAAATATTTATATATTAAATCTATAAAAAATGAAGATATATTTGATGAATACAAACATAAATCTCGTTTCTTATATATATATATATATATATATATATATATATATATATATATATATATATATATATAGATATATATTAAGAATAATGATTAATAAACTATAAAAACGTAAAAAGATATATGTTAAAGGTAGATACAATTATAACGGCTACAGAAACACATCTTGCAACATATTTCAGTTAAAAGTCTAACAATTCACTAGGAAAAATTTAATAAAGAATTTATATATTAAATCTATAAAAAATGAAGATATATTTAATGGATACAAACATAAATCTAATTATATATATATATATATATATTATTTAAAGAACATATTCATGTACTTAACATAATATTTTTCTAATAGATTTTATTAATCTTAAAATGACGGAAGAAAATATTAAAAATTATTCAATATTTTGATATAATTTTAAACTTATAAGTTTACAGAGTATGATATAATTTTATTTTCTTCAAAAGAAACAAATAATAATAAAAAATATAATAAAAACCTTTCTACTACAACAAATAAAAAAAATGTATAGGTACACGTTATTAAAGTTGAAAGTAGACTAAAATTACATTAAATTTTCAAGAAAAGAGAGTTATTAAATGTGTTTTTATACGCACAGTTATGTGGAGATAAGATTTTTTTAGAATTTTACAAAATAAATTTACTTTTGTCCCTTTTTTCCGTGTTCATCTTTTATAAATCTTCTGTAAAGTCTAGTCTTTGAAATCTTTTAATGGTAAGACTTTACTGAATATATTTTCAAACTGTGTAAAGTAGGTAATTTTAAGTATGTGGCAAATATTTATATTGTCTATTGATTAATAGGAGTTTAAATTTAAACTGGAGCTATTTGTCATCTTTCATTAAGAAAGAAGTTGTGTAAGAAACACGATTAATGATCTTCGACTTAGACAATGTTATAATAGAAAAAAGTTGTTAATAGTGCATAAAAGGAACATGTTGAGTTTTAACAATAACTATTTTTGAAAGAAACTTAATTAATCAACTTAATTACTTATAGAGAAGATTTTTTCATCGTCAATTAATTAAACTAAAATAATAAAAAGAGAATTGTTTTCCAATATCGATTTTGGACTCATATTCAGTATTGCAAATTTATACTTTAGTAATAATGAACTATGAGTTAAATATTAAAAGAATTTAATTTAATTAATTCCTAATTTCGACTTGCAAATTATTTTATATAAATTACATTATTATTTGATTTACATTTGTATGAGTTGATATTAAATTTAATTATATATACAATTCTATTTATAATATTACTTTAGATCAAAGTTTCTCAAAGTGTGGCTCAAGGACTAAATTTTAAGGAAATAGGCGATTAAACAATTTTAATTCTAATATTTCACACTTTTAAATGCAAAATTAGTCATGATTTTGAGAAATGTACAAAAAAATAAACCTGTACTGTTTAAAATAAACAAATTAAATACTCTTTTCACACTGTGAAGGAGAATTTTTAAATTCAATAAGCATAAAGAGTAAGAAAAACGACTGAAAAATCAATCTGGAAGAAGATTTTAAACAATATCATCATTCTCGGTGATATGAAATAATATAATTATATTGTTTAAAAATATTGTTATTTTTATTGATGCGATTCGAGTTATATTGTTATTAAATTTTAAAAAATTATGAAATCTATTTTTTAAGTATATTTTCTATAATTTACCTTCAGTTCTGAGTTTAAGAAAAACTGTTGTAGAAAGATGTCTATTATTTTATATTCTGTATACTTGTTTATATTTGTTTTCATATCATAATTTAAGACTTCTATTAATTTTTCAAACATATTGAATCGTTTATTTTAACTCTTATAATTGACAAATTAAACAATTATTATGTTAAAAATCGAAGTAGTCAAAAAATATTTTTTTTTCGAAAAGTAGATACAAAATTGTATTTAATACGTTCGACAGGGGTACATAATATTTAGACTAACTTACTTAAGTATACCTTTGGTACTGTATTTTACCTTGGAACAAGAACAAAGTTATTTTTATTATCATTTTCTTAAAACGAAATTCAATTAAACATTGAACCACAGAACTATGTTTGATAATATAATATTAGAATTTATATAAATTTTTCACCACATATTATTAATATAATACATTAAAATATTTTTGTTGTCTGATAAATGTTTGAAAAACACAAATCAGTTCTAAAATTAAATTCTTTAATTATATACTTTTTTGAGTAATATAATGTAGAGATTTATATTATCTAAATAGTTAACTAACATGATATTACCATGTATATCAGTATATTAGGATACATCTCTCTCAGTAATTTAATATGTTATCTTTTCTGGTTTCCTCATAATCTCTATACAACTATCGGAATAATTCTAATGCGTCAAATATGACGTCACTGTTTATAATTCTCTCTAAAATCAATATATAGATTATGTATTATATATATATATATATATATATGTCTAAGTTAAGTAATCATTGATTATGAAATTAATTGTTTTACAGAATTTAATACTGAAAAAGTTCTTAAAATATAAAAATTAAGAATATAATAAACCTAACTAAAAAAATAAATCATTAATTAGAATCAAAATAAATATTAATAAAAAAATCAGTTTTTAATTCATGTCTTTTTTTTTTGTTACAGGTACATTGATCCACGACTTTTTGGTAGTTGTAAGTAAAAACTGTAATTACAACAAGTAAAAAAAAATAATAAGATGATTAGTAAGATATTTTTATAAATATGGCACTGATGATATTCGTTATAATTATATCAATATGTTAATAAATTTATAGTACCAGTTATATGTAATCATTGATATTTATAAATACAAATATAATCAATTTTTTTCATATTTAAATTAAATCTCTAATTAATGAAACACAAATCATATTCGCGCTGATAATATTAAAAATAGAATCAAGATATCATTTTTTCATTCATAAGAAATGAATGAGAAAAATTCATAATGTACTTTTATCATGATTGATTTGTATTTATAAAATTATTTTAAAAAAGAAAAAAGGTATGATAATCATTTCTATTATCAAAAAATATCTATTTATCTATCATTATTAATAATATATATTTTTTTGATAATTTGATTAAACAAATCATGAAGAAGTGTCCATTTTTGATAATTTATTCTCGCATTATTCAGTTATATTACTAGTTATATTTTTTTTACTTTAAATATAGTATTGAATTTATATATATATATATATATATATATATATATATATATATATATATATATATATATATATAAATATTCATATACATTTTTTTCGATAACATATGCCACTACCTATAATATTTCGTATTGACTGCAATTTATTTACAGTCTACTCGGGTACGTTTTTTTTTTGGTCTAAGATTATTTTTGTATTGAAACGTAGTTTTCTGAAACAGAAATTGATGTCGAAGCAATATAAATCAATATCATCGTATATTTATGATTGCAGGTTGTAGGTGGCACACAAAATAAAATACACTGAAAGGAAATGGTATGGTTGACACTGAAATACTAATATAACGAACACGTGTAACCTTGGTCATTTATATAGTCGTTAATTATTAACAGAATATCAAGGCAATAAAAAGAAAATCCTGGAACTAAATACAACATTTCACATAAAGTGAAAACATATATACAGGATTATTATCCTGTGAGTTATTTTTTATTTATCTTAGGGTTTTAAAATATGCATCTGAAAAATATGCTTGTTATAGTTAATTAAATTTGTTTTCATAATTATGTTCTTATCATTATCAACAAAAAATATATAAATTGAAGTCTAATGAAAGTCCTCGACAGAATAATAAAAAAAAATATTTTTATAATTCTATAGTTGTTTTTAATAAAGTTGTTCATGACTGGCGTATTTTCTCTATTTTATATTTTTCTTAACTTACAATAAACATGAAAATTAATAATAAAAAATTAGACATTTTTGAACAAATATTTCGATGATTTCTTGTTAGTTTTGTAATAATATGTAAATATAATGTTTGTAGTGTTTTTGTGATTAGAATGCAAATTTGTCTTCTTTGATATTAGCATTTAATACCATTGTTAATATTTCCACTATCTTTCCACATGCATCAAAGAAGAGTGGCGTGATGCGATCCTATTTTTATGGACTGAATGTATATTAGAAACAAGAATTCATTGGATATTATCAGTATAAAATAAAACAAATGTTTTACATTAAGAAAGCGTCTAAGTTTGGACTGAAAAATTCAGAATATTATTAAAATAATTGCAGATAATGGATCTGTGAGACAAGAATCTGAAGGAATATCCACGTCTATTACTGTCGACAATATTCAGCTTGGTCGTAATATGGTTTTAACGAATAAAAACGTGACTATTAATGAGGTTGTGACCCATCTGCATATTAGTCGTAATTCTGTCTATGACATCATTCATGACAATCTTGGCTTTTGTAAGGTTTCTACACAGTGAGTTCTAAAACAGCGCATAGAAGAAATTTTGAAATTAGTATCGCGACAATGACGATTTCTATCACTGTAAGCTTAATATAAAACCATAACATGTAGAATAGAACCATTCTACAACACATACTTTATATAAAAGAAATTCAAAACGCAGCAAACACCAGTAAAGGCGATGTTCGATTTATTTGGTGTGATACTGGTATATTATATGGAAAGACTTTAACAGTGAGCAGTATTCGTTACATAGATATATTACAGGATAAACCGAGCTAACAATTTGCAGAAAACATCAAGAATTACAGCCAAAAGATGTAATATTTTACAAGAACAATCCAGCCCACATTGAACGGATTTCACTGTTCAAACTCACTGAAGACTAAAGTTAATTTTTTTTTTTGAAAACTGTTCATACTATCCAGATCTCATTTTCAACTAGGGAATTTTTCATCTACTTATAAATATTTTAAGATACTATCGATTCACCACTAATTTTCGAAAACTGAAAAAAGTAATGTATTCCTGTTTCCTTAATCAGTAGATAATATTTTTTCTGATGGATTATAGTAACTTATACGATGTGGGACTAGGGGTGTTAATAAGTTAAAAGATTATATAAAAATAATTACAAATTAAATTTTATACTGCTTGATCATTATTAAAAACATGTATTATAAAGATCCTCGATCCTCGATTTATAATATTAGTGTATACAAAAAAATATATAAAAATAATACAGAGTATACTAAGTAATAATGCGTTTGCAATATCACTAAAATAACCAATAATTCTGTTACTACAAACATTTTATCTATAAATCAATCAGTGTATTTCAATTTTCTCATGTACTTACACATGATTAAAATAGTCGCTCATAAACAACAGATTTGTAATTTTACTGCATATAAAATATTTATAACGGTAAGGAAAGCTCTCTACATGCTAAAATGTTTTGCCATAAAAATATACTGCTACTCGATTAGTGTAAAGCTCAATGATTATGATATGACTATTAATATGTTTAAAGCTTTCAAGCATTTATTAAAGTTTGTTAATCAATGGTCATATAAATTAATACATCGTTCATTTGATATCATAAAACGTTTTCAATGCTGGTAAATGTTAATTGCTCTTCGTGTTTATATATGTCTGTTTGTTTGTTTATAAAATACGACTGCGGTCTCGTTGACATTCCATTGTACATTATGATTTACTATGATATAAACGATCTAACACCTGTTCGACTGTAATGATCATGTTTGCAAATACGTGCAAAATTTTGACTAAACATAGGTACCACTATAATTAAATATTATACATATTAATAATGCAAAATTGAATATGAATGATCACAGAAACTGTTCATTATAATAACATAGATGTTTAGTTAATGTTTTCATACTACGATTTAAATTATATTGTTAAATAAAATTTATTTTTCGATAACTGAAATAATAATATTGATAATAATCATAAAATTACATGTTCAAATTAATGATTGAATATAATTGACGCACTGTATTTTTTTATCAAAGAGTACTACAGATTTGTTCAAAAATGATTTATTAATCTTAATAATTTGACATAATTTTTATTATATTGTATAACTAACTAGCTTATATACTAAAAATTCAACTTAATTGTAACAAAGGAACTAATCACGCGTGCTATAATTAAATAGAATAGATATTAATCATTTAAATATAAAAAAAATGATTAATTCTAGAAATTATAAGCGGTATCACATTTACTATTCATTTGATCTCTACCACAGTTATGTTAATAATATAATATCCAAAAAATTAGAAGAAAAGATAAATGTCTGTGTATTTAAAAAAAAGAATTTTCTATTAATTGATATTTACATATAAAATATTATTACTTATTTTATAAACGGTTTGTGGCTCTTGCTACGTGACTCGTGCAAAATTGAAATGGAATTTGAATACTGTTGTATCTACATACAAATGATATTAATAATTCAGATACAAACGTGGATGATAACAGAAACTATTAATTATAACAACGCAGCTGTTTAAACAAGGCTGTAAACTAAAATCGTACTTATCAGTAGTGAAAATAATAATCAATGAATTAATATACTTATAAAAACAAGTTGTGAATATTTCACATACATTGTTTTCTAATAGACAAGTATAATAATAATAAAACATAATTTATATGGAGTATGTTGCAATTATTATTGTACAAAACGTGTACAATCGAGAGAAAACGTGAACATACTTGTAAAAAAATTACTTGTGAACATACTTGTGATTTACAGATATTACAAAATCCATTCAAAAATTATTGAAAAGGAAAGTACTTAATTGTTGAAACTGAAAGAAATCAGAGGAAAATCTATCCAATAATGAAATATCAAAGAAGAGAAGATATTGAATAGAAAATGTATGTGTGTGTGTTCAAAGAGAATCTTACTTTTAATATCGATATAATCATATTTCTAATAGCAATTTCACTGTCTGACGATTTTTCCAAAATTTATTAACAACACATGCGAGACAAACATATGAGGCATTTTTAACGCATCTAATCTTGTTAAAAATGTTAAAATAATTAGATTCGCTTTCGAATTTAGTGCAAAGCAATAAATTTTAATGAAAACGAGGAAACTTATGAACCTGTGCATTAAATTAACTTTATGATAATTATGACAGACTTCGAAAGAGAACGTTTATTTTTTTTTATATACACATCTCAAAATTTAATCCCGGTTTATTCAATCATTGAGAACTGTGTTTACCAAAAGTAGGTCAAAATAAAGCGACCGCAATATAATATTTCTGTGTTTTATATCTGCAATCAAGTTAAGCATCGTCTCTCTTGCAATTTAAAATTTATTTTGGAACAAAAGACGTCATCAAAAAGAGAATGTTATCAAAGAAAATTGTAAATTTATTATTGAATTTTAAATTATTGCCGAATTTTCAAATGCTTTAACGGACTGTTTTTACAATTATCAAAGAGTTCATTAGTCATTAACTTAATTAATCCATATATATATATATATATATATATATATATATATATATATATATATTAGTGTATATACATATTAGTATATATATATATATATATATATATATATATATATATGTGTGTGTGTGTGTGTGTGTGTATAATACATGGACGTACATTAGTAGTTTTAATTACGTATTTCATTACAACGTACAAGTATAAATAATTAATGAATAATTTCAACAGTTTCATGCTGCAATTACCATAATAAGCTGATTTAAATAAACTATACTGAAAATAGTACACACACGGTAAATTATATATATATATATATATATATATATATATATATATATATAAACTACACTTTTATTACGTTATGTATTAAAATTCAATATTTCTACTTTTTATAAGAAATTAGATCTTTAATACACGTTTTTCTTCGATTACATATATAATCCTCTTGTAAGATGTATATGTATGTATATATATATATATATATATATATATATATATATATATATATATCTCAACATATACATATCAAGGTTTTTTAAAATATTTTCATGGAAAATAAAAAATATTTGTATTACATTTCTATTTATAACTTATTACAACACATTAATATTTTTAATTTTCATAAAGAAATTGACGTGGAAGAAAAACATTCTTTTCAGCAATGAAAATATTCTGAAGTATGAGCAAGTTAAAAATAGGACAATAAAAATAGGATTATTGTGTTCAGTAATGGGATTACAGCATTGATATTTATGACATTTATCATCTTTATCTGTGTGCGTATATATATATATATATATATATTTATACATATAAATATATATATATATACATTTATATATATATATAAATATATATATATATATATGTACATATATATATATATATATATATATATATAAATATATATATATATATGTATAAGGGTAGACATTTTTTTATTTAATCATAAACTTAAATGTATAAGGAAATATTTTCAAACTCGATTCAGTCGTGGGTTTTTTTTTATCAATGAAAGCAGTCTTTTTATACACACGGAACCTTGTAAAAGTCTACGTTGAACATCAAACTGATATTTTATTTTTTTAGAGAAAACCCTCACGTTTCATGATTGTAATTCACTTTCATAGGATCCAAACTATGATTGTTTGGTTTTAACGGTGTACAAAAGTACTGACTAAAGTATACAAATATTTCATATCTTAACGAGTAGTCATTTTCATTATTTATATATTAAATATTATATAATTTTTTGTGTTTCAATTATATTTTTTTTACTTTGCAGTTATTTTTATTATTTATAATTAATTTGATATATATTAATTATACATATTTATATATATATATATATGTATATATATATATATATATATGTGTATATATATATATGTGTGTGTGTGTGTGTGTGTGTGTGCGCTACTTCAATTTAGTAATATATGAATTTTCGTTCCAGTCGAATTTTTGTGGAACTTTTCTCTTACATCATAAATATGTCTTATTACTATTTGACAACAGACTGTTCTCATATAAGTATTTATACTTTAAATATGTCTGTAGTAGAAATAAGAAAAAAAAATAAAAAACTACTTAATTGTCGTGAACGCGAAGAAGATTTATTTATTTAGTGTATATCAAATTTTCAATTATTATACTATTATATCTACACTACAGTGACTTCTTTCTTCTTTCTATACGAAAGAGAATATTGTTCCTTTGAAGTTAAGATTGTAATGTTTGGTTCCATAGTGAAGAATTCTATTTTTAAGTCTTATTCTATGTTTAGTCCTTTCATTTAAAAATATTTATTCTCATAAATATTTTCTCTCTTCTTTATTTATCTGTTTTTTTTTTACTTTTATTTTAGATCAAAAAGATAAATCTGTGTCCTTGCGTCAAATGTATTGCACAAAATTGAATTAAATGTCTCAACGCTTCATTTGTGAGATGCTGAAGTCTAAGATGTAATCAAAAATCTGTAGGATTAGTTGGAACAGTTTCAATGATCAGTTATATGACAGATCACTCAGAATATTCCCTTTATTGAAGTTAAATTCTTGTTGTTATTAACATCGATAATAAATAGGTCTTTAATTCAGCCGTTAACAGTTGTTATATTAGTTGTTACATTTGCATTTCAATAATGTTAATAAAAATTGAAAATTAACATTTTAATATTTCATTTTAAATACACTTTCGGCAATTTTCTTATACTTTCAACTAAATAATATTTGACTGCTAATAAAAATGATTATAATTTATTTTTAATTTATATCTAAATAAGTATGTGCAATTTCTGTTTTTCCTATTTGATCTTATAACATCATAATTTATTATTTTGAAAAGAATTCATATAAATTAAATGAATTTATTTTTATAGTTAAAATTTTATACAGGCAAGCTAACTTAATGTCAGTTCTTTAAATAGTATATAGTAATTATAGATTAAAACTTTTCCAAATATTTGGCTCTATTTATAATTACACTTTGCTGTATACTTTTTTTTACAAATATGCGTTCTGTATTTTATATTATTTTGAAAACTTTCGTGTTTGAGTTGTTATGTACTAATGTAGATATCAACTTTATCAATTATACTGTTTATTAACAAACATTACTGTATTACAATTAGTAAAATGTTTTTAAACTCTTTAAACGCACTCATGGTTAATAAATGACATCAAATTAACTGAATATTATTGCGGAAATACAGTGTTTAAACATTTTAATTAGATAAAAATAACATTTGTACGGTTTATATATTTTTCAGTAAATTTATACCTATTTTAATGTATTTCGATTCTTACATCATAAACTTATTTAAAATATAAGAAAGAATTGAATTTTACTTTTCGTATGTTTTTAGAAAGTATGTATAGCAAGTATAAAAACTAATACAAATTAAGCTTTAATATAAATCAATAATTTTTAAATATATTCATTATGTGTGAACATTGATTAGATACTGATTACACTTTTTTAATAGAAGATACACGTTAAAACTCAATGAATTTTCATACAACCGTTTGTACAGAAATTTGCACCCACTATTAGGATCTTTGACTTGAATTCGGGCTGAGTGTTTTGCATTCAAAGAATAACAGGGGAATTGAGGAACGCTACTTGAAAACAAGTTTCAGTCTCAAAAGAGCTTGAATAGAAAGTAGAATTCGGTACAAAAAAAACGAACAAATCTCATGAGATAGTAAAACGGACATTAATGGTATATCTTTATACATATGAATATTATACATACATACATACATATATATACATACATATATATATATATATATATATGCATGTATGTATTTACTTTGTAAATTCATGCATTCTGTACCTTCAATGAATACAGATAAAAACACTAGCAAAAAGTAGTAAAAAAATATATCTCCATTCACATAAAATTGTAATTTCCATATATTACATTCAGTATAAGTAAATAAAATCATTTTTTTCTTAAACATATGTAATTTAAAAACATAAGATTTGTTTAATTGATTTCAATTACAGAGTTAATGTTTCATAATGGACTTATAAGAACCGTAAAACGTTCTGTTTTCATATTCATGTATAATATTAAAAACTGTAGTGATATACTGATCTTAAATCAAAGAAAAATCATTATATTATAAAAGAGAAAAAAACTGACTGTTTTAGTATTATTTTAAAATAAATAATATTATATTTGCACAATATGAAATGTATTTTTTTGTAAGCTGATAATTTAATACACAAATATATTCTATTTTTTTATTATTTCGTATAATTCAAATTAAAAAAATTTCAGTTAGAAATATATAACCATTTTTATATAAAACTGTACAAAAATCAAATGACTTGAAAAATATGTATGCAAAAATATGTGAAAATTTGAAAGTGGGTCAGATATTTGAAGAACATTAAAGTAAATCCAAAAGATATTGAGATTTCGATTACCAAGTTTTAAATGCTGAAAAAAAGTCTCAACATTTTTCAATAACAATATGTTTGTAAAACTTTTTTACGTAGTATTCATATTTATAGTGGCAACTAGTTTTTCAAGAAGTATATAAGGATATTATTCGTATTTTTCTTATAGAGTGTAATTCAGTTTATTCGATGGAAATATTCGTACTAACTTTTTTATAACCAATTGCCTGCATACAAATCATACACACATTATATATATATATATATATATATATATATATATATATATATGTGTGTGTGTGTGTGTGTGTTTATTGGTGATACATTTTTTGTAAATTTAAATAATATAATTAATTAATTAAGAAATGTTTATCACAAATTCATATTTTCAATATTTAAACTTATATAAATAGTATACTTTAAAAATACATTACTAATATATATATATATATATACATATATATATATATATATATATATATAGTGAAAATCAAAAATAAATTTAAAAAATATTTATTTTTATTTTGAAAATATTTGGACATATTTAGTTTTTTATTCTTTATAAATTATCTACATTCAAATACTGAATATATAAACACTTTGATTGGGAAAATTCACTAAAATGGTACACCTAATAATTTTTTTTTTATCAAAAAGTTATAAATTAATTTTGATACGCTAATAAGCCACAATTTAAAATTATAACTGCAATACACTATATTTTTATTTATGTCTTTTTACATGTATTAATTTCAAATATATTTCACTATTAAGTTCACTGAACCAATCGACATATTTTCAGAAATTTGCTATAAAATATTATAACTAAACGTATACTGTTGATAAAATATTCTTAATCGAATTGTTAGTCAGCAGTTAAAAATGTAAAAACAACAATTTTTTTTAACTCGAGAGTAAAAATTTAATTTTATATTTATATTATACAAACCCTATGTGCCTGAGATAAAAACGCTGATCTGCTCCATGTCATTCAGATATGTCTGACATTATCTTTAATGTACTTCACTAAAATACTATATCTTTGTAGCAACAAAATGTGTTTTAATATACTATAACGATTATAATGTTAGAAATTTTCACTTTTATTCGAATAAAACATTAAAATTACGAAAACTAGTAGTGTTTTTAATTTAAAATAATTATTAATTTGAATTAAATTTAAAATTTATTCTTTTTTATAATAGAATTTATTTTTTAATTCAAACGTTAATAACAGTTTTATTGAATTTAAATATATTTTTTTCATGGACAAGTTGAATTTTAACATATTTATGAAAACATGTGTGTGTACATATATATATATATATATATATATATATATATATATATATATATATGTATATCCACTTATGTTTATATATACAAAAAATTGGTATTGATTTTCCAGATATTATAAGGGATGTATTGTTTTATAAGAATATTTTCTATACATTTAATCTTTGTGTGTAAGAAAATCTTATTTATTATTATATTTGATTTCAGAATTAGGTGATGATTATAAAAAACATAAATTGAAATTAGCAAGTATTTTTACATAAAAGCAGGATGTGAAAAATATATGTACATTGATTTATTAAAAATTCTAATAATTTGAATGAAAAACTGAGAAAGTCACACACACTCGATGAAAAAGTTAAGTACTGCTCTGAAATTTAATGCAGATGTAGTTTTCCGGAATCAACAAGAAAAGTAGGTCATTCGACTTTCCCCCTCGTCATCATTTTTGATACCAACACAATTTTGATACCAACATAAATCTGTATTTAAGCCGAACATAATACAAATGCAGCGGAAACTTTTCACTTTCGACTTTTATTATATGACCTACTTCGAGAGTTATAAACGCAAAGAAATTAAATACAACAAATGAGGCGATACAAAAAATCGTGCCGCAAATATGAACACCTTAATTTCAAAGTTTTGTCGGTTGTATTACCTCATAAATAAATTCGTAACTAAGCCACGTTTACTAAATTCAGGTGTGAAACGCTGATATACACAAAATATCGTTTGCACATTCACGTAAAAGTTGATCTTGTTATACAAACTTCTGAAATGTGATCGGTCTCCAATATGATGAATTGATAACTGAAAAAAAACTATTACTAGACTTTATACTTATTCTTGTTAAAAACTTGTAACATATTTTATATGAAATTTATTGTGTAATCGTACGAAATTTTATGTGAGAATAAAAAACTTCCAGTAAAAAATATATATTCTTTAATGTATCTTCGCCATCACTTAATTATCAGTCAGTAGGTCAAAACTTGTTGCTTGTTAAATTACCGCGAACATTTTTTACTCGTTTGCTTTCTATATAAAAAAAATCATTTTTTGAACACCACACATTTTTTTTAAAAAAATGAACAACTGTAAAATAGATGTATACAGAAAAAAAATTATACAATTTAATTAGTGAAAAAAATTAATTAGCTTCTCAATTTAACTATTAAAAATTATCGTATTTTAATAATGTTATTATTAAAGGTTCAATATATTTATTTCAAAAATACAAAAAAAATAGATCGGTGCAAAAACAAGTTGTTTTTACGTATCGAGTATAAAGACATATTTATTAATTAAAATACAGATCACTGTCCTGCACACATTTCATTTAACGGGAAACAAGTTTGTTTATTCCCACAAGATATAATTCTGGAGTTCTGGAATTAACGAATCATTAAAAGCGCTTTGAGTTGATGCTTGATCTTTGAAAACGTTCTCTCATAGGAAATTACTTAAATGTTTAAAAAAATGATAATCTGTCGGAGACAGGTCCGGAGAATAAGGTGGGTGAGATGAGGTTTCATAAAACAGTTCATTTCAATTTTTTAAAGTTATTCATGAGACGTGTGGTCAGGCTTTGTCATCAAGAAGAATTGGTCCTCTTCGATTGACTAATGCTGGCCATAAACGATGCAACTTCTCATCCATTTTTCCAGTTTCCTGACAATATTTTTCTGGTATTATTGTTTCATCAGGATGTAAGTTATAGCAAATGATACCACTTGCCGACCACCAAACAGTGACCACAATCTTTTTTTCATGAAGTTTCGATTTAGGAAACTGTTTTGGTGCTTCTCTCGATCTAGCTACTGTGATGAACGTTTCTGATTGTTGTACATAATTCACTTTTCATCACATGTGAGAATACGATCAAAAAAGGGAAATTTCTGTTACGCAAAAGAAGCGCAGAACAGACTTCGTATCGCTGAATTGCTTGATGTTCGTTTAGTTCATACGGTATCCATTTATCCAGCTTTTTTGTTTTTCCAATTAAGCTCAAATGACAAACAAGTATTGGATGATCACCATTGAGTTGTTCTATCACCTCTCGAGTTGTTTTACGTGGGACCGCTTCAATAATGGTTCCTAAATCATTATTGTCTGTAGCTCAAGAACGTCCACAAACCCCTCCTCATCATTAAGGGTTTCGTTTTCATTATGAATTTTTTTAAACCAGTGTTGAGTCAATCAGTAAACGTGCAGTTCACTAATTGACTCTTTTCCAAAAACAAATTTGATATTTCAAGTAGTTTACGTTGCTTTACGTCTCAATTTAAACTCATGCAACAAAATCGCGCGTATTTGCTTTTTTCTATTACTAATTTAAGAGGTTATATCCAACAATACCAAAGAATAAAAACAATAAACATAAGCTAAAATCAGTAGTGATAATTTCATAGTTTACAAAGATACATCACATGACTATAACAAAAGATAACAGTGACTAGAAAGATCGGCGTCGAACTTAAAATGATAACCGCATTATTTTTCCACGAACCTGATACAATATAAAACAATTACCGTCACATATTATTATGTTTCTTATAAAGAAAAGATTTAGAGTTTAGCTTTGTTCTAATAAAAGAAATGAGATATACTTTTCTATAGATTTCTATCGTTTAAAGTTTTATCTATTTTCGTTTTATAGTATATCGTTCACAAAAAAAAATCAAACAGCAAAACATTTTTATAACCAGTACATAGAACAAATGTAGCATGTAATGTTGTTATTGGACGAAATACTATAACAATTACATTTCGAAAATATCAAATATTTATCCAGAGCTTCAAGATATAAAACAGATCAAAGCAGGTATTTTCAGTGTGTCACGCGACGGCGGTAACCCAAATCGAATTATTCGGGATTCGACGTTCAGTTCGTTTGAGTCACGAACACGTTCCCGTTCTTCCGGTCATTCGAACGAATGAATGATGAACAAACACGTAGGTACGAATTCCATCATTTCGTCCATCTGTGATGGAATCTCACTATCGCATTCCACATCTCGACAGTTTTTCCAATTTCATTACGATTCGAAATTGAACAAAAATTCTCAGACACAATTATTAGAAGAGAATAAATATGACGCTTGCATACATGCACATTCCTATATATATATATATAAAGAGAGAGAGAAGTTGAAACTACTGTATATTCAAAAATTAAACAAACAGAATTTTCAAACTGAAATAATATAATTTATAGTCGGGTATCTTCATCCTTTTTCAATATTTCATTTTATTAAAGTACTCATTCAAATATTATACGTTTGAAATTCATTTTAAAAAATACATGGAGACAAATCAATTTAAAAATTAAATTATTTCTGTTGTTCAAATAGAATCTTACAATACAATTTGCTCAATTTTTTCTTTAAATAAGGAAACTGGCGAAATGTACTTATATATATATATATATATATATATATATATATATATCCGTCCCTCGATTTACGCGGTACTTTTTATACCTAGTAAATAATCACTCCGTGTACGCGGACTTCTCATATGTAGAATCAATTTACGGGATCTCATTTTACTCGGTCAGAAAATACATTTTTCTATAATCTTTAATCAACTTACTATATATCGATGAGACACAAATTCTGGCTTAACTGTATTAAATAAATCATTTTGATCTTTTTTGGATTGTAGTAAGCATGTTACTGTGTTTTACTTTGTGAACAAAATAGTCTTATGGCGAAAATTCGAAGTGAAACATCACTAGCACTCAAAGATAACACCTAGTAAGCAAGTAAACACAGGTAACCAATATAAGATATTTGCTTTGGTATTTTTTTTGTACAGGTGGGCTCTATTTATGCGTTTTTCTTAAATAAAAAAACTGTGGAACAAATAATCCGCGCAAATCGAGGGTCGGGTGTATTTATACATATACATACATATATACAAATATACATATATATATATATATATATATATATATATATATATGTATGTATGTACATTTTTATATTTACAGAAAATCTAATTTTATCCTTTCACAAAGTATTATTTTTCTTGATTGTAAACATGTGTTATCACACACGTACATATAAAAGCTTTGAAAGCGGATACGAGACAGGAAGAGAACATTTAATAAAAGGTCAGCAGAATACATTAACTTTCGGTCAATTATTTACCGGTAGAACATGTATCTTTTCATTATTTGTTATGGAAATGTGATTTTCACATTTTGTTTGTGATATTTACATAGGCAACGGAAACAATTAAAACGTCAATTAATTATATTTCCACGCACTTTCGTCATTCTTTATTAATAGACAAATAAATTAAATTTATTTTTTATTTCAACATTGTTTTCAGAGATAATAAAGTTGCTAATGGCATTCTGTTGTTATTCTTTTCGATACAAATTCAATTTTAATAAATAAAAATATTAGTTTTAACGATGGAACGGCACGAAAAATTAACATAAACAAAAATATTTATATTAGTTTTATATGAGACGTGTATAAAATATATCAAGAATATTTTTATAATGAGTACAACATTCTTTAAATAAATATAGCTCAATGTCCAAATGTAATTTAATTTAATTTTTTTAGTTCAAATTTATTTAATTAGAATGTTTAATATATTACATAACAATACTTATATGAAAACTTTAGAGATTTGACCTTTAGTTGCAGACTTGATAATATTTATAGCTTTTACTTACAGCCTTTCAATTGTGATAGAAATTTCAAATATACTTTTTCTAATATATAAATTAAATTCTAAATGTCCAACATAAATATTAAAATAATATAATTTTAAAATCCAAGATGAAAACTGTATTTATTTTATTTTTTTAAAAATAAATATACATTATCCTTCTATAAAATAATGAAGTCATTCAAATAAAAATATTTTTAAATATTTTTATTTCAGAAAATGAGTTCTTTATTTGAAAAATAATTAAACACCTGTCAATATCGTAATATTATATGAAATATACTTTTTTATATTTGAATTGTATCATCAATTTAATAATATATAATCATTCTTTTTAAAATAATAAAACAATACAAATAAACGAAAGAACAATCATTATTTATTAAATTTATTTTATAAATTAGGAATTGTGATTCTAAAAATTAATATAAGTACCAAAAAAGCAAAAAAAACGAGAATGTAATTCAAAATTAAAGTACAGAAAAAAAATTAACGTATTAAATTATTTACAATTCATTTTATTTCAGAAATATATAATTTTAATATTTAAATGACGAAATATCAAAACAAATTTCAATCAATAAGTATTTTTTCTACCACTAGTATTATTTTTAAATACAACTAATTTATTTACAAAAAAATACTTTTATTTAGAACACAAAAAAATATAAAAAGAATTTTTGTGCCATTATTATGTGAAATCTTATTTCTGTTTATATATATATATATATATATATATATATATATATATATATATATATATACATATATATATACGTATATACATATAAATATATATATATATATATATATATATATATATATATATATATATATATATATATATATATATATGTATATATCCATGTGTTCGTGTCTTGTTTAAATAAAACAAACTTTACATATTCCAGATAAAAGAGTTCACGGTGTAATTTGTTAAAAAAATATTTAAAATAGCTGTTTGATCATAATAGTCTAGAAAAATTGCATGATTATATAATATATGACGAATAAAAATAACCAGCACTGCTCTTCAACGTAAATCATCTTCATCTTAAATGTAATCGTTCATCATATGTCAACGTTTACATTTAAAATACATAACCAGCTTTTTTTACACTGCAATAGCTATTTACAAAGTCAACATTCGTCTGTGTGATGGCTTGTTCAAATTCACTTAAATTTTTTTGAATATTTACATCAGGTTGTTCTTTGAGTATATTTCTCTTATAGATTTATTTCGATTTTCGATCAAAGAACATTATTTTAAACGAATTTTTTATGATTTTTGTTTACAGAACTTTTATATATACAAGAAAAATGAACGAATATGCAGTGTTGTTTCATAAAACATTTACTTTCAGATAATTTTAGTAACTTCTGAAAGTTTTCTGTTTTGGATACTATTTTACTTAGAGTATCAAATGCGATTAAAATTTCTTTGATCGATATTAAATACCATATATTTCGTACATATATTTTATAATAACTGAAATTAAGTAGCTAAGTACATACACACATTATATATGTGTGTGTGTGTATATATATATATATATATATATATATATATATATATATAATAGTATTTAGCAACAAAAACTAAAAGGTTACAAAAATAATTTACTGCCATGTTTATATAGACATACTAACATATATATATATATATATATATATATATATATATATATATATATATAATGATTACGTTGCTATATATCTGATAATAATTATATAGACATACTATCATATATATATATATATATATATATATATATATATATATAATGATTACATTGCTATATATCTGATAATAATTATATAGACATAATGAGCTTTAAAAAATATGTTTATTGTTTTATCCGGTTGCATGTACAGGCGTATAATAGAGAAGTGGGCGAACGCAGTGAGCTTGTCAATTAATGAGCGAAGTGAGCAGTGGGCGAAGCCCCCTAGTATATGTATGTATGTGTATATATATATATATATATATACACATAATGTTGGTAAATGAATAATTGTGTAATGCACAGCATGGATTCAAAAAATAATTCATGTATTTTATTATGTTATCATTTTTGTAATTTAATATTAATAAAATAAATTTATATTACAAAAGTCAAATTTTGTCTTTAAATAAGTGAAATATAATTCTAAATACAAAGATTTTAATTATTAATCATAAAAAAAATGAACAAGCAACCGCGAGTAATTATAACTTGTTTATAATTAATATGGACTATATTTCTTCTATAAATATATGAATACCATCCTTAATTGTGTTGATAACAATCTTCAAAGAATGCACAATATAATAACTTGCCGTTGTATTACCAAGTAAATGCGGCCCTGACCTAAATGCGCTTCTCTTTGAATTGACATCGCATCCTGAGAGAGCTAATACCATTTATCTCGACCTCGCAGCATCGTCTAGTGTACAATACTACAGCCCATTCCTTCTAGTTTTTTTCCCTTTACTAAGTAATAAAGCTAATAGGGTATTTCAGTTGAAGAAAAAAAAACAGTCTCAAAGCGAAACAAACAAAAGCGTGGCAACGCCAATTTGTTACAATATATAATGTCCCGAATATATCTTAAATATTTCGAATACCAGAATAATAAAGAATATGATGTGCAAAATTTCACGAATATCTGCGAGATGCGCATTGCAATGCGAAGAGCGAAAATATTTTTTCATATTCTCTTTCGCTCGAGAAAAAAATTAGATATTTTTTGTTGTCATTAATTATGAAAATGGCGAAATAAAATCATAAATATGCTTTTAATGGTAGAACATTTCGCCGAAAAGGTTCCGTCAACTTCTTTTTTGTGTTTTGTTGATTTGCCTCAAGGATGATAATAATACCGTTTACAAACATATTTATTTATTTTATTCTCAGTATATGAATATATATATATATATATATATATATATATATATATATATATATATATATATATATAAATGACTGTCGTTTAAAAATAATTATAAAGCAATCAAGTTTTCTTCGAGATTATTACTAAATGCAAAATAATGCAATTAATAATAAAATTGAAATATCTGTATTTTTATTGGGTTAGATTTTTTGATTTCCTTAATTGAATAAACATCTTAGACATTATAAAAGTTTCAATATTTTCCCTGTCATTTGATAATGGAATTGCTATCAAAAAACGAATTAGGCTACTCAAATCGACAATTATCAATTATTTAACGTTTTTTCTTAAAAAAAACTTTTATAATGTATTAATTTGCTTGTGAAATTGAATTTCATCACGTTAATAATCTAGAATTGTGAATATTTTTCTTAAATATTATGCGTAATGACATATTTATCTCAAGATTTTTAATTGAATTATGTAAATTATTAATGAATAATCTCTGTCCAATAATTTTATTTTAACTGATGAATTAAATTACAGTTTTTACAAAGTGGCTAAATTCATTTTCACAAATGAATTGTTTGATTAATATTTTTTGTTTGTCACTCATGCGCATTTCAATGATGATTCCATCATCCTTAGAGGATCACGATACAGATAAATATGATGGCATCACCATCGAAATTTGCATAACAGATAATCAATAATTATCTATTAAACATTTTTCAATAGAAAAAGTTTTTTATAGAATAAAAAAAGAATTCATTAAATCAATCCATTTCATTATTAAAATATTTTCAAATAATTTGAATAAAGCAAATTATTAAAAGTAAAAATCACATAAATTTATTGTAATGAATGTAACTTTGTAGAAGAAATAGACTGTTCATTATAATAGATACGAGTTATAAAAATACATACTAATTATTTATTTTAATTATAATTTTTTCAATTTTAAGCTATTTTTAAATTAAAATCTAATGTATAGGGTATCTGGTATGAATATTAATAAACACTCGTGTACGACGAACTTTCAGATATACACCAAAGTATTTAAAATATGTTTACATAATTAAATACTTGTAAACTTCTTGTATTTAGTTAACTTATATCTTAAGTTCTATGTGTCTTACTTATATATACAGTAGAACCTCGTTTGTTTGGATCCCGTCAATCTGAATTTCCGGTTTATCCGGATTAAATTTATAAAGCCATATCAAATTTATGATGCCAATGAAACTGATCTTTTTTACAAGATGCTACCAGGAAAGACCTTAGCTTCGAAATTAGAAGATTCGGCTAGAGATTACAAAAAAACAAAGAGAGAATCACATGGCTTGCTTATAGTATTGCTTTAGGGAAACATAAATTATCCCTTGTATTGGTTGGAAAATCTGTTAATCCATGTGCTTTAAGACATACAGACATTTTTTTCTTTCCTAATTGTTTATAAGCTCTAGAAAAGTGCTTGGATGGATAGTGCGATTTTTAAGGAATGTTTTTTTCATAATTTCGTGCCGAGTGTACAAAGACACTTAAAAAAATATTTTCCATTGAAATCGATACTGTTAGTTGACAACACACAGACTTCTTTATTAATTGAAATGATGTCAGTATCCTAATTGAAATCGAACTTATACTATATGTAGATACGTCTTTTGATTTGTACTGTTGTATTGTTATAAAATTATATAAAATTTGCAATAAATAAAATAAAATGTATATAATTTATTATTTATGTCATTAATAAATTTTCCGGATCATCTGGATTTTCTGTCATCCGAATCGGGAGTGGTCCCGTTTGAACCTTATAAACGAGGTTCCTCTCTCTCTCTCTCTCTCTCTCTCTATATATATATATATATATATGTGTGTGTGTGTGTGTGTATGTGTGTGTATTATAAACACATATGTACATATTTCTACATTACTGGTGTAAATTATTTTACAATTATTAATTAACATTATTACAATATTTCATTTAAATCAATTTATATAAACAGATTTGAAGAAAAATACTAACCCAATACAAGTATAAAAAAGAACTAATTGTATTTAAAATCAAATAGTTGATTTTTGTATGTACTGACAAAGAAAGAAGAATAAATTTGATACTTTAAATTATTTACTTAATAACTTTTCAATGATTTAAGTATTGATTCATTTATTGTAAAAACAAAAATTTATTTATTTATATATATATATATATATATATTTATATATACATATATATTTATGTATACATATATATATATATATATATATATATATATATATATATATATATAGATGAAACTTTCATATTTTTTCAGAGTAAATCAAACCGTACAATTGTCTGTTTTAATGACATTTGAATAGTCGTACGAACAATAGATCACACTTAAACGAAATCCAAGTACACCTTTCCATAACGATCGTTAAACGACAAGAGTCTCTAAAATAAGTCATCATGAATGCTAATCGAATACAAACATTTATACTACACCGTTGGGCACAAAGTATGAAGCAGAGTTTAGAGAGATCGTTCTTGTGGTGTCATCAAAAAAGCCCATAAGCACACCAGTTAATGTAGTAATTTCTATTCAGTGGATATTTCGCGGATGATCATAGTTTTATGGCTAAGTTTATAGAATGTGTTGAGCTTTTGTCAAAACTTTAACAATATAGAATAAGTTATGGTAAGTTTTAGTTTCAGATACTCGACTTCTAATTGTTTAAAAAAATCTTCAGTGGAATAATGTGTTACACTTGTGGGTGATTTACACCTACTTTACTTTCAATATTATGCAGATTACATGAAAGAAAAACAATGAAAAAGTAACATTTTTAATAATACTTTACAAACTTCTCATATTCTTTCACTAATACTTCACTGTACATTACATTTTTTTATTTTCATGCATTTAATTTATTAATATATATATATATATATATATATATAAATGTGTGTGTATGTGTATATATAGAATCATTTTAGATATTTTCCTTTATTTAAAATTTCTAATGATATTAAATTACTGATATCCTTTATATATATATATATATATATATATATATATATATATATATATATATAAGTAACAACTACCGAAGTAAGGCAATAAATTATGATAAATTTCCCTATCTAGACATGTGACAGTTAAAAGCACGATAAGATTAAAGATAGTATTTTATTATGTATATTTTTCTGTTTGTAGATTTTGGTAACTAGAGAAAAGTAGAATTTATTTCTCCACGTTGCACACTTTCACAAATATTTTACATGCAAAGTTTCTCGCCCATATTTTAAAAACTTTTCTCGTCATCTAACCTAATTTACTATATAATCTATGTTCCAGATGGTGCAACGTGAAATAATCCTTGTTTTCTATTTTATTAGGGACGAAAATATTCCGAAAAGCTTATAAAATAAACGTCGATAGTATTAATACCACTTATACTTTTTTTAGGAGATTTTTATGTGCCTGCGAAACGCAAATTGTTTTACTTGAAGGCATTTCATAATAAATTTATAAAAAATTATAATAAATTAATTAAAAACTCGACATTTCATTACATAAATTATATTTATTAAAAACTATTCACATATCCATATATATATATATATATATAATTTCAATTAACTCAAACATTAAAAATATATATTAAAAAGATGGTTTCTACCTACTTACATTTTTTTTTTTTAAAAATATATTTTTTCGATATGAGATGGTACTATTTATTTTATTTTTCTTTAAACATATTTGATTTTTTTCTTTTTTTTACATAGTTATATAAAAATGTATTTTTAAATATGACTTACTGCTTATAAAATTATAAGAAATAAATATGTTTATATGGTATGAAAAATTCAATAAAAAAACTTTCATATTCTGCAAAATAAACTTTATTATATAAATTCATTTCAACAGAATTATCGATTTATATTTATCGTCGTTTAATATATATATATATATATATATATATATATATATATATATATATATATATATATATGTATGTATAAGTTTTAATAAAAAATACGAGTAATAAATTCATAGTAATAGATACTAGTCTGTCTAAAATAAAATCTGGACATACTGCTTAATATACAAAAATCAATTAAAATATCTTATACTATTTTCTTGTCTCCATTCCAATTTGTGAAATTTAAGGTATTTATTAGCATTTATAAATATTTATTTTTTTAATATTTAATATTGATGGGTTGTTAAAAACTAAAATTAAAGTATTTTAGATTATTAAGTTAATATTTCACTGTAACTTCATACTTTAAGCTCAGGAATACTTCTTTTAAACCAATAGGATATATTGTAAAAAAATATAATTGATAAAAATAAAAAATATTGTAAATGAGGAAATAAAAAAGAATATTTCAAAAGAGTAATAAAGGACATTATCATTTTTTGAAAGTCCAATTTCAACAACTAAATTTCACTAATATTAACAATTATATTAACAATTTTAGTAAATTAACTTGAAAATGTTACTATGAATGTTTTAATCTACATTTATACAATATTTATATAAAATATGGTACCGTTTCTCAGAACTTACAAACTGTTCATATCTTTTGAAAGTTTAAGCTTAAATATTCTCTAACTGGAATTTTTTATTTAAGGCACGTATTTTTAAAATTAGTTTAAAAAACTTGTACAATGTAGCTTTAATTTCTGTTCAGAGGTTGGATTTCTTTTAAAGAAACTTAATTGTTCATGTTTATATTCTTTGTATAATATACTCGTACATTCACTACTTGCAGATATATTACTATTCGTATATACTTTCAACCTTTTTTTAGTTAAAATGTATTAAATAATATTTGATAGACAATTAGAGAAAGTCTACAAAAAATATAAAGGTTTTTTTTATAAAGCTTTCATCCGTAAACGAGTGATTTTTTTATTTTATAAAAATTATATTAGAATGTTTTTGAACACCGAAAGCTTTTATCTTTGTTATTGTATTATATGTATGTATGTATGTGTATATATACATACATATGTGTGTTTGTAGGTGTAAGTATTGGTGGACTGGTTCGTAAATAGATTTTCCTTTTCTATTCATCTCTATGAATTTCGTCGGTTCTTACTGATCAACGATAGTTTTTATAATACAAGAATAGAATTTTTTGCCTTACTAAAATTCATCAGTTCTTTTAGTCTATTTTTATGCCATATATACAAACACACACATACGTATATATATATATATATATACATATATATATATATATATATATATATATATATATATATATATATATATATTACATATGAAATAGTAGCTTTATATCCGTTTTTATCGTAGTTTTATTAACTTATCACTATTCCAATTTCAGTTCATCTTTACTTATAATCTTTTTTAGATATACTTTTGCTTGAAATTATTTTTTTATCAACACACACACACATTTTTATCTCTCTCTCTCTTTTTCTACATATATATATATATATATTTATATGAGATAAAAAATAAAAAAAATACATCTAGTAAAAACACTAAATAGAACTGGTCGTTGAAATTGGAAGATATTGAAATGGGGGTGGAAAGAGAAACGTTGAAAATGCAATGATTCAATAAACAATTTTATTTAAATATTACTTTTTTTCCTTACTTGAATACAAGTTCAATTTTCAGAAATCTTACAAATGTTAATGAATATTTACTTCTTACTGAAATACATACAAAAAATTATAAGACTATTCGTTTTTTACTTTTGTTGATATATTTGGTACTTTTCTTTCTTTCTTTATATATATATATATATATATATATATATATATATATATATATATGGAGAGAGAGAGAGAGAGATTGGAATTTTTTATACTTATATTCGAAACGAATAAAGATATATATAATTAAAAAAGGTATATTCAATAGATTAATAATAAATATATTTAATGAAAATAAAAAATGATAGATATCCATCAAACGGTATATGCACATGGAATATCTTATGAATGAATACCTTAGACTTTCGAATTAAAACTGAGTAAATGTTGGATTAAATTTAATTATATATATATATATATATAAATAAATAATGATAATTAAAAATGTATATAATATGTGAAAATATATTACAATTGAAAATAGTATTCATTCAACAAATGAATTAGATATCAAAAATATGTCTATATTAAAACAAGATTTTTTATGAAGAAAAGTTTTAATGTTTAGAAAACAATAATACTCACATTGACACGAAAGGATATTACATTGATAATAATATACACGTGAATATATATTTAGAATATATTTTATTTGTTAACCTATAATTTTAGAACTCCGTTAAACTTTCATGTGTAAAAGAAAATAGTTACATACATTAACTACTAACATATTCCAATTCATAAAAATTGACACAACTAATCGATATATATATATATATATATATATATATATATATATATATACATAAGTTAATGATTATTGTGAAACATATAATTTTCTTGAACAGAACTTATTTATAACTACATTAAACTTTTTGATTCTAAAAAAGTATATAGATTTTTTGCAGTAATTGATTTGTAACTGTGTGTAGTTATTTCTATACGACCAATGTACAAAAAGGAGATAAATTATATAATTATTAATCTTTTAGTTAAAGAACTCTTTGTGAAAATATGGAAATATTATATTTAATAGAAACAAAAATTCGTGTAAATAATGAATATTCTGCAATTATTATCACTTAGTTAAAAAAATAAAAGTTGTTGAATTATGTCATAAAGGTAGAACACGTAAAACGAGGATATTTATTATAATTGGCACTAATTATTATTAAAGTTATATAAATTTACTTTTAATTCAGGAGCTGTATATTCGTTTCAAGCGCACTCTAATTCATACTAACAAAAACGCGACATCAAATTAAATCAAAATTGCTGTTACTTCTTTCAAGATAACAATAATATACATTTTAATTAAGTTTATATAGATGTCATAAAAATACAGCAGATAAAAATCATAAATGTCAGTGAAGTAATTCTTCGTGCAGTCCTTTTTATTACAACTGGTCGAGATTTATCGCAAATAAAACGATGTACTTTATTCTCGAATTATGTTCATATTCGCCGAGCAATTTCATTGCCATATGATACGATGTAACAGCTGTCCACGAATATTAGTTATGTATTAAAATTGTCCAGAATAGACTTTGATTCCAGAGCACAATAATAAACATGTATAAAATATTACTCTCTGTTGTGAAATAATCAAGTTCGATGTTTTCGACGCGCTGAAAGGAAAATTAAACGCGTTTGTAATTGAAGCCAGATGGCTTAATTTTATTTTTAGGTCCATTTAGAAAAATCGTACGTTTTGTTTGTTTTTATTGAGCCAATATTGCTTTCTGTATTTTTAATATTAAGGAGTGTGTGCATGCTGATAGACAGTAATAGCGAACACCATGTGTATATGAAAATGGATTTTTATATTTCACTACAAGCACATGCTAATATAATAAATATTAAATTGTTCACGTTTTTTCATTTATTCAGCATGTTAATATTATATATAATGAGATTTATTCAATTTTATTTTAAATATGAATCGCAATACAACATAAATATTGTATTCGATGTTAAAGTATACACAATGATTGAAAACTTTTAAGAACTCCGTCAATGTATATTTTGGATGTTGTCCATGAATAAAAATATCTGTATAGAAATATTTGATTCAATGAATTATGTAAATTATAAATACAAGTTAGTACAATGATGTAACCATTAAAAAATGCCTGCTCTCATAATTTAAAACAGATAATAATTAACAAACTTTTGAAAATTAGACTTAAACCCTTCTGATTTATAACTAAAGATATATTCACTAGTATTACAATAAAGATCAGAATTTTTTCAATAAATCCTAGATAGAGGCACATATTTTTAGAACATTCAAACTAAAAAATGAAATCTGGTAGTGTTAATTAGTGTGTCCTAAGTATCTGAGATGAGATTTCTTGACAAGTTTCAATTAAAAATTTAAAAATAAATCGATTATTTTTAAGAAAGATATTGTTTCAAATGCATTAACACGATTGTCTATAAGTATATTATTAACTGTACTAATATTTTAGAAAATACTATATTTAATCAATATATTTTTTTAAATTAACAATAATGATATTTACAGTTGTTTAAAAAATTATAAATTTATATTCAATCTTATTTTGATTTTGAATTTTAACAATTAATATACTTCTACTCTAATAACAATGTAAAATAATATTAGAGAATATTTATTACTGGAATTATTATTAATATTAGGTTAGTAGAAAAATAATTACAAATTCGTACACATTTTTTAATTTAAGTGGTTTTAAGTAGTCCAGAACTGTTGGATTACTAACATCTAACTTTTGTGCAAGCTTTCGAATTGTTGTGCGTGATTCTGATTCAACTAACGCCTTTAGTTAGTCGTTATGAATTGAAGAAGGACGCTCGAGACCTTCATCTTCAAGGTTCTTGTCCCCAGCATGAAACATTGAAACCACTATTGTACTGTACATTCCTTAACAGTACCCACACCAAAAGCATCGTTTAATTTATGAGCAGTTTCTGTTGCTTTACCACCCGTTTTGAACTCGTACAAAAAAAAATACTGTTATTTACTTCTTTTCCATCTTTAATTCAATATTTCAATTTGAAGTAAAATTAATTATAAAACCAAAGTCGATGTTACCAAAATACAGACCGAAAAACAGATATTAATTTGAACACGATGAAATGACATTTTCATCGAAAAAAATTAAGGTAACAATTAAAAAAACAAAAATTGTAATTTTTTTCATACCAACCTAATATATCTAGTAGTTCCATAATGGTGAATACTGAATGTTGAATATAAAATAGTACAATACTTCATTAAAGAAATCGAAAAAGCTATGCCGACATTTAAGGCTAAGAAATATATGCAAAGTTCATATCTGAAGTAAAATTTGAATTTATTAACATTTTTATTCCTAAAAAATTTGACAATCACTTCGTATTGTATCAATTGTGGATCAGATCTCGTATTTTTGTAATATACTTAGTAAAATAAATCAAAAAAGCATTTATTCGAATCATAATACATCAGTGAAAATAATATACATGACATTTCTATTTTTAGGTATACACTGCAGTATATTTTCGTTCATTTTTCTATTCACAAAAGAACAAATATAATAGAAATGGTTGGTCACAATGTGTATTAAAAATAATTGATTGTTAATCATCTACATTTGCCATGGAACTAGATGTTAAAATTGACAAAATAAAATTATAAAATTTTGTAATAAAATTTTGAAGAAAACTCTGAGATATATATATATATATATATAATTATTTTAAAACAGTGTTTATTATTTTATATTCTTAAATATAAAAAATTAAAATTAAAACTCTTTAATTGAATATAAAAAATATATTCAGTTTATATATCTCAAATGTGTATATATATATATATATATATATATATATATATATATATTTAATCTTGAAATATTTATTTAAATTTATATCAATTGTCAGTAAATTAGATAAAATTATAGAAACTTTTTAATAGATTGCGCTCATATCTTTAATTGACATATTTAAAATTAAGGTTTACATAAATTGCAACTTATTTCTGCAATATTTCCAAATTATTTAAGTAGATCAATTCATTATAATTTTTAAATTTAAATGCAAATACTCTCTGACTTTTATTTACTAAATTACTTAATACGAATCAAAAGTTAATTCAAAAACAAACACAACGAACTGAGTAACAAACATTAAAAATTTTGATAGAAAAAACTGTTTATACTAATAGATAAATTTCAAATATAACATTTATTTTTTTAAATAATTGTGACGCTTTTATTCAAAATATTTTCACATGTCTGACATTCATGTAACTGTATATCAAATTTCACACTTTTATCATAGAAAATTTAATTATATATTTCAATTAATACGTACTTATGAACTAGAATAAATCCTTCTGAAGAAATCACGTTATTTATTATAGTCAAGATATATAAAAGCTTGTTTTCGTGAACTATGTAATATATAAAGCATTACAATTAGAACAGTAATTAATTTACATAGTGATATCTATATAATGAATCACAGTAACCAATTATATATAATGAATCATAAAAAAACAAATCGTCTAAAAAAATAAAACCTTATTTTAAAATAAAATCAATACAAAAGCGACTGAAATATTAAAAGTTCTTTTTATGATTTTCGCTTTGAAAAAAGGAACTTTAATCTATTAAACATCTCGATTAATGAAATGGCCTTACATTTTATTTTAATTATATTTAGAGTTTTAATAAAAGCCCAGTCAAATGTGTTTTTTTTTAAAAAAAAATAAAATATTTATGACAGATATACAAATATTATCAATATTTACGGATTTTTAATCTTGATTCGTTTATTACTTACAGATAATAAAACAAGCAATTATCGTAACAGAATCTGCAAATTGAACTGACATCTATAATATAAAACGATCAGATACGTATAAAAACGCCAATGACCTGTAAATATTTTCGAATCAATAAACATTTTTCGGATTCGTCATCGATATCGACGACCATGTAAATATAAAATGTGTTCAGTTGAACAGAGCAAACCGCGAACATCATTCACCAAACGACTAAATGAAAATATCTGCATATATTTGAATATAGAGCGAAATTCACAGACGTTGATATATATACGACTAATGGGATGTTATCCAAATTCACTCTCTTGAGTATTTTTTTTCATTCCATATAATTAACAATTTTGAACCGAACCACATATTTTCTGTATGCAAATTTGAAAAATAAACATATCGCGGAATTTCAAATGAGTAAACAAATTTCTACTTATTATTAACCACTTGTCATTTTCCCAAGAAGGAAAATATAACGGACAGAATAAAATGCTGGAAACTACCGAGCGAAATACAAATCATATTCTAGATTCTTTTTTATTTTATTTGCCTGTATTCATGGAAAATGAACACATTCACAAAAGTATATTGATCGAATTCGCATATTCTATTTGCATGCTTGTGTACCGGAATGCATTTCTATTCACTGCATACATTTATTCACTAATAATTAGCACTTATTATTACCTTTGTTTAATTTATATTTATATAAATATTTTATATAATAAACATATTTAATAAATGAACAGAAACATTCATAGGAAAAATTAATTTTGAGTATAATTTAAATAATAATCATATCTTAATATTAGTGAAATTTTATGAATATTCATTGTTGCTAATACTTTATCTATTTTCATTTAATAAACCACTTGACAAGTTTCAAATACCTGCACAGGCTTGTTTGACCAAATTCATATTTGTATTATAATTTTTCATTGTTAATTGTATGTTTTTCTTTCTATGAAATATATTTTATTATCAAATGTATATTCAGACATTTCAATAAATAAAAAAATATTAAATCTTACTACAACATTAAAAAATATAATTAAAAATATCTGCAAATAAATCTGGTTGTGACAAGAGATTCAACATCAACGATTTTTCAAATACAAAGCTTTTAATCATCGCAAATTTCTCATTTTAATATAGCGTTATATATTTCATGAAACGTAAACGAGAATTTTCAAATTTAATTTTTAATATCATATTTACAGTCATGTTAATAACAACGGATATATACTTTTTCTAAATAAAAATACAACAGGAAAGAATATATGTTTTATAAATTATCTTTTAATATTTGCACCAATATTATGTATCATGTTTTTTACGATTACATTATCACACACACACACACATACATATATATATATATATATATATATATATATATATATATATATATGTATGTATGTATCAATATATACACATATATGTAATAGTAGGAATAAAAGAAATGATTGGTAAAATAAAAGAAAATAATTTTAAATACAAAGTGGAAAATCATGGAAGATACCTTGATCCATCAGTAGATTGAAAAAGGCTAATGATGGTATATATATACCATAATGTATATATATATATATATACATATATATATATATATATATATATATATATACATATATATATATATATATATATATATATATATAAACAGTAAACAGATATTTTAATTGTGTTAAGGATAAACAAACCCAAAAAATATCTATGAAAAAATAAAATAAGAAAATACATTAAAAATATGTATAAAAAAGTTTGAAATTAAAAAAATCTATTTATCAATAGTTCATCAAGAGATCAAAATGAAAATGATATAATATTTGCTAATTTATATCCATTATTAATAATCTCAACCTATAATTTTAACAATTATAAAAGAGTAAAATGTAAGCTAAATAATTATGCTTAATTTATTTAATAATGATTATAATTATTGTTTAATAATGATTATCTATAATAATTAAAAAACATCTACTAATAGCAAACGTGGGGATTTTTTTTAAAACTTACTTTCAAGTTATTGGTCAATAAAATTCAGAGGTACAAGAATTAACACAAACCACTTTGTTACTGATATTTGTGATGCATTCATTAACGTATTTTATATTTCAAGTATACTTTGAAGTGTTACCTTTAATAACTGCTTGAGAAATATCAGTGGAAATTTGAAATAATAAAAATAAAAAATATATATTTAAAGAATAAAAAGAATTGAACAGCGCTGAAATGATCACATAAAGCAGAAGGAAATCAATAAAAACACACGAATATTTTATGTATTTTTCAAAAATGTAAATTTCTTATCAAAAGGGCAAAACGTCAAGTGAGAGAAGAGAGTTCAAAAGTTCACAAGAATGTAAATCGACTGTAATTGAACATTCTTTCTTATATATGTATGTTTTTTTTATATAATATTTATGAGAAGAGTTTAAGATTAAAAAAATATTATTATTATTATAAAAAAATATTAATTTGTTTTATTTTTATTTTAACAGAATTTTTTGATTGAACTTTTAAAGCAGTAAAAAAAAATCGAAACAAAATCTGGATATTTTTATTAAGTCACAATATAATGGAAGTAAAACAGTATTCAAAATATATAAACATTTTACATCAAAGTCTTCTCCATCAAATTACTCACATAGTATAATGTATTCAGTTCTCTGTGATTCATTATAATGTTTTATTTTTGTGATTCAATAATCTGATTCACTTTTGAGGAATTCATGAAATTATAAAAATATGGTTTGATTTATAGATAAAAAAATATTTTATTGGAATATTTTCAATTATTATACAAACTAATTATATATATATATATATATATACACACACACAATAACAGTATGTCTTGGATCTATAGACATTGAGTTGCTAGATAACTTTAACAAGAAAACAACTTAAGACGGTAAAACTACAGGAAGAAACAAAAAAATAAAAATCGGGAAAGGTATAAGACAGGTAGATGCAATTTCGATGAAATTATTTCCTGCAGCCTTACTAGAAGTATTCAAATAGCTCGACTGGGAGGACAAAGGAATCGAAATAAAAGGCAAAAAATTAGTCACCTCCAGCTTACTGATGATAACGTTATCTTCGCAAGTGCTATGAAAGAGCTACAAAAGGATAGATGAATTACATGATGCCAGTCAAAAAATTGACCTAAACATGAAATATGCAAAAACAAAAGAGTTGTCGAATATGTTTGTCTGGCTGAAAAAAAATGAAATAAAAGGAACAGAAATAGAAGAAGTTACGAAGTATGTCTATCTAAGCGAGTTTATCAGTAAAGATGGATCATTCATTAAAGAAGTAAACAGGAGAATAAAAATGGGATAATGTGCATTTGAACGAAACGCTTCGATATTTAAATCAACAATCCCACTCTGTTTGAAGGAAAAAAGTGTTTGATCAATGTATAGTACTAGTCCTTATCTACGACAACGAAAAATGAGTGCTTAAGGTACAAAATCATTCAAAGATTTCAAATAATACGGAGAAGTATGAAAAGATGCATACTATGAATAACAAGAAGAGATAAGAAAAGAATAGAACGGATAATCAAAGATACAGAAATGACAGATGTAATGAGAATAGTTTGAAATAGAAATGGACGAGGCATTTTACAAGAGAAGACAAACAATGGACAATAAAAATTATTAACTGGGAACCAAGGAATATAAGAAGACCAAGAAAGATATCAATGAACACGTGGGATAAGGAAATCAATATTTTTATTAGCAATGAGTGGAAAAGAAAAGCATTCAATTATACAAAGAGGAAAATCATGGAAGATGCCTTTTGATCCATCCGTAGATTGAAAAAGGCTAATGATGATATATATATATATATATATATATGATGTATATGTATATATATATACATTTATTTGTAAAATATTGAGCATTAAAGAAAATTTAATAATATATTAAAAATATGAACGCTTCGTGAAAATATCTGAGCCTTTTCTTCTTGTTGTAATTCAACTAGAATCACATTTAATTTTATGCCTATATACTGATTGAATATCAGTACTTTAGTGTAATGAAAGTTATTTCGAGAAGTAATTTTAATGAACAATAGATTTGTTCGATAACGAACGACTATTTTCTTGGTAGATTGATCGTAAATTTTGTAATGACAAAACGTGGTACATTACTCAAGCAATAGTCTTTAAAACATTGTTAATGCGAAGGCGGCGAAGCGCATTAAAATTCCGTTGAACGAGTAGATTGCCTATTCCACATGAAGCTTTTCGACAAACCATGCATATTCAATAGAACAACTTTAGCCGATTAATTTTGCGTGTCATTCGATATTGATTTATATTACACTGAATGTAAGATCACATACGAAGATAATTTGGGACGTAAAATAATCTCTATGATTCATGAGTAGAATGCGAAAGGAAATATATAATCATTGATATTGGAACATAACGTCCGCGCATTATACTTTGAAATATTACTTTTATAGTCTGTTTTTTCGATTGTTTAGACGAGATATAATAATAGCATCTCGTACATAAGAATTTGATTTTCATCAAATTTATTCATTTCAATAAAACATATATATATATATATATATATATATATATATATATATATATATATATAAATACGCATGCACATATTAAACTATTATATGAAACCCAAACACTAATAAAAAAGTTGTATCCACAGTAAAAAGGTAAAAAAATTACAATTTTTGAAACAGAGATTATAATATTTTATTTATTCGTTAAAATAGACACTTTACTCAAGTACATGTACATACACACTCACATATATCTATATATATATATATATATATATATATATATATATATATATATATAAATAAATTTCGTACTTCTGCCCCATAGGTAAAGTAAATATAAGAATTTTATATACAGGTACTCATATACTAAAAAATACAATTCAAACTTGAGTAATTTTGCATAGAACTAAAAGCACTCAGCGTCTCTTCTTTTTTGTGCACACTGAAAGCTTTGATGCAAAAAAGTATATCATTTTTATAATCATGTCTTCTGTTATGTTTTGGTTGAAGAAATAAATACAATACAAACGAAATGGAAATGTTGTGTTGAATGTATAAATGATATTCCGTAAAATATTTTTGTTTATAACAATAGCATTTGTATCAATCAATAAAGAAATATACTTTATTGTATCAAACGAATATAAAAAATGTATTGAAATAATTTTAAATTATTGTTTCTGTTAGTTTATTTATATGTGTGATGTATATGTGTATATATATATATATATATATATATATATATATATATATATATATATATTTGGCAATTGCAATAATTAAAAGAATCTTCTTTTATTATTTAAAAACTTGCATATGGCCGTGTCAAATATTTATTTTCGTAACTCACAAATGAACTAATATGTTTACACAAAAAAAAGAGGTATATAAGTAATAATAGTTATATTTTTAGAGTGTAAATTTTATATATACTTTTTCATTGTAATAAGGAAATTTATTTCAATGTCACTTGAATGGTAATATGTAAATTTTTTTTTGTAGTTGTCATTTAATTTTATTTTTTTCCTATGTGCCTATACTTCGACATCATTTTGATTTCTTTACTAACATGTACAAAAAGGTTTTTTTTCATTTTCTATTTAAATAAGTGTTGTCAGCTTAATAGCCCAAATTAAATCTTAAAAGAACATAGATGAATTAACTTAGTAGGAAGAATACAGTTTACAACATGAAGTATATATAAATGGATTAAGTTGACGTACACAATGGAAACATTATCAAAAAATAAACATTAAATCTTACTTAAGTAAAAATGATGACAATATATAAAACTGCCATGATTATATAATGAAGAAAAGTATTTCCTTTTGAATATAAATTTGAGAATTTAATTATAAATGTGTACTCTGGAACCTTTTATTTTTTAATATACATTCATATATATATATATATATATATATATATATATATATATATATATATGTATAGTCGAGTTATCCTAAACAGTCGTATTCCTATAATCATTATGCATAAAAATGTTTCAACAATTTGTAAACAGAAAGACAGCAGAAAAATATTTGTCAAACTTGTTTCTTTTGTTAAAATTGTTATTCAAATAGAAAAATAATGGAAAGAGAACATGAAATATTATACAAACACAAAAGTCATATATAAATAGTGAAGAAAAATAACAGATATATTTAATGATGGGTATACGGTAATCGGTAGACAAACAAATTATTGTAAAAGAAATCGAATTGAAAAGTTTTCATCAATACTATTGTAAAACAGAAAATCGAAAAATAAAATTGTTTCAAGTAAGAGTGAATTGAGTGTATAGCATATATATATATATATATATATATATATATATATATATATATATATATATATATATATATACGACGAAAACAGAAAAGTAAACAAAAGGTAATGAGGGTCCTATCATTAATACAGAGAATAAGAAATAACTAATATTTCGAAAAGGTCTAAAGTCTACTAGACATAACTAGTGTCTAACTTTGATAATTTTCCCACTAATATCAGATTTTTGAAACGATTTTTACAAGATAAATTTAAAAAAGTATAAAAATACTATCAGAGAAAAGTATGTTAAAATCAATTTTATTTTTTTTTCTATTAAACTTCGTATGCTAATGACTTCATTTTTATCGATTTTTTAAGATTCTGCACTTTGTAACGTATAAATGAAAATATAATTATTATGTTTCCTTTTTAATGTTGATAATAAATACACAAATATTATTTAATCAAATATATCTTTCTGCTAATCTCGGTCACATTGAGCCAGATATATACTCAAATTACTCAACTGAATGAAAACCGGATAGTTAATACACCAATTAAATTGCAAATATAAAAATTGTAATTATAAATTTCATATAAATATCTACTAGTTTTCATATATCTTCGATAGTATATAAGACAATAATAGTATCTGATATTTGCTTCTTTTATACTTCTTTACAAGAACGTTGGAATATATAATTATTTTTAATCGTATTAAACAAATTACATACAAACACGTTTTAATAATTAAAACATACAAGTTATTATATTAAATTTTATACTTTACTTGTACTTCTTTATATATTCAATATGCTTATTGTATAATTATTTAAAATATTATTTTTTATATTTAACATCAGAAAAATTAACACTGATTTATATAAGGAAATTGACATTCTGATATTTTGTATCAAAATATATATAAATAAATTAAACTATTACAAAAATTGTAATTAAATGTTTTAAGTAACAAAATTACTATCGAATTAAACTAGTAGTATATTCGAATAAAAATTTTAACTCATTATTTTCCATAATTTTAAAATATTTTCTTACAATCTAAAAAAATAATAAACAAATATTTTTGTTTCTATCACATTTGAAAAAAAAGGCCATACACATTTTACTTTCGTTTCGTTTTAACCTTGAAAATACAAATTATAGAATACACAAAACGCTTCACGTCAATAAGCTTTATGAGTTTTGCACATTTATTCTATGAATATGTTAACTTGGAAAGAAAACACAAAAAGGCTATTAAATTATATACAACGTAATTTTTTTAACGGACTTACTTGACAAACTTGTACACTTTACTTTTTATTAAGACTTTTTAATATGTATTGCGTGACAACTAATACTAAGCCATATATACATTTTCACTTATTGCCTAAAATGTCAGCCATACTACAACTTTATATTCACAGAACATAAAATATAACAATCGTGTTGCATAAACACATACATGTTCTGTATGAACACGTTTGTTCTAGAAACATTAAACATTTCTAATATATCATGAATGTGTATGCATATATATATATATATATATATATATATATATATATATATATATATACTTTTCAGTCTAATATTTGAATGACATAGTTTAAATTTAACCTGAATTATTTTGTATAATAAATCTTATTGTTCACTTAAAAAGGGATTTATTTTCTGAATGTTTAATGTACAAGCAATATTATTATACAGTTATAATTATAAAAACCGTAACAATTTTTTTATTATAAAATTAAAAATATTGTTTATTAAAATATTTTAGAAAACTTTTAAATATATAAAAATTGTCATTTTTTACCTTAACATAGTGTTCTATATTTTCATTTTATTTAACATGTTATTATTATTTTCAGATATTTTTTAATAGATTCAAAGTATTTCGTATTAAATTACTTGATGTTTTGTTAAAAAATACATTGTAATATATTGAAAAGTATAAAATACGATTATATTATGTTTAGTATGAGAAAACTTGTTAAAAATGAAAATAAAATTTACAAAAATATCCTTAAACGTGATAATTGATCATTTATTGTTATTAAAAGTATTTTTTAAAAAAAAAAAAACAAATAAAACAAGGCTATAGAGTTTAAATGTGGAAAAACTAGGCATGAATTAAAATTACAGCAACTACAAAATACTTGTTTGTAGAGTTAATTTCGTTGTTGAAAAGAATAATTATATACTTAAATGTATGTAAGACTAAGTAGTAAAAATACAAGAACGTAAAACATTCTCAATAAAGAAATACGATTTGGAATACATATATTTTTCAGAAAGAAAGTTACACAAATAGCTACTTCACTTTTTGTAATGTGAGCGTGAATTTGAGAAGTCAAGTGTATGAACGAGGTTTCGCCCGGTTTATTATTATTTACTACTGGCATAAATACCGCTGTTATAGGATCAACTTTTTAATTAAACATTCCCGCATTCTCGAGCGCATAACTCAAAAAACATAAATAATTTCTTGCTGAGGTAATAGTCTAATAAACTGAAGTTCATATTTATCTTACTACCGTTACACAGACTGTATGAAACCAATGTAAGATTAAAATAATCAACATAATTACACTAGAGATACACATTAGCGATACACGTTGAATTATGTAGTATTAAGAGGTACTTTGTTTTGCAGTTATATTGTTTCATATTTAAGAAGTGTTATCATTAACGTAAACGTGATAATGCATCTATAATGACTACATATTATGTCGTTAAGAAAATAATTCTACAAGTTAAACACCTGTGTGTATATATCTATTAACGTTTGAGTGTGTGTATGTACGCGTTATCGTTTGTACAATTCCATAGTAACTCGGTTATTTACCGATGTTTGTAAATCATAAATCTCAAGAGGAATGTTTTAACCACAATCTCTGCACAGTTTGCAGAGCAACAAAGCTATTACAAAGACGATCGACTGGTGATGGTTGTGAAACTTACCGAGCTTACGTAACCACGACTTCTATTCCCTGAGATGGCGAACAACATTTGGGGTACGAGTGGGCGGAAAACGGACGTCACTGCAAAGGTCAGCCATTGCGTGACCGAGAATCGATACATACTGATATGTGGCAGGGGAACGAAGGTTGTCAGTGCAAGGCTATTGCCGCCGATACCCATAACTGATCGTATTAGGGAAATATCGGTTGATCATAAGACTTGCACGTTTCGTGCTTAATCAAATAAAAAAGAACCGAACGACGCTTTCTAATTTATGATTACGGAAAATGTATTTATTGTACGTTCAAAAATTAAATATTAGGGAAACATGCAAAATGTATTGACGTATTAGATAAGGAATCAAATGGCTACGAAGTCATTTTTGATAAGAAATTTGTACACACACACACACACACATATATATATATATATATATATATATATATATATATATAATTCACAACCAAAAATATAATTAAAATTGATAATAAAATACCCATAAAACATTTACTTCATGTTATATATCATTATATTTCATGTTAAAGGATATAAATTTAGTAAGAAATAAGGGCAAAAAAAACAGAGAGATAAAATAATTAAATAAACAATATAAGATAATGAAATACTTAAAATGATTAAAAATATATATAAAAAAACTACAATAAAGTAATTAGGGTGTATTACGAAGACAAGTCATTTTTAAAGATTTTTTTATGAAATTATTATTATAATTACCATTGTAATAATTTGATTAGTTTATTTTTTAATCAGTGTAAATTTATTTGAAAAAAAACTTTTTATAAATATACTTATAAATGAAAAAAAAAATTGTATTAAGAAAAACGTATAATAGAAATGATTAATAAAATAATCAATTACAATAAAAATTATAAAGTTTAATTCAATTTATTAAAATGTTAAAGACTCTAATATATATATATATATATATATATATATATATATATGGATGTATATGTATGTATGTATTAATATTACCTTTACAGAATGTTGAATACCTTTACAGCTATTGAATTGAAAATAATAGACTCACCTGAAAAAAAAATAAAAGTATATGTATAGAAACGATTAAAAATTACTGTTAATTAATTATATTTTCATACATCAAATTATAATTAACTATTATTTAAAGAAACTAAAAAAGGAAAATACAAGAAATAACGAATTTTGAATTTTCGCAGCACATATACTATTCATGATGCGAATAATGTTTTCTTTATTTTTTTTTATTTAACTCCATACATTTTTTGTATTCTTCTCTGTTTGTCTTTTTACTAAATTTCCAGCGCAAACATCTGGAATGTACGTACTATAATAATAGCAAAATAATGATCTATTCTAATAATCCACTGTTATTCAAATCGAATCTGTTCAATATAAGAAATATAAAGTACAAATATCGAAAATATGAGTCAGTTAACAAACCAGAATATCATATTTAAATTTAAAATATTTATTCGTTGGAGTCAACAGTAAAATGTTGTGAACAAATAAATATAAAAATAATACGAATAAAAAATCAATGTTATAAACAGTTTTATTTACTTACAGTTCCATGTTTATTTATTTAGAATTACATATTAAAAACAGATTTTTTACAAATATTTATTATTTTGTTTGACAAAAAGATATTTTTCAAATGCTGTTTCCTAAAATGTAAAATATACTTTTTATTAGATTCTAACAGTCAGTCAATAATTACTTAACATTTGCTATTAGAGTATTATTATTATTAAATATTTTTCTTCATAAAATAAATGAAGTATTGTACATTCAAGTCAATTTTTTCCGACCTCATACCAAAAATGTACAAAATATAAAAAAATACTCTATCAGAAGTATCTATAACTCTTATTAAAAGTAAACAAATTTGTTCTTGTTTTGAATTTTATTTTTTTCCATTTTTAAATATTTTCGATTTCGCATAAAATAATAAAATTTATAATTAGTTCAACAGTATCTGAGAAATACTATTTTTTTATTTTAATTTCTTCTAAAATGAACTATCTAGTGTTTTTCTTCCCCATATATTTTTAATAAATTCTCTGATATTGTTTATACATACATACATATATATATATATATATATATTCGTATATTTTAGGCTTATTTATATTTCTTGGTACTAAATCAATACTTTTCGTTCTCCTTTTTCGTTTCGGAATATATGATCTATTTCCATTTTTATGTTTATTACTCTTCTAGTATTATATTTGTGATCTTGGTTTATTTTCATATATATTACATTCTTCTTCTATTAATTATTACTGAATTATTTAGGAATTGAAGTATTTCTACTTTAAATATTCATCCAAATGAATTACTTCCTTTTTCTTCTGATAATTTATTTAATGAATTTCCCATTTTTAGCGATGAATGGCTCAAATATATATATATATATATATATATATATAAATTTTTTAAATGATATTACATTTCTACTGTACATTTCCTATATGGTATCAGAGAAAACAAATAATAAAAATACAATTGATATAAAATGCTCTAAATGAATTTACCTTCTAGTCATTTCCTTTTCTAATATATCAAGGAAATGTTCCAATCGTTTCGACTTTTTTATTGCAAAACAATAATTATAAATACATCAAAAACTTTTATAACAGTACATTTCTCGTCATTATAAAACTTGTTATATAAAATTATAGCCGTGCTCCACATGCTATGTTTGCGTGTTCGCTATACAGATTTTTCTTCAATATTAATCGTAAACAGAAAACATAAAAACATTTCCACATGATAAACTTTTGATACAAATTCAATTTATATACTGTTTTCTTTCATTTGCGTTTGATTTGTACCGAAACGGAACGAAGAGAGAGAGAACAATGGCAAAAAAGTGAAAAAGACAAATTCATATTCGGCGTGTCGTTCCGCCACAATGGTAGGTGTACGTCTGTCAGTGACAAAATAACAATCCATCAACACAACGGATCTGTCCTGAAAATGAACCTCCGTCACAAAACACAATAACAAGAGACTGACATGGAAACCCCGTTAAGTCGCTGTATGACTCCCCTAGCTGTTCCGAGTGGTGCACGATCGAGTTGGTTACAGTGAGGTTCACAACTGCAAACGGAACTTGCATTCGGTACGTCCAACGAATCCGGAAGGACCACCATGTTGCTGTCAGTCGCGATTACGCGAATCAAGGAAATCCGTTCAGCCGACGGCAGACTTGAAATATGCCGTCATATGAGAGAAAAATGTATCAAATGCGAAATTTGATATTCCGAAACGACATCATTAAATTGACTACAATCAGAGAACTCTTCTGACATAAGTATCATATTATGTCACTGATAATATTTCTCGATCGGAACGAAATGAAATATGAGCCGAGTATTATATCGTGCGATTCGAATGCAAAATTTACATTTTCGAACAACATTTTTGTACTTATTATATTTTATTGAATTGCACGAATACTAATACATTCATACATGCAAATACGTGTATTATATATATATATATATATATATATATATATATATATATATATATATATATATATTTGCGCATAATAAAATACAAATTATTATGACTTTGAACCCATCACTTTTTATCACAATTCGGATTTTAATATAAAATTCTACGAAAACGACTTCAACTAAATAACTGATATTTTATTAATAATATTATCTTTCATGGTTGAGATTTTTTATTGTTAAAAATAATTTTCCAACAAATAAAGTATGTTATATGATATTTTAAATATCATATTACTTGTAAATATCAAATTATTATTTTTTAAATCAAAATAGAATATATTTAAATCATTTATTTTTCCACTGACTAGTTAATATAATCTTTTTTTTCATATTTTCGTATGTTTTTATTCAACTAAAATTAATTACACTCTGTATATTACTCATAAATAGGTTAAAATCTTAAAATACGACTGTTTTTAATTAATATTTAAATATATGTATACCTGTATGTATAAAATTAATAAAGTCTGTATTAATCAATAATGAACGCTAATTAAGTAATTAGAGCATATAATTGAAACGTTGTTTTCTTCTGTCTTCATTATGTTGTTGAGAGCTTGTTATTAATTTTCTTTAGTATTGGGGAAAAAATATGTAGATTTATTCATAGATAGTGTACGTGCATGGTATTAATTGATGGTCATAGTTTCTGTTCTACAATTCTTTTTTCAACAGAATCGTTTTTTAATCTACTATGCTTATAGATTAAGAACGTACATGTATGTGTGTGTGTGTTTATATGTATATATATATATATATATATATATATATATATATAGAGAGAGAGAGAGAGAGATGTTTATGTATTTTATAATATTAATATATATAGAGGTATTAAATTTTAATAATGTTAAAATTTCAAAATCTACAATTTTTTTAACTATTTACAATTTTTTTGCCAAATTAACAATTAATCATCGAGCGTTACCTATAGATTCATTGCTGGCTATAATCAATTTTAGCAATTTTAAGAAAAAACAAAATGTTTGCTAAAATTAAAATTAATACAAATGTTTTATATTATATTTACCTATTTTAATGATTACTGATTTTTCACAGTAAACCTTTTGGAACTGTGGTTAAATTTAGTTTCATAGTTATTTTTTCACTGCAATTTACATTTTTCTGTTCAAAATTATTAATTTATTTAATTTAATCAATAATTATTTTTTTACAGCCCAGATCACTGCTATGTGAATTTCAATTTGCCATCCTTAAAGAGCAAATATATTGATTTTTTGATTTATATTAGATTAAAATTGATAGTAGTAAATCCATAAACAGAATATTCTTATTTAAAATAACTATCAAAATTGAAAACACAAAACAACTTGCTATCAAATCATTTGAACATATACAAAATTATTTAATTAAATTTAATACTCGTTTAAAACACGTGCGACCAAATAGATGAATAGCAATGTACGTATGTATGTATATATAATATCTATGTATGTTTATATATATATATATATATATATATATATATATATATATATATATATACAGTAAAATTTCAAAAAATGGACAACTTTTTAAAAGGACGTGCAGAGATTTTGTATTAAATTATCATTAACGATGGCACCCCAAGTGACATTAAATTTTCACGAAGAATTGAAATATTTTTTTCACGTATTTGAGGTGTTGGTCATGTTTTTTGTTTGTCACCGTGATGGCCATTAATGGCCGTACCTGGGTGTGCAAGACCCCGATAACAGCATTTTTTAATAATTTGTTTCAACTATGATGTTATTGTAGTTCCTCTCAAATAGTGAACATCTAGGAAAAGTAAAGAATTGAGATATGAAAAATGTATGAAATGAAACGACTTTATAAAACAACTGCGTTGCAATCTATTTGCGAGAATGATTATATAAGCATACTAACATATATTTATATATATAACAGCTACGTTGCACTTTATTTGCGAGAATGAATATATAGACATACTAACATGTTATGCTATATATATATATATATATATATATATCACTATATTGAGCGAATATATGCGATAAGAGCTAAACGAGTCCAAGGTGAAAGCAAAGCGAGGCTGAATCGAAGCCCCCCGATGGTCGGCGAACATAACGAATAGAAAGAAGAGCCCCCTGGTATTTATTAAAAAATAAATTTATATTTAAATCATTTTACTTGACAATTTTAACGTTCAGATTTGGTATAAAAAATTTTATAGTTCAATATGAAATCATTAATTGTCCATATCGTGTAATTAGAACAATCCTGATATTTTTATTACACATACAACAAATTATTATTTTAAGTGCTTTTATTTCATTGCCGATTGAACATATTAATTTCAATTTAGCCATACAATTCAATTGAACGAACGTGAAATTACATCTGGATAAGTTAATTTTCAGAATTAAGTGGATATAATATGACCATGATGAACAACAACTTCAGTGAACTTTTCCCTGAGAACTTGTTGGCTTTATTATCTCGTGATCTAAAAGACGGACATCGTATTAAATTAGCGCATAGAAACTTCGCATTTTGATAATGAAATGTCTGTCAAATGTCAGTTTAAGTATTTTTATGTTGAATCTGTTTCTGTGAAATAATTACATTTGATACAATTGAGGTCGACAAAAAGAAATAAAAACATTTTCCGTATAATTTAATGTATTTCTCGAAAGTTTAGCGTTTTGACAAATTGAAGTGAGAAACATTTTTAGTTTTAACTTGATATTTTACGAAACTTCGTCTCTTTTTATCACAGTCGAGATTTAAATTAAGTTTTTAGTAATAGCTGCATCGTATATGTAAAAGTGCATGGCATATTTTAAAATGAACTGTTTATAAATTCTGTTCAATATTTTATCAGCTATAAAAAACTTTATATACTTTTATTCTCGAATACAGTCTTGTTCAAATATTACACTACATTAAATTTTATAAAATTATGTGACAGTATTAAACTAAAACTAATTTCGATGTTAATACAGAATAAATTCTATTTGAATTTTCATTTCAAATAGTATCATCAATTTTTTAATTACTGTATCTCTCATTTTGTTTTCATAATTTTTGTCAATTTAAATATTTTCTACCTCATTATTTTCATTCATCTATTATATTTTACCTTTTTTATATTTACAAATACACACATAATACATATATATATATATATATATATATATATATATACTTTTATTAGTTGAAAAAAATCAATAAAAACACCCTTAAGGATAACAAAATTTATAATTTGAATAACAGCAACATGTGTAAATTAATTCAATGTTTTTATATTTTTATCAAATACCGAATATGAAATATGTATTTTTATAATGTGATTATACTTTTATATTTATAAACTCAATACAGCTTGTAAAGTATCTGAAATAAATTCTATTATATAAAAATTGATAAAATACATAAAAATATAAAACAAAGCAACTATCTCATTTCTAAGCATTTATAATTTGTGTAACAAAAGATAGTTAATAATTATATGAATTTTTCATTCTTGAATTTCTTTATTTCAAAATTTTCAAAATAATGAAAAAGAATAACAGAATTTCCAATTATCTGCTGACATTGTTATGGAAAATCAATGGCATTTTAACGTTCACATTGAAAATAAGAATTATTATGCTAATAACGGTCGAATGTTGCTTTTAATGAAATTTGGTATAATTAGACCTACAAATGTTTATAAAAAACAAATAGTTACTAAATAAATAACATTATATAAAAAATGTTTGTAAATATGTGCTAAAAATATATTTCATAGTATCTAAAAACATGTAATAAAATCTCAAAAGTTCAAATGAAAATAATAAAAAAATACAAAATTTAATAATTAATATCAATAGAATTTATATACACACATACACGTACACCCTAATATATATATATATATATATATATATATATATATATATATATATATATATATATGTTTTTATTGTCCATGTTTGTACCTGAAAACTACTGTGACAAAGATTTATTTAGTTCAGTAATATTTTTACTCGCTGTGTAACTGATTTATTCCATTATACTATATTTAAACCGTGAACAAAAATAGTAATGAAATATATTCAAAAACACGATACATTCCTCAGCTCACGCATGCAAAATTTATAACAATTGTTGATATTAACTTCCTTTTCACTTTTCAATTACAGTTTTTACCGCCCATAACATAAAAATAGATTTTTATTTCCATTTTTCACGTTAAATAAATATGATTTTAAATAGAACTGCTCTTTATTCAAATTTTATATTTTCAACCTTGTAATTATCAGTCCATCTATATTTTCTAACAGTAATAAAAAATAAAACAATATACTAAAGCTATTTATTATCACAAAAAGAAAACTATTTATATTAATTTTCATCATATTGTATTAAAAATCGATCGTTTCTGACAAAACACATTTCCTTTTAAGAGAAAAATTTAAAGCGTGGAACAACTTCAGGATTTACTCGATTTGTTAAGACAAAAACAACGATTGAAAAAAACCTTTCAAGTTTGTGGATATTGAACACTACATACGTGAAACTTCTTTATCTTAAATCAAGAACAGTAAAAGCCATTTTGAAAGTTAAATCTTGTAAGGATTTTGAATTGGTTGCAATATATATACATTTATAAGTTTGGTATTTTGACTGATTTTTACAAAAGTGTTTTTCCGATATTACATTCTTATACATATTTTCAATTTTGCTATATTAACTATTAAAAAAATGTAGATAATAAAATAATATCTCATTTTTTCACGATAATAACTTCAATGTTTCAAGTAAAATTCATAATCTTTCAAGAAAAGACAACGTAATGAAAAGATACTTTTAAGAGATCTCATATATAATACATGAAGTATTGACAATATGAAATGTTATAACATGAAATATAGAGCTTTTTTATCGTAAACAATGTATTTACAACACTTTATAACAGCGATCGTCTCAAAAATAGTCAATGTGTACTACACTATCGACATAGATGAGAAACTGCAAAGTAAATACTGAAACTAAAATTGAATATAAATCAAAAATTCAATTAAGTAACGAACGAAAGAAGTTTGCTGAACACATATTCGAAAAATACTTTTATTATTGTTTATGTAAGAATGTTATATTGTTTAATGTTTCTGTAACGTTTTATATGTACATTTTTCCAGATGAAAAGTTACAGTGTACTTGTTATTGATTTGAAATACACGACGCAACCCAACTACTGTATTCAACTATGAGTAATATCAAGAAGATTGTGTTTTATGTTGCGTTTTCTTCTTTATAATAAATGGTTATTATTTTTATTTGAATTCGCTTGGAAGAAATCACATAAAATAAATAGACTGTCGAAACATGGTCAAATTTTATGACTTAATGTCTTTCGATACAATAATTCTGTTCTATAAATTTGAATACAAAATTGAATTTCAGTAATTATTTTACAATGCTTAGTACTGCTCTAAAAAAAAAGTTTCACTGTTGATAATAATCCTCGTCGAGAGGAGAGCTTTCGAAATTGTTTGCAATTGCACTTACTCACTAAATTACTCTCGCACAACTGTTCACATTCACACAATCAACCCAGTTCGTACTAATTAAACTCATAGTTGTAGGTGAGAAATGACAACCCTAATATAAAATATATTTTACAGGCTGTGTAAATATGTATATGCGTACGTGTATAGTAGAAAGGTGGTATGATTATACAAAATTGATTATAAATAAATTGCTTTTTTCTATTAATCATTACTGAATAAATAATGTTTTTTTTTGTAAATAAATAACATTCGTATTAAAGTAACAAATGTATTTTTATTAGAAGAAAAAGAAGGAATATCTCATTCACTGGCAATAAGAGTGACAATTCAAAACGTATAAATTTTTCACGAGAAGCATTACAAATATTTTACCATTGTTAAATGTAAATAACGAAGGTCAACAGTTACGTTTACATATTATACACTCATGAGTAATTTTCCAAATTTTCAATATTAACCTTTCATATTTCAGATTTCCGCTCTTATTTTGCGGTATCAAGTTCTTACAGAAAATGTACTTTTTTGAACAGTAAAGGTGGTAGTATGAACTAAAACTGGAATTTATTTGAAATATATTTTAAAAAGAAAATAATTCTGATCAATTACGATTGCATAAGTTATTATATATATATATATATATATATATATATATATATATATATATATATATATATATATATATATATATATATATATACAATTTTAGAAAATGATCATATTAAAAACAATGGAAATAAACTATGATAGAATATAAACTTAAAAATTCACTTAAAATTTTCTGGAGCAACTGAAGTGGTGTTTATATTACAAACAAAAATAGTATATCAAAGAAGGACACACATACAACTGTATGGAATTATAATGAAATTATAAGTGTATCGTTATTTATGACAAAAATAAATTATTTTTAGAATCATTTTTTAGTGAAATCTTAGGTTGAAAATGTTCAGTTGTGCCTCTGTTATTTTAAATGAATGATGTGCAAATCAATAAATGTTACTAAAATCTATATTTTTATAAGGCATTAAATTAAATTATAAGTTATATCTTTTTTATCTGTGACAATATCATCTGCAATACAATACAACGCGATCGTACAATGAAAACAAGAACAGTTATCTTCTATCTACCAGGGAAATTGATTTATCACTTTCTATTCAGTTGTCTATTTTTTTCTATTTTGTAACTGTAAGCGCAATAACAAGAATACAACGACACAGATCGTATAAAATCCGAAAGAAAGAAATAAGTCGCGCTGAATGAAATCCAATCGACTAACGAAATTCTCCCGATTGAGGAATTTCAAAGTTTTCAACTGTGCCCATGCCACACTCAAAAGTTTTTACTGCGATAAAGACATTTTTACATTAACTGTTACTACTTTCCAATACGTATACCTTCAAATATTATTAATAACTGCAATGACTAATAAAGGAATATATTACTTTTCCAAGAAAAAAATATATTTGATTTTATTATTATTTCCAATTTGAGATTAAATTTATTTTTCTATTTTAAATGTGGTCGAAAATTTAGTACACGAGTAAAATTCATTTTGATACGAACGAATTTATGAACAAACAGAACATGTGAATTTGAACATCTAAATCCTCAATTTAAAGCAGATGCGTTGTTGTGCTATTTTATTTTTTCAATTTCATAATGAAAATTTACAAACCTCGCAGTTTTGAAAATTATTTTAACAATGATATATATATATATATATATATATATATATATATATATATATATATATATATATATCCATCCGAGAAATATTCATATTTAAGGAAATTCTCTGAACTGATTTACAAAAACAATATTTCATATAATTTAATGTAATAAAATTTCCCATCAAGATTTCAAGTAGGCAATATAAATGTCACTAGGTGATTTAATTCGAACGACATTTTACTGCATAGAACTTACGACAAGCATTAATTTCGAAAGACTCTAAAAGCTTCGCTACTTATTTTAGCTTTAATGAAGTTATCTAAATCAACTAACTTTTAATATTAACATAAAAAAATATGTATAAAAAGAGACCTACTGTTTGCAATTTTTATAACAGTTGTAAATGTTTTTATTGCAAACCTACATATACTCATATATATATATATATATATATATATATATATATATATATATATATATATATAATAAAAACTAAGAGATATCTAAGCATATATTTTTTCATAAGAATAATAAAAGTTTTAATAATGAACTTCATAAACCGTCGCCATGTTTCTCCCATTAATTTTAGTCATTGAACACAAAAATGATATTTATTTATAATTAAACAGCCGATAATAAAGGAAAATTCAAATTGTTACATAAATAAATAATGAACCATAAAATAGATCAAATATACGGGATGTTACATCATTCTCTATCATGAAATCTCAAAAAAAAATATACTTTTGTATACTTTTCGAATACCCTTTCCACAAATAGAAAAGACGTTCACTAGATTTCAACGAAAAGGTTATTGAATGTCATCTCGTTCAATGGACTTTATTAAATCCTACATACGTCTTTCATTTGGGATTTTCTTAAATCCACTTGAGTGTATCAGAAATATATTCTTGTGTTGTGATAACAAAATACTTTCTTCGAAGTGAATCGGTTAAAAAAATATGTACATCTGTCTGTATGTGCATTTATATACATCCATATATATATATATATATATATATATATATATATATATAGACAATATTTAAATATCGTACTCTAAAAATCTATTTTGAAAATAAACATAAAATATAAAGGAAACAAACATAAAAAATGAATCTGCACAGAGAATAAAATCAAAAGGCAAAACAAATCAGATTCTTTTCAAAGTTCCACACTTAATAAGGTAAGGCGAATTTACACAAATTAACTATCATTAATTTTTTGCATTTAATACAGGAATATTAGGTTAGGACATTAAGAAATCTCAATGGACATTTATAACAGCTAAGAGTTAACATTTTGTCAAGACAGCAAATTATTTGTTGAAACTGATTCGAAATTTCAATTTGATTTTATGCTATTTTTATATTAATATTCATAAAAAATGAAAATGTGTCAAAGATCAATTGGCGAAAGCAATGATAAAAATTTAGTAACTATCATACTTTTGTTTTAAAACATGGTATATATATATATATATATATATATATATATATATATATATATATATATATATATATATATATATATTCTTATAAAATTGTGAAAATAATAACAAACGTAGAGTAATTGAACATTAGTTTGTTTTTTTTGTATGTTAAATATGACATACAGAAAAATTACAATTTAACTTATAAAATTACGAAAATCGTTCGTTTGTAAGATACATTTTAGATATTTTTTAAATACGACCGTCTGTATAGTCTAATAAATTTAATATTGTTATGGCCAAACAATAATAATATATTCGTTTAAAAGAGAAAAACTAAGAAAACTATTTCGATAAGAAAATATTATTGAAAATATAAAATATTTTGAAACATACCAAATAATTAAATATAAAACACACACACACACACACATATATATATATATATATATATATATATATATATATATATATATATAACACTACTTATTCCTTGTATTTAACATGAAAACGTCAGTTAAATCAATATATTTTCGTAATATTTCAATGAATATACATACACGTAAATATATATATATATATAAATGTCACAGCTAAGACTGACTTTACAACCCTAGTTTATCCAAAGCCTCCATTTCCCAAACGCCTCCATTTGTCTCGGTCTGTCGCCATTTCCCACTAACTTCTCATATATATTTCCAACAGATCTAGTTTCAGTTCATTGATCCATATTATACTTAAATGTCCTTTAAATATTATCTTTCTATATTTATTGTATATTAATAATATTCTTCGTTTTGTTGCATATTTACAAAAATTAAATTTGAAACAAGTGCAAATGCAAGCAAATTATTTAGAAAATTGTCCGTTAGTTAATAACTTGGTGTTAATAATCTGTTTTCAAGATTTTCAAAATCATAAATTTCCGTCCAGTGTTTTCCACGAAATAAATTAATATATTTTCATTAAATTTATCAATTATATGTCATACTTATTTGAAGACTAGATCTTATATATATATATATATATATATATATATATATATATATATATATATACTTACTGTAAACATCAATTTAAAATTTTCATAAATTGATATTAAAACAAAACAAATTTGATATAAGTTAATTAGAATTTTGATTTAAAATTTTTTCAATAATAGCTATTGTCAACCTAATGTCTCATCTAATTTTTATATGCCTTCCTTGTAATACTCGTATATTATTCATCTTTTTTCACACCAATTCCACTGTTCCTCAATTTCTTCTTATTCCTAACAAACACATATCTTCTATGACTCTCTTTATTGTCTAAAGTTTCCAAGTGATTATACATGTATATATATATATATATATATATATGTATGCATGTGTGTGTTTGTATATGTGACAATATTATTGTATTAAAATCTTTATTTAAAAACAGAGAATTCTTAAAAATAGAAAAACATTTCTATCTCGTACCTAAATCAAAATGAAATTCAACCCACTTGAATAGAAGAAAAATAAAATACCATAGATTAATAGCAAATACGTATAAAAATATGACTAAACATATATATATATATATATATATATATATATATATATATATATATATATATATATATATATATATATATATATACAGTATTGTATAAACCCGAGATTAAAATTCTAATTTTCAGATGAATTAAAACAAATATTAAATGGCCGAAGTAAAATTCACATTATACTAAAATCAATAAATAAATGGTAGAATTTTCCAAACGTATCTGTGAATTTATGCTTATTAGTATTTAAAAGAAACGTGTATGTAAATGAACTGATTAATATGTACCCTTGAAATATATTTATAAACATATACATACATACATATATATGAATGTATGTATTTATGTAATATATAAATATATATATATATATATATATATATATGTAAATGTAGACTGAATTTAATTGAATACTGAAATAGCATGTCTAATAATTAAAATGCATAAAAATTATATAGTTTTTCGATACGCCTCACAAATTAATGCTAAAATAAGTTTTTATAATACTGCTTTATAAATTCAACACTTTGTTATATAGATTCATTGAATTGTATGTTTTTTGGACTCATAATTATTCATAATTCATATTTTATGTACAGTAAGCGTGTAGATAAATCTCTATGTATAGATATTTAGTATATTTACGTACACCGACACACATATGTGTGTATCTACATATATATATATATATGAAAGTATATATATATGTACACTATACTTGCACAATTTATACGTTAACACAGTTACTGTTCATAACATTAATTTGATCGGAATGAAAAGATTGTATTTACCTAAAACATGTCCTTTAAGTAACCTTCACAACTGCAGTGAATAATGACATATCAATTATTAAAATAAATACTGTCTATTAACTACTGCAAATAGTCAGAACACCGATAAATTCCAAATAGCAAAATTATATTACACATATAAAAGCAAAATTATATTACACATATGAATACTACACATAGAAAATGAAACCATTAAGGAAGGAATAGCACAAATGATTACACTGCCCATACACAGACATACTTTTCATTATGCCTAAAACGAGCACACGCGTTCTTCTAGAAGGTCTGTCACAGCACACTAATCTTTTTCGATATTTTTATACAAATTTAAAGCAGTGGTCAATCATATTTTTAATTTGTATTCCTACTTATTTATATTTTTAATCTTATCCCTTAATATCAGAGTCTTTTAACTAAACAAACTTAGAATTTAGAGAAATTTAGAAACTAAAAAACATTCGAATTGAATAAAAACTTAAAACAAGTTTATAATAATAATAAATAAGAAACATTTCATTAAATGCAATTAAAAATATTTTAGAATATCAAAAATGAAACAACACGCAATTATACATTTGCTTTATTGTATTATTATTATTTATTTATATATATATATATACGTTTATATTTCTATAATTAGTATTAATAATAGAAAATAATTGTTACAAAGAGATAATTATAATAATAGTGTAATCATTTATTTATGAAATATGTTATGGTAGTATCTTACGCATTCGATTTTCTTACTTGTTGTATACATTCATTAGTGTTATATATATATATATATATATATATATATATATATATATATATATATATATATAGCATCATTTTTAATTAAAAAATATTTTTCTTTTAAATAATGCTGTACTAAATGCAGCTTGCTGTCAAATATCCAAAAAAAAATTCTAGACTATGTAAATTAATTATTAGTATTTATTTTCTTTACAATTCCATTGCAAATATTTTTTTACTACATTTTTTGTATTCTGATAAGATTATTTTTGACTTTTTAACAAACAAGCAATCAACTTAAACTAGTCTATGAGAAGATAAATAATAAATATAAATCTGGCTAGGAAAATAAAAAAAATAATAACCAATTTTACTAAATATATATATATATATATATATATATATATATATATATATATATATATATATATATGTATATATATATATTGTAGGTAATTAGGAAAAGTACTATTTCAAGAATAAAATATATAATGGGTTTGATTTTAAAAGCATTATTAAATAACTGATACAAAAGTAAATAAAATAAAGTTACATTTCATGAAATACATTGATACAATATTGTCGTGACACTGTAATAAAATAATAATGAACAACAACACTTATTCAATCACAGTGATTACTATTATTTGATGTTGTTGATAGCCTTGAAATTGTAAGTGTATGTCAAACGTTAAACCTTATCACTGTTATCTAATTCATCGAATATTTAGTATTTACAACGAATGTGACCACTGACTTAAATGGATATATGTGTACATATAGTTCATTAAGGTCAACATTTGTTTTAAAAAAAAGGTTGAATTAACGACAAAAATCAATTGATGACTGTATATTTTTACAACTTAATAAATAACTAAAAGCTTAGTAATAATAGTAATATGTATGAATAACATTATTAATTGTAAATATCTCAAAATATAACTTAGTTTAAACACACATACACATACGCATATATATATATATATATATATATGTATATATATATATATATATATATATATATATATATATATATATACTTAGGATACCATTTTAAATTTCACTATTCTTTACTAAAACATTTTTCCTCGTTAGGATTTGAATTTTAAATTCACTGAATAGTTCAATTACGAATGCAAAAGTAAAATAAAATCAAATTAATTTATGTAAAGATGACTGAATAATCAGAATTTTTTATAGCAAATGCCATGAGTAGCAGCTCAAAAGAATACAAAATTGAGGACAATAACGCAGTCTTATATATAACCAAAAAAATCATCAAATAATGAATACTGAATTTATATCAAATGAAATTTAAGTAAGAGAAAATAAATAAAACTTTTAGAAAAACATCCCTTCGAATAAATTCAATAAAAATATAACTTTTATATATTTCATTCGATTCAATGACGATTATCCATACATTCTTGTCCATGTTACTTAATATTAATACACTTATTCTGTATAACAATCATAGTCAAAAAGTACAACTGATTGTTGATCAAGAGTATGAATGTAAATCGTATATTACAAATAATTTTTTTATTCAAAAAACAATTGTCTGAAAAACTATCTAGTGTAGACAATGAACTTTGATAGAAAAGTTTAAGTTCTCTTAGAAAGACATTCTTGTAAATGGTTAAAATATTGTTATGAACAAATATATTATATTAATGGAATACTTTAAATTTTGAATATTATACAGATGCCACGTATATTTGTGTACAACTATATATTTGTGTATTTATCTGTATTTGAGTTGAATACTTTTATAATTCAACAAAAATAGAGTATTCAGTTTCCAATGCCCGTAGCATTATATGAAATACAAACCTACCAGCGGTCCATCATTAATACCAACATAAAAATTAAAACAAAATAAATTTTAAATTTAGCGTTTCCTAGAAAAATGTAAATTATTTTTTTGAAATAAAAAATATCTCAAAATAAAAAAATATCACATAACATGAGCAACAAACTGAAACGTACAAATATATATATATATATATATATATATATATATATATATATATTATTTCTAATAGATTTTATTTACAAACATTGAAAATTTATTATTAAAATGTAATGTTATAACATAAATATTGTATACATTTAGAAGAATGTATTTTTAATATCATAACAAGTAATCGGTATGTTTCATTACTATGAAATATAAAATCCGATAGCCACCTATAATTAAAATATAAGAGCATTCATATATATATATATATATATATATATATATCCATCCTTTTTTATAGTTTCGTTAAACCATGTCATCTATTATTTTGGCGTGTTGTTACATCGACTACAAAAATACAATCTATTTTTTTCGTTTCTAAAACAATAGCGGACCGTTGTACAAATACAATTTCAGTATTCATTATTTTATTTGTGTTTGTTTTCACAGATATTACAAATTTTAATGAGATACTTCAGTTCATTTAAAGATAAATACTCCCTGAAAATCAATTAACGTTACAGGCGTATGGAAATTACTATAATAAGCTTTTTCAGTATATCATTACATTTTTTAACTGGCCTCAAACAGTGCTTCTCGTGAATATTAAGTGTAATTCTAAGCAATTCTACTTCAAATTACTATCATATATATATATATATATATATATATATATATATATATATATATATATATATATATAGGTATAACATTTTTAATTAAAATACAAATTTCTTATGAGAATAAATATATTACAAACTCATTAAGCAATTTCGTAATTTTGTGTAATTAATTTTTAAAATTAGTATCAAACCAATTTCAAATGGTTCTTGAAAGTATATCTTATAAATATATATATATATATATATGTGAATATTTTTTTAAGAAATGGTAATATCATATTAAGAAAATAGGGATTTTATATGTACATCCACATTTTTAACTTCACATAACTCACTGAAAAATGAATCGATACATTTTTTTTACAGAATATTGTATTCATTTATAACGTACGGTATACTATTTCACACTTTTTATTTTTATTAATAAGAAATTAGTGCTCCCAAATAATAAAAATGCTTTCAGTACTCATGTCATAAATGATCCACTGTCGTTAAATGAAAAATGAAATGTTACAAATAATTAGTTTTATAATAAATATTTTTGAAAAAGATATTTTTATTTCGAATTCGTTGAAATTGAATTAGACAAAAAATTAAAGAGTACATAGAAGTGATTTTTTTTACTGAATTACATATACATATATATATATATATATATATATATATAAAGAAAATATTATTTAAATGTTATATATAATACTAACATATAAAATGTTGGCAATGAAATTGTATAACTGTCGAATTTTAAAATTTCATGAAAGAAAATTAAAAGGTAATAAGCTTAGCAATTTTATATTGGCACAAGTTACTTTACTTAATTAAGAATGTTCTACAACTATTCTTAATGGGAATTAACTAAAACCAATTAAATTGCTCTACCATTTTTCACATGGTTCCTCGTTTTTTAGAATACAATTTAACTTTTACATTAATAATTATATTTAATAACGTTTGGAAGTACACTTGCCTCGAATTCAATTAAAACTAACATTTGATTTATTTGACTTTTAATGATCACAAATAATTGCATCGTTCTTAAACGAAATGATGTATCTCAAATATTTTCAGTCACTTATATATATATATATATATATATATATATATATATATATATATATATATATACCATTTTTAAATAAAAAAATAATTGTCTACACGTAAAAAGATTGTTATCTATTTCAGCAAGTGATTACGAAACTGTTCACAATGATGTTCAAACATTAATACATTCTGAATACGAAAATCTAGTAAACTTTAGCTGTAATGTAAATAAATACCAAGGAATCACAGTTACACACACAGATTGTATCTCACCTAATAAAAGCTCAGCTTCGTTACTTCAAACAGCGGCTTGCCACGAATTATAATTATCTCTTGTTTTCTGATACAGACTGAATTTATTTTACATACAAACAACCGTATAAGGTGCAAAGAAATTTAAAAATACCATATGCCTCTAACACCTAAAAAGCAATGAAACGAATTCAATGTTCCTTATACGTTTTTAATATTCATATTTATTATAAATTCTTTTTTTTCTATGCAAAATATTGTTACATTTTTATGTTAAAGCTATTACATTCAAGTCTTAAAATAGGTCATTATAAATAAAAATATAATTATATACTTAATTTATAATATTCATTTTATTTCTATTTTTAGATTCTTTCTAATTTTGATTATAATTAGCCTGGTTAATATATATTATATCAAAACATTAAAAACATTTAACATAGATTGATTAAATATAAAAATAGGTTTAAATCATTAATAGTTTCTATTATAATTGAATGATATTGCGTGAATTCAAAACATATTTGAAATGGATTTAACGTAAGTAATTTATCTACATGAAAGACCAACAAACTCTTTGATTCGTGAAAATGTATTTTAATATTAATTAATATTCAGCTTTTAAGATAGTATGTCGATACAAACTTTGTAAATATGTTTAATAATTGTATTTCAATTTAAATATAAATCTATCAATATATATCTTTATTTATTTACTCCATAACTGATGTTAAGATTTCTATTTATTTTTTAAAAAGAATAATAAGCAGAACTTTAAGTATACATGTACAGAACAGTTTCAGTCGCAGAGGTTCCAGGACGGAACAAAAGCTGTAATTTTTATTGTTTCTGCTTTTCCGTATATTCTATATTCTTGAAATATTTCTCTGATGAAGGTAATGGATTCAATATGCACGAATTCAATTCATTTCAGGCACGAAAGCCTGTATGAAAGAACGAGTATTCATTCGACCGATTTTTATAACTGTCTACTTTCATTTTAAACGCATGATCATTCCTTTCATGAGAAGAATGAGAACGTATTCTTTGATTAAATTCCGACCTTACTAGATACTATACAAATGATTTAAATGCGATTTTATTTATTTCCTCTAAATTTTGCTAACTTGAATTCTTCAGTTATTACACTAGGGTTACCGAATTTGAAATGTGTTTTTAATATAAACGGCACATCTTTTTTGAATTCATTTGATATCACTCTTTGTCATATTGAAATACATACTCCCTACACTCATGCCATATTCAAGTAACAATCTCATTAGTATTAAATAAGATTTTTCTATCAGATTAGAATTACAGCTTTTAATTTTTCTCATCACAAAGTTTATAATTTCATGAACTCTTTTGCAATATTAGTAATACGCTCCTCTAACGTTAAAAAAGATTATAACATGATATCCACATAGACGAATCACTAGATATTACTTCTAGTAGTAGAACGGAAAATAAAGTGTCTATTATCGTATCTATGAAAATACTCTTTAAAGGATTTAATTTCATACCATTGCAATCCGTTGAATTAAAAACATTATTAATTAATTAATTCAAAAATAATATTCCTGTAAATCAATCAGTCATCGGTAAAAAGATGACTTTTTGAATGAATTCGTTCCATGTGATCGTTAATAAATAAAATAAATAGAAAATGATTATTTATACGACCTAAAATTTATAAGTTATTAAGTTTATCAACGAAATGAAACATACAAAAAATACATTTTTTTAAATAAATCAGTGCTTTTAAAAATATTGTGCAAGCCAAATAAAACTAATTCTGATTATATTTCATATGTTAAAAAATAAAATACCATATTATTCATTTTAAAAATTAAAAAAGATCAACTTCCGATATAATAAATAATATTCTGTATATTAAATACAGAATATTATTGGCATTGAGAAATTATTACATTTTTAATTAATAAATAGTTCCTCATAAATACATTTGAATTAATTAGTTGAAAAAAATTGAAAAACTTTTTAATAGCATATATATTTTTTTTAGAAGAGTTAATAATAAAGATACTTTACGTTATATATTTATTAACATATACATATTACATATTAACATGCATGTTTACATTATTGCAATACATACCGTTCACATTTATAATAAAAATTTAAAAAATACAGCTGTAAATAATTGTTTTAAATATTAAATAAAATTCAATATTAAATAAAATATATCAGAAATGTAATAATAACACTTTATCGCTCCTTAAGTGAAAAACGTATACGTATAGTGTCAAAAAGACATTTATTGCTGAGGGAATGAAAATATTAAAACGATAAATATGTTTTACTTCTTTGAAGCGATATAAAAAATTCGAATGATATTAAAAGTGGTGCACGAATCGTAAAAATGAAATACGTTGATTGAATAATATACACGCATGTGTGTATATATATATATATATATATATATATATATATATATATATATATATATATATATATATATATAAATGTACAGTCTGTGATTTAAATCTGTTAACATAAATAACTAAAAATATGTTGCCTGTAATTCACAGTGCACAACTTTGCCCAACAAGGCCATAAATCGAAATTCGGACCGCAAGTAAATAACAATTATTTAAAGGGTTAACTCCATAGTCGTCATGACGTGAGACTTTAACCACACTGTCAGACACGCAGCGCTACCAACGAAAACGGAACATAAACATGACGGTGTGCGTAACAATTCGTTGCGCTCTCATGAAATCAATACGTTATTATCCAGTAGGATGTGTTTTTCTGGGAAAAAAACATCACGAATTGCTTTCAGTGGGCGAAAGAACACCGAGACTCGGAAATATCAACCTAACAGAAGAACATGCTCGTTTGAAATGAAAACAACTATCTGGTTTCATCATTCATGTAATATACGAACGGATTTATTCAAGTACATACATATATATATATATATATATATATATATATATCTATATATATATATATATATATATACATATATATATAATTTTAAACAGTTACAAATGTTCAACAACGTTATATATTCAATAGAATTGAATTAAACTTCTGATGGAACTGTCACAATAAATCCTCTACTTTATCTATATTTCTTTATCTGAAAGAAATTCAGATCGGCCAAAAAATCAAAAATGTAACAGTAAAGTGTAAAATCAATAAATAAAGTGACTTTCTGAACAGACCTGATATATTTTTAACTAGTTGTTTTTTATTTGTTGACTTTATTCTCGCTGACATTGACACACTTGACCCAATGCTTAATAATGAAAAACATGAGAAAATAGTCGAATGTGAAATAAATATTTTTTTTTCGAAAAGTTTTCGACTTATTAAATAATTCAGGCATGAGATACGTTCATCGCGACTGAAGAAGTCTATTTGTTAACTAACAGTCACAAGAATACACTGTTTCGTACTCACTCGTGTTGACTTCGACCGCATCTAACTACCAATCATTGCTCAATACTGTTGTTACACCAACAATTAGTAAACATTTCGTTAATTACAGTTGTAATAATGTCAAGTTTTAGTCGATGGTAGTTAAATTAGTTTTACTTTGACATAATTACAATCGGAAACACTACTCAACATTATCAAATGAATTTACACACATGGAAATTTCGAAAAGTATACGCTATCATATTGTTTACTTATCCCAATTTGAATAAACATTCTAAATTTAGAATTCGTTCGATACTTTTCGAAACATATTTAATAATACAAGTAAAACGTTTGAAATGAAAAGAAAAAATATATTAATTTGTAGCCTATAGATCTACACACTATAGCTAAACTTACTTCTAGAAATAAGTTCTTCCCATCCTACCAAATCAAAAAAAAATCTGATCAAAAATATTCAATAAATCATTATAGATCATTTTTGATTGTTGCTATGCAAATTTAAATAGCAATTCCATCATCTTCAGAGCTCCAAGATACTGAAAAATCTGATTTGAAAAGATTATTATATGTCTTAGCGTTCTGAATATGATTGCATTTCCCTTGAAATGCTCAAAAGCATCAATCAAGAATGAATTAAAAATAAAATTCAGAAGTGAAAAAAATATGTACAAAAATAATATATGATTAATCTTACCTAATATTATTTTAATCAGAATCAGTTGCAGATTAAAAAATATAGTAATATATTAAAAAAAACTAAAACTAGTCATTGATTTCCAAATTAAATATACATGAAAAAAAATTATTGAAAAATTAATTGCTGAACACTTTTTAAATAAAAATGATATAAATATAAAATTAAAATGGAACATTATAGAAAACGTGTGGATAAATATTCAGTTTTAAATAAAAATATAAAACGTGGATTTATTTTTTTCATTCTTGAATCTTTTTTATTCGTCTTCAAACAAAGAGTAAAGTAAATAATGTGCGTCATGTAATTTAATTTTATTTCGAAAGAAACCTCTGTCTCCGGACTTATTTATCCTAAGCAGTGTTATAACACGAATCTCTACCCAACAACGAAATCAATACAAAAACAGCTAAAAAATGTTAACATTTGTTAACATTTATACTTTTAAATACTTCAAACGGATTTTTATTGCTTTGTGTGCTATTTCAAAAAATTATACTAATAAATTCTTTTTAAATAAAATAACTACAAGAAATCAGATGTGAGTTCACTAGTTCCAGTCAAAAATAAAAGATGTTTAATTAAATATATATTTAGTCTCAAAAATGCAAGAGTAATATTAATTTATTTACAATAATTGTTTAAACAATATCTACCTGTGTTTTTAAATCAGAATCGATTAAATGGATAAGCACGGTAATATATTACAAAAAATGAAGTAACGCTCGTGATTCGACGAGGAAAAAAGAAAACTACCTTTACAAGGATTAATATGTCACTGTACGGCATCGATCAATCTTATAAAACCCATTACACAAAAGAAACACTCACAACCACACAAACGTAGTAAAACATCCACTATAGGATTTAAACTTTTAGGTTTTATTATCACATGGTTGCTTTTCAGGTCAGTGAAAAGTAAACTGAAATGTTTTAATAAAAAGAAATGCGATGAAAATAATTATTTATATGTATGTAGAAAATTGTGAAGGAATAAATCAAATAGACAAATAGTTCAGGAAAAATACATATAAATATAATATAATCTGAAGTTATTTTCTTGTCCTTGATGTTACTATTCTTTATTTTTGTTTCTCCATTTTTCCACAGACGAAACCGCTAACGGAGAAACAAAAACAAAGAATAGTGATTTCAAGCACAAGAAAAATAAATTCAAATCAAGGTATACAGAAAAGAGAGATAAAATAATATAATTCGAATGAATTTTTAACATTCATACTTTAGATATATTAGTTTGTATATTTTCAATAAATTTATAAATTGAATAATAGGGAATTTTACATTATATATGTGATTCTTCATAAAAATCATATTTAAGTATTTATACAATCATCAATTTTCAATAAACACACATTTAGAACATGGATGAAAACAATTTGAGTAAAATAATATAAAATACATTTTGAGATAATTATTAACCTAATAACAATTTTCAATTTTAATATTTTTCTATAACTTCAAACTAATTTATGAACATTTAACTATAAGAATATAACAGACATTTTATAAAGTATTTTTTCTATTATTTTTAAAAAGAGTACATACTACAGTAAATGAAGAATATTTGAAACAAGTGATTCGTTCAGATAGGTGATAAATCGTTCACGATAGATTTATTTTCCAATATATTTCAGCAAATTAAACAAGGTATAAATCTTTCTATGTTGCACATGACGTTATTGAACCCACAATCTGAAAATCTAAAAGGCTACACATTGATATAGGAGTTGTTTTAAAATAAACAAAATAAACTAATTCATACTGGCACATTTACAGATAAACGTGATGCATCTTTAGACATTAATAAATGATAATTATTTAATATTTTTGGTTAAAATTTACTGAGAAATTATAATTATAAATAAAGAGATTTCATGACCAAAAAAATAAAATTACTATAAATTAAATCATAAAATAAAACTAGTATTAATAAAATAAATATATTTGATTCAATAATGCGTGAGAACCATGAGTAAAACAGCTACAAAAGTAAAATTTATATGTCCTTTTAGACTGTGCTGTCTTTTAAGGAAAACGCATCGCATTGAAAAAATAAAAACAAAACTTTTCTATCAAAGGCAGCACCCATAAAAAAAGTTTATGATATAAAATATCTAACGCAAACCTTTTGCCTTAGTGATTCTTAGGACTATTTGACCCACGTACCACGTACATATACTTTTATAGAACCACGTAGCGTCAATATTCCAATAGGGATTTATTAAAATGGACTTATTGAATATTTCTGAGTTTTATCAGTTCTATACGGATATCAGAAGAAGTTTACGTATCGGATACTTAAAAACAGGTACATATACCATCCATAAAAAATGATACTAGCACAAAACGTTTAGTAAATGTTCATAACTGGCAGAAAATTAGTTTTTACTTCATACACATGCAAAAATTCAACAGTACTCTGCAATCATGTTCATGTATTTACATATTTTTAAACATTTTTTTATAATCAATTTTTACTGTCTACTCATCAAAATTTATATTTATCTTTGTTGTATAAAAATCACTGAAAAATAAGAATTATAAAACCATTCAATATTATTCATATGGATAAAAACTATTTTTTTATCGTATGAACAGATTCATAAATTAGTAAAGTTTATTAAAAATTTGCTTACAAAATATATTTTTATATCATACCTAATCCAAAGTTTTCATTTTTGCTGAATATGTTTTAAAAAGTACTTCAGTATATTATTTTTTATACATTTATAATATGAAACAAATTTATATATTGGTGATTGAAACTTTCTTATTAGAAAAATATTAGTACAATTTTCAATAGTTGCAATCAAATTAAAAAAAATCTTCAATGAATTTACGTTCAAACCAATTATTAATTAACTAGAAATTTTAATTAAGAACTTATTTCGTTTAAAATTCATTTTCTTTTTCTTACATCTTCAAAATATCTGAAAAACAAAAATAAAATCAATATTTAAGAAAAGGAAGGAACTTTGACATTTAAAAGTAACAAAGATGTATTTTACTCATACTCATACAAATTTGAAATAAATTGTTTGTTTTGATTATATTGAAATGTTTATTTCGAACGTATTTCTCAACTGAATATTAGTTATTCTTTAACAATTTATTTAAAAAAACATATATATTTATTTTTGAAACAAAGTATACGAAATTGAAGATAACATGCTTTTATAATATGTTATCAGAATTTAAATACACTCTTAATAAACAAGCTTATTAATTTCAGAATAAATTAAAAACAACTGTACACAAAAATTATAATTGCAAATATCTTTTATACGTGAGTGTTATTTATTATATATATATAGTTTTAATTTTCATGTACGCTATTTTTGTTGCTTAATAATAAAAAAATAACCCAAATTTTATTAATAAAACATAAGATTATACTTTTTTATATGAATTTTATAACGTTTATAAATTTACACACAAACACACACACACATACATATATATATATATATATATATATATATATATATATATATATATATATATAATCTTTAGATTTCGAAGATCCACTGCTGATAGAACAACGAGAATTTGAACGGTATAAAACTTTTCTCTTTTAAAAATTTCCAATAAATTCTCCAGTATCTTTATGTTACCTGTTCATTGGATTTTTTTTGTATCTCTTGATATTTCTTTATTCCCAGTCAATAATTCCTATTTTCCTTATGTTTTCTTCTTGATACTTGTGATATATCTAACTCTTTTCTCTTTTTTTATTATATCTGTAACATTTTGCTTTTCATTTCCAATTTATTTATTTCCTATCACTTCTCGTTACAGGTAACATTTTTCCTCTGAAGTATCTGAATAGTACTGATATTCAAAATCATTGTTCAATTTCATATGTAGATTTTAGCAAGACGTAACTTTTGATTTAAACAATAAGGATTTTTTTCTAAAAAAACCTACTACTTTTATTCTCTTATTGACTTATTTAATAAACTATTAATTCCTGCCAATAAATTATTCTGGATATCCCTTTACTTGGGAATATATTATTGACAACACATTTAAATACAATAATTTAATCAAATTCTTCATTCATATTGAAGTGATTACAAAATTCAATGACAATAAATCTAAGAACAGTTTACTGATTGGATGAAAAAATAACGATATTTTAGTTCTTCTGGCTTAAAATAATACCAAAAATGTTTATAACTTTTTTTTGAAACATTTGTTGACAAATTAAGGGATAAATAAACAATACTTCTTCAACTGGTATTCCTTTTATCTCAATTCTCTTTGGATATATGTGTGTATATATATATACAAACAGACATACATAAATACATACATACACACACACATATATATATATATATATATATATATATATATATTCACGAATGATAAACTTGGAAGCAAAGATAGAAGAGAATACAGCACTATAGTAACATAATAACATAAATTACCACAAATCTATAATAATACAATCGTAACCCGGTATAAATGCATGTGAATGAATTTGTGATAATAAAAATAGTCACTGTATAATTAAAGATTAGAGTATCTAAATAATGTGTTTTAATTAGCTCTATAAAATGTTAATTCGTTGTAATTAGTTACTATTGTCCATTCGCTATAAATTTACATTTTACTATTTTTTTTAATCTTCTTTTAAATTAATGTCTTTTTAATTTTATTCATTATTTTACAATGGATTTATTTTGTGATCAGCTATTACAAATTACACCCGTACACATATTATGATATATATATATATATATATATATATATATATATATATATATATATAAACAATAAATACTTTTTTTTATTTCTACAATAATTTACTTCAAAGATAATTATATTCTCAATTAAAATTAAAAAGAAATATCTGGTATTAAAATAATTATATTTTTATAGAATTTCATCCTCATTTATACACTGAAATATTTTATAATAAAATAATTTTCTTCTATACATAAATGTACAGAACACTCTATGTATGTAGCTGTATGAATATGTGTATATATATATATATATATATATATATATATATATATATATGTATATATATATATAATTAGTAAATACAATATATCATTAATTAAAGACTCATTTCAACTTTTAAAGCGAAGTTGATTTACTTCTTTATATAAAATACGGTTAAAACAAACGATTTATTCACAATAGTTTGCATTTATCTGTAACCCGATTATAAATGAGCGCATTATCCTGTTTTGAATTATTCGTGCGAGAAAACAGACAGCTGTTAAGTAATTTATCTCCATGGAATAAGAGTCGTAAAATTCAGCCACTTGTAAATTGAGCTTTTTTTATTTCTCTTAAAAACCCGTGACAAAAGTACTGTTTATTATTCGTCGTGGAAATTAAATTATATTGTTGAATCTTAATTGTGGATTTTTTAAAGTGCGAGAAATGCCACTAACGAAATGATCTATGATTAATAAAGCATCTCGCTCTCTTAATATAATAATGAACAATTCCAGTGTGAATTAAAAATAAAGACGCATAGATAAATTAAAAATATTATCCAAGATCCTTGTATATATATATATATATATATATATATATATATATATATATATATATATTTGTAAAAAAGAACTGAAAACTTTACAATATTTGTTATTACAATATAATTATTGTTACAATAAATATACTTAATAGAAACGAAATTGATTTTTGAAAAATATAAAATGTTATCGTTGAAGAACACTTGAAAAATTATATTATTATTTCAAGTACTTGAAAATTGGTCAATTCTATGATTTATACAATACATTGTCGAACTTATGGATAACTTTGAGAATAACGACGACAATTCTATTGCTATAACGATTTATAAAAGACGATGCAGCAAATTAAAACTTCTTGAAATGTCTTCAAGATCAACTATAATAGAACAAAGGTTACATTTCTTAGAAATTTTATCAAAAGAAATCGACATTGTTACTAGATGGCATTTGAGAAGACAGTGATAAATGTTCCAATTTATAATGAAAAAACCAGAGTTTTTTATATGTGAAGCTTTAAGTGTTTAATCAATGTACAATTAAATTGTTTATTGTACAAATGAAATTCAATTATTGCGTTTATTTATATTTCTATCATTTTTTCTTAATATAAAAATAAAAAAAATATTTTCATGCTTATAACTTTTAGTAATCATTTTTATCTTATATAATAACGTATTGTATTTTAAACAGATGTATATTTTTAAGGGAAAAAAATGTTTAACTATCATAAGACAACAAGACTTTTGCGTTAAAGAAAGGGTTATTTCCGACAATTATCTATTATGTAAATGTAAGAATTGTTGATCCTCTTACACGCCTAAATAATTTTGATGTGTTTGAAATTTCGTATAATAAGAATCTACACTAATGACTTAAATAACAAGTTATACTCAGTGTTCAGTACATTAATGATAATTACAATGTGAGTGCAGTTCTGCTAAAAAGGGAAAAACGAATTCGGTAACATTAAACATACATTAAAGGTTCAAATATGTAGAAGATTAGTCACAAAACGGTACTTCAATGTCTCGGTGCGAAATTGAATTACATATGACGACAGAATTTAATTATAACACCAACGTAGCCATTAGAAAAGTATGTACCATTAGAAGACATAACTGAAATAAATCAAGAGAATCAGTAATGTTGACTTTCATTTCAAACTACGATTATGTATTACTCGAATCGTAATTAAAATTAAATAAGATTTAATAAAATACTTTAATTTAATTTTATGGAAATCGTAATAAAAACAATTAGCAGTACATGCTATGTTTTCATTATAACTATTTCATTTCAATTTAATTATACGAATTTATTGACAAAAAATAATCAAAATTACTTTTGTATTAATATTAATAAGAACTTCATTCATATCAGAAACTATACAAATGTTTTTTTAAGACAATTCCAATAAGTCAAAACCATTTGTTAAATATAAATATTTATTAATATTCTAAAAACTCAGTTTTCAATTTGACCTCCCTTCAGTTTATGCATACATTCTACTTTTTATTTGGAGTTTTTGCTCGATGAGTAAGTAATTCTTTATTTTATTGTCGATGTCACTTGTATACACTTTCTCAAAACCCTTTTTTATAGGAAACATTTTTTATATATTATACAAAACTGATACAAGTCCCGATATTCAGCTTAATAACATTTTCGTAAAAAAATGTTTTATAAAACTTTACAAACTTAGGTAGATTGCTTCTTTCTAATTTTCAAACTTTCCTACATATCATTAGCGTTAATAACCACAGTACATAACACTTTTTTGCCTGATGTTGATAATATTGTATTTTTTATTATTGATTTGAAATATGTAATTTCTTTTCCTTTGTCGTCAGCATTTTTTAATATTGCACAGGTCAAAAATATATTTCTCTGTATATTTCACTATCTTATTTTTTGCAATAATATAAATGAACTGATGAATGGAGTTTTACATGGATACAATTTTGAGGATCAAGGTTTTTTGTATAATAGATTTTTCCAAGTTATCTTACATAATAGCAATAAAATATCATCAGTTCCAATTAGATACTCTGTACGAATGAAAGAATTATATGAATAAAAATATGGTTTTAAAAAAGAACCAACATAAAATACGATATACATGGATGTAAAATTTTAGAATGACTTAAAAGTGATATACATGATTCTAAAAATCTAATTAAGTATAAAAAATGTACTTGATTTTTATTGTATAGTGTTATTGATTAGTTATTCAATAGTTTATTTTAAAGAATATAATTTCATGATTTAAATTAAACTCTCTGATCGTAAGCCAATACTTATTGAAATCTATCTAAAAATAACAGAAACAAAACTGATCGTAACAGCAGTTAATAAAAAAAAATCGATGGAAAAAGAAAAAAGATTACGGTACAGTTATTTAGGAAAATATTTTAATATAATTAATATACTTTTATTTCTTTGAAATATATTGAAATTCAAAACTTTTATTTTAAAATAGAATTAAAAATGTACTTTTTATATGAGAACCATTGCTCTCTTTAATGAACTTTTAAATCCTCTAGAATAAATATATTTCTATACGACGAATGTTATATATCAATAATTTCAAAAATATGGTTTACATCCTCATAAGAGTCAAAAAGGGGATAAAAATAATTACACATCTTATAAAGGTCAAATATTGGTATCCAAACATCTCTACCTGTGAAATATTATTTTCATAAATATCAATTTACTGTATTACGAAGTCGATCTTAAATAAAATAATAATAATAATAAATAACAACCAGGTCTTACTTTCATGTCATAACGTTTTATCGGATATCTTTATGATACAATAAAATGACATTTTCTCGCATTATATGAAATATTATCGTTCATTTTTATGATGCACTTATCTTGAAATCCACAAAGTCAAAGAGAAAAATATATCGTTCTATGCAATACAAAATACCTGGTCGCCTAAATTTACAACTTCATTATTCGAGTTACACAATCAAGTAAGTATAATGATATTTTTATGTTTATTTAGTCGAACAGTAATTTCATTTCAACTAAAATGACAAGAACATAAACACTACAATACAGCGGTTACATATTACTGTATGTTTTATAGTCTCGGGCACATTGTATGAAAAATGTTAGCAACGGGACGCTTTTATTTATTTTAATGAAGATATAAATAGAAGTACATTTATTTTTAAATACAGAGCACTTTTTTCACACGAAAACATATAAATGAATTAGTTTAATATTTTGGCTTAGATGCAAACATTTATAAAATCAGATTGAAAACCGGACCTTATTGACTGTTGAATGTAAACGTGTGCTTATTATTAATAATTATTCGGATTTTTCTGTACCTTATTGCACTAAAGAAGATGAAATCGCCTTTGATATCCACATTTCTTAACGATTTTAATGATCAATCGCGAAAAGCGAATTCATATCATTATCAATCATTATTATTAATATTATTCATGCTTTTTGAAAGTTTGCTTAGCTCATTTCAATAAGTAATATTCAAAAATGACAACTATCATTTACTGCACATTTCTAGTCAAACATTTTTTGTATAGTTTGTGGTATGAGAGAAGCACAATTAATAATTCGATAAAAGATTTTTTATTCATTTCTTATTTTTTAATTAATCAAGTTATTGGACCAATTACATTTTTTTATTACGGCTTTTTTTATTTGTTAATGTAAGCTAATCAAGTATGTTCGTTAATAACATATTAATAAAATCTTAAATACAAAACGCACCTGGTTTATTTTCTGTAATTAGACTTTTAATAAAAATCCTATTTTTTATTAAGCATACATTAAAAATCACAACTAAATCATTTTTATACAATTAAGCACGGAATAAATACAATATAAAACAGTAAAATTTATTTAGGTTATTTCAGAATACTGATAATATGAAAGCTTACTAAATTCTTGAAATAATTGCTTTGATATAGAAAAATTAGGTGTATACATATCTATCTATCTATCTATATATATATATATAGGAAGCTTTTGAACTCAACAATACTCTTCTGCTATAATAAGCGCCTTTTAATGAAATATTCATATTTACACGATGCTAAAAACTCATTACTTGATGGATAAAATCAAGTAACTAAGAGGAATAAGCAATAAATAATATTATTTCTTAATATGCAATTATAAATCTCGTCCAAATAAATAAATATTATCTTTTATAGAAATGTTGAAAGGTATATAAATACTGATAAAAAAATACATCCCGAATTAAATATTCTGGCCCTCGTTCTTTACTAATTTCTGAATAACATTAAAAATAACATTTGTTTATTCAGTATAATTAATTATAAAATGTGTAGAATACAAAACATACAAAAAAGGGTAATATTTTAATAAAACATATTTTAGTAGAAAAAATACGGTCAACAACCTCGTAGGCGAAAAATATTAACATAAATTTTATTTTTTCTGTATCTTGTTTCTATACAAAATTAAACAACAACGCAACAGAAATTATTTTCGTTGCGAACATAATGTGTATCGCGTCCTGAATAACAAGAAACACAATAGCTATCATATGTGAACGTAATCGAAAAATAATATTTTTCATAAAAGCCAGTACGAGGCTTATCATGTCGTTTACTAAAAAAATCTAGATAAATGGCTCGCAGTAACGATGATTTGAGATTATTATAACTTTATCTCGCCAGTTTCCTTATTGTATGAAATATAAAGGTCAACGCATGCATTTATGGGTTAGATAGTAAAATATATTTTATATTGAACGAACGTGTATTTTATTAATGTTCCAACGTGGAAAACTGTTATGTAGTCAATCTTTTTTTACAATTCATGTAACTATATTGTTATACTGGTAAGCAAAAATTAGTACATATTTTTATGTTTCTGTTACATCATATATATATATATATATATATATATATATATATATATATATATATATATATATATATATATATATATATAACAAAACATATTATTTCGTTATGAAAAATACCACAATGTTCGTCAAAAATATACCAGGTTGGAAACTCATAATATTTTCTTAATAACCCTCCATGAACTTAAATAATTATGGAACAATTTTAACAAAAAAAAAATAACAAAGGTACAAAAACAAAAAGAGATGGAAAACTTCACTTTCATATATTCGACCATTTCTACAACAGACAAATTATTCCCAGTCAAAATATTTAATTTGTGAATTAACATATAGCAAAAGTATCATTATTTATAATAATTGAAAAGTCCTATAAAGTAAAAAACGGCATTATTTTCACATAATTTTTCTGAATACTGTATCTAATTTTTTATATAGTTTTTACTAATAATTTTAATAGTTTATTAAAATTTTAGATTTGTATTGTAATTTCTCAACTGAATAAGTAACCTGTAGATATACCCACATGGTTGGTTTCTCCAATATATATATATATATATATATATATATATATATATATATATATATATATAATCAAAGAAAATTCAACAAATTGTAATAATTGTTAGTCAATGTTGCAATATTGACAGTTAAAGAAATTTGATTGATTTTTAACAAATAATTTGAGAAGTATAAAATAATATCATTTTTTCTAACAAGAATAAATAAGCATACTTTGTGGAATCGATAACTTTAAAAGTATTGACATCTTAACATTTTTCTCCCTACCAGTATATGTCTAATTCAATAAAAAATCAAATAATTATAAAACTAAACAATAAGTAGATTTGAAAATGTCTTTTTATAATGTCTATTTAAACACTGTAGGAGTATCTGAACACAATGAGTTATGATACTTCCAAAAATTATCACCCAGATAATTAATCAACATTGAGTTATCATTTGAGGAAATTGTGTTAATCAGTGACCATTTTTAATTATTGAAATGTAACGAATTATGTGCAGTAGATGATATTTTTCATTTAATGTTTTAAAATATTTATTTTTGTTTATAATAAACGTGTTTACTTATTTTTTACGTTAAATATAAAATAAACATTTCTTATAATGTATAAATTTATACCAGTTCTTTGAAATATAATTATTCTTTAGATTAAAATATTCATATATGCTACTTTTACTCTCTTTCTTACTAAATTCCACGAAAAAAACACGGGAATGTAGATAAAATCCTTATTTAAGAAGTAAATGTCAAATAATATATATATATATATATAATGTATATATAAATAATAAAAATTTATGTATACAAATATACTGATGAAAATGTAATTCTTTACATAGGTTTAAATCCAAAGTAACACTCGAAAAGTATATAATATTATTTCAATATTTTTTTATAATATTTTTGTTAATTAACAAATAAATTTAATTTACAATTTCCCATCGTATTTTCAAATTAAAATAAATTATTAAATTCAAAGCAAATATAATTCTTATAAATTTTTTAGCTTAAAATCACACAAAATCTTCTTATGGTTTCATATTATGAGTTTCTATACTGATGATGGAGTATACTATTACTGAATACTGTATTTTATACAAGCTTCAATATATTTTGAAGTTAAGTTAAAGTTCAGTATAAAAACAACAAAGCTCTCTTACTTATACTAAAACTTGAAATTGCTTCAACAATTTTGTTATTTTAACTTGAACACATTATAGAAAATATTCTTCAATGTAAGATAAAATTAACATTAATTTACATACACAAGAATTATAAACAATTCACTTAGTTATATAAATTATAATATTCTATTGTGTTTGTTCTGTATAATATATATATATATATAAATATATACATATATATATATATATATATATATGTGTGTGTGTGTATGTGTTTGTAAATATTCAAGTATTCCTGGAAAATAAAACATGTATGTATAAGTTTGTACGTTTTCATTTCAAATAATTTTACATATATAATTAAAAAACAATATATACGTTTTCACCAGCTTGTAGACAGTGAATATTTTCATAATAATTACAATAAACAAATAAATAATGAGATAACTTTATTAGTTATGTGTAAACGAAGTTAAGGATAAATTTATGATATCTTGTTCAAGTTAAATGCTTTATTTTGACATACAGAAATAATATTTATAAATTTTAATTCAATATCTCTAGAGACATGAATAAAAAATATAAAAATTCATTATTTGTATGAATGCACTGATGTTCAACTGCTTTAAAGAAAAATGCTTTCTGCAATTTTTTTTCACTTAGAAAAAGTATAATTCGCCAAGATTATTCATCGAATACATCAACAATATATTCACAGTATTATCTCGCTGTGAAATTTGATAGTGGATTGAAAGTTTTAAAAAAAAAATCCCAGGAATGGTAATGTTGACTCAGTTTTAGGATCGGACAGAGCAATTATTTATTTTACTTCAAAGGAAAAATGTCAGATATTAAAAGGTATTATAATGTTGTATGTTACCAAATAAAGCTCAAAATTAAGTCAAAGAGACGTGAAGAACTCTAGAAATGATTTTGTTCCGAGATGTCTGTCGACATTTAAGAACTGAAATTTGAAAAGTTGGAACATCCCATTTGTAGTTCACATAGATTCTATTACACCTCATATAAAAGTGAGTATTTTAGTTTTATTGTGTTAAAATAAGCGTTCCGAAGACAGACATTTTCATCAAATGATAAATCATTGCAGCATCATATAACTAACTATGAACATAATGAAAATTGATCTTCTAAAATATAAAATACATAGAACCCCATTAAACAGAAGTTCAAATGTATTGAAGCTCCTGGGGATTATTATTCGTTAACAAATATGTTACAAGCTTTCATCAACTTATATTGTTTAATATTCTTGTTACAAAACAGTCCACTCAGCTACAATACTTATATGCTTTCATTATAAAAGAAATGGACAATTATAATTGACTATTTTGGACTATTTTCTGCATTTAAAAAAGGTTTATATTAAAAAACTGTATCACTCTTTATAATTAAATCATATCAAATAATAATAAAAAATTTAATATATATATATATATATACATATATATATATATATATATATATATATATATATATATATATATATATATACTATCGTATAATTAAATTTCAATTAGCATTTTTTCAACGAACATTCACAAATGAAAGCAAGAAAGTAATACAGACAAAATTTCCACAAGTGAACAGCACTATTAAAACATTGCTTGTAATTTAAAGGCAGAAGATCACGACATACGTAATCTAAAGAAGGAAAAGAATAGATATTAGACAATTTTTTACAATTACTCGTTTTCTCATGTACAGTGCGGCTTCAGAAAATGAACTTAAAGCGAAACAATCTACGACGAACATTTAGCAATACACATGTAAAGACTATTCCGGTTTCTTGAATCGACTTTTCAACAGTTTAAACTGAAATTTACATTTTTTTATATACACTCAAATAAAACGCTAGCAGCTTGATTCATAATGAGGAGTTAATATGCTACTAAATCAATGATCATTTCGAAAACATGTTCATGAGAATTCAACCATGACATTTTCCTTGCGATTAAATGTTTATATTATCATAATAATTAGAATAATAAATTTATATGTAAAATTAAGCTGAAAATATATAAAGCATAATTTGTGTCTTTTATTTTTATTTCACTTTATCAGAATATAAAAGCGTAGTTTCAATGGAAGTATTGAATTTGACATATAATTTACTTCTATTATCCAAACTACTCGTTTTGAAATCCTCAAAGGAAAAACATACAGACTTTATTTGACCTTTCCTTTGCTTAAAAATATTTTAATTAACATGTAGTTAAAAACAGGACAAATAAAAATTGATCAAAGAAAAGATTGTTTGTGAACAACTACAGTTAAACAAGTCAGAGAGTCCATGTAACCGTAACAAACGTACTTGAAAACCCTAACGTAATTAAATAAATGCAATTATCATTTTAATGAAACGTTACTACATTTACATGACCTTATAATCAAATTCATTTAATTTGAAACTCGGTTGAACGTTTTACTTATTTTTTTAATTTCTGTTTCAAATATGAATTAAATTAATATAATCTTGATCAAATAAATTAAAATTTATAAACATAACTTGAAATGGTATAATTTTAGTAAGGAAAACTATTTCTAACACATTACCAATTACATTTCCTTAAAAAATAATGAAAATACGCTTTTATTTTTATGACATTTGAATTGCACATTGAAAATAAATATTTGTATGAACGAATGATTTAATTTATTAAAAAATATTAACTATGATTCGTTCAGTTTATTTTTAATTCGAATGTAAGTGTTACAAGTTTACAACGAAATTCTTTCCATCCTAAACATTCGCCAAATAAGTAGAGCTTGTATGAATAAAATATCCAATTATCCTCCTCTTATAAACTAATTCAATAGAGGTATTTTAACATATTACTTGTGCTATTAAATTTTAAATGTCTTTTTAACACGGAACGTGCTTTATTTTAAATTTATTCGACGTCATGAGTTTTAAATATAGAATATATCTTACACGCTACCATAGTCATTTAATGAGGGTTTTATTAGATTAAAATAAATTCTTAAAAATATACTGTTTTAATTTTCTAATCGCTTTTTTAACATATACAAAAAACTGCTTAAAATAATAAATAATTAAGAATTGGTAATATAATTAATTGGATTTAATAACGTATGAGCTTTTAAATATATTCACATCATATCAGTAAAATCAAATACATGTATATATTATTAAATAAATGTATATAATTACTAGCAGTGAGGATTTTTTTGTCTACAAATTACAAATATGAACTATAAAAATATTTGTGTTTATAATTTTGAGGATGAAATAAATATACCATTAATGATTACTTTAATTAACCCTTTGGGTACCGAAAGTAAAATAACGATGACATCTATGTACTATTAATAACCTTTTCTACTGAAATGATGAGTCCAGCTCGTCATGAGCTTTCTATGCCAAAAGTAAGCAATAACGAGCTACACTCGTCAAGAATGTTTAAATTGTATGCCTGGGCAATATTTTCTGCAAATAAATTTCAATAGAAGGGATCAATTTTAATTTAAATATTTATTTATATTATTCTTTATATAATTAATATTCAACTCTACCTACAGAATTTTTATATTTAATTTATAATAGTTTTCTGCGATACTGAATTAAAAAAAAATACTTTTACAAGCGCCGAATATAAGTTGTCTTCTATGTAAATATATATATATATATATATATATATATATATATATATATATATATATAAATATATAATCAACAGAAAGAGAAAAAAAATAGTGTTTAATATTTCACTAACATTTGTATATTGCTATCTCCAGATTCAACTCTGCTCTTTTGTATTTATTGAAGTACAATAATTATCTATTTCATAAATATGTGGTTTAAATTATTAAAAAATTATTGTTTTCTTCATAAATACTTAAGCTTATTTTCATTATGAATTTTGATGATTGATATTGATATTTAAAAAAATCTCTAAAAAGTGGCGTACACACAAGTATTTATAAAAATAATGATTTAAAAATATATTACGAAAAAGTGCATCAAATTATATTAACATTTTTTTTCTGAATTTAAATTTTAAACTTATATTATTGTTCTGTAGAAAAAAATGACGTTATTCTTCTCTAAAACAATTCAAATATTGAATTAGTAAGATAATTAAGTAATATTTTTGTAAAAATTAAGTAGTAATTCTATATTCTTTTTTATTTCAAATTGAATTTTTTACTTCTTTATTTTGTATAACTGCTTGCCATTTGATAGAAGTAATGGCTAACTGTTAATCTTTGGATAATAAGTGTGATTGTAGATAAATAAAAATGACAACGATTATAGATAACTAATTAAAACAAACAAAAATTTGATTCTATATAATTAGTCATGATAAAATGGACAATGTTCTTGAAGAATATAATTAATATGCATTTTTTTTTAAATATTGAGGTATTTAATTCCTGTTTAGTACACAAAGTGTTAAATGAACCTTATAAGGATTCTATAATAACATAAATAAATAAACCGCAGTATGTAACGCGGTGAGTCGTAAGATTACCGTCACTGTCGCCAAAGTGCATGATCACTAAACGATTATTTCCTGTATAAACACTATGACGACGACGTCTCAGTTTTATGATTAATGAAACGTCGCGACGGTTGGTGGCTACGGCGCGTCGTTGCAAAACGATAAGTGCGCATGTAGTAATACTTCTGTAATCCAGTAATCAACGTCATCTACTATCACATTAACTTATGTAATGAGCTCGTTGATGTTGCATCTGAATGATCATAATGCTACAAGAAGTAAGTAACCACCACATTATGAAAACTCGCTGTGAAACCATTTTCTTGCAATAAAATTAATGTTTTAATAAAAATGATTGAACTTTGTTCGTTATTGAATTTGACGTTCCACTCATTTAGTTAATAGTGTTAATTCAAAGATGAACCAATTAGAATTTATCAAGAAATTAGTTCTGTTCATTGTAAATTGAAGAAGGATAATTGTTTGATTTCTTTTATTTTTCCATAATAGTTTCTTATATATTTCGATATTTTTCAGCTTTATTTTGATTCAGGTTTGTGTTGTTTCAAAAAAATAAATATAAAAATAATGATAAACTTTAAAGTTTTAAAACTAATAATTAACATCGGCCTTCGATCTAAAAAACATCCTATCAGATCAATAAAAAATAACTTATTATATATTTCAATCATTTACTGATTATCTAGTTTACTTAAGTGGGCATTTTATTATATATGAAAGTAAGAAATAATCAAATATTAATTATTTTAATGAAAAACAATTTGATGACATTTATGACATTTCTATATTTCTCAAGTGATTTAATTCTCAGTAAAGTTTTCATATTGTTGTTATTATTAACAACAATTGAAATAAACTTTGTAATAAATTAAAAATATAAAAAACAAAAGAAAAGGTCGAATCTTTTTACAAACATTAGGTCTTAAATATTGAACAAAATCGTATAACTATTTAAATGCGAAATATATCGTAATTTTAAAATAATAACATTGAAAATAGGTATATAACATAAAAAACAACTTTTTAAAAAATTACACTTCATAGAGAAAAATGAAAAATTGATTTGAAATCACTTTTAAAAACATATTTTTAAGAATTTTTTGTAAAATATGTATGGATTCCAAAAAAAGTTATAGAACATTATTTTACTATTTGTAAATATGATTTGTTTATTATTTAAAAATATAATATGGTATCTTTTTCAGAATGGACATAATGAATCATACATTAAAATATTCATATTCTATAAGAAATTAATTATAATAATAATTTTAACAAAATTCTGTCAAAACAGGTCACAAATAATAAAATATATAATCTTGTGTTAGAATATTTATAATATTTATTTTAATTCAGTATTAAATAAATTAATCATCAAATTTCAATTTGAACGCAGTTAATTCAAGTGATCATTTTTTTTAAAGTATCAACCATATTAATAAATATTCCTCTTTACTATTTATAGTCTGTAAATTTATAACAAAAAATATAAATAAACAACACTATATTTTTAATGAAAAATGACTTACTATATAATAGTACTCGCATGTAGAAAAACTTATCTTTTATTCTAGTTTCTTACCGCAGCAAGTTCACGTTATTGAAAAAAAACTATGAAGGACATCAAGTGTACAACAAAAATTGGAAAAAGTTAGATAAATTGGAAGAACTATATGTCTATAGAGGATTGATATGTTTTTTTTAGATATATAAATCGTGAACGAGTTTACGAGAACTTTATGGGATACAAAAAGTAGTAGAGGGATTTTTACAGAACGGCATATAAGAAATTATTGATTTTTATTTTACATTAATAATTTATGTAATTTTTTGAGTTAATTGTTTATTAATAATAACACGTGCAAGTAACATTTAAAACAAAAAACGACAAATCAAAAAAAATGTATTTTATGACCTACCAGCTTTCATAATCTTATATATTTTTATATTTTATCAACATATGACAGCTTCATATTAATAATTTTAATATTAACACTTCTGCCACTAATTATAATTTTTACTATTACATAGATTCTTTTTGTATTTTTTTTTATTAACAATTTAATTTTAAATTGTAGGAAAATAGTAGGTTACTGTTAAATTTTTTCATCTATTTAGTGAGTTTTCTTCAAATAGTGATTTCAAGGACAAGAAACAACTTTAAATCCAAGTAGTCATATAGAAAACAAATACAATAAATATCTTTAATCACTCGAGATCCGTCATATCAGATCAAAGAGAGCATTTTTCCAATTTAAACAAATTTTTGAAATATCAATAAAACACCATTAAGAAGTTGAATGATCTTTTTTAATATCTAACAAATTTTAAGAAAAAAATCTATATACTTTACAATATATTCATAACATGTTTCATAATGATATATATATATATATATATATATATATATATATATATATATATATATGTACATATATATATCAAATATTTTATTTTGCTTTTATCGTTAAATGTAAATAATTTACATGTTATAAAATTAGTACTAAAAGGTTAAATCATAGAAATAACTATTGGCAACTAATTAAATAAATAATAAAATATATATTATTAAGCTTAAATTTTAAATCGTGAATGAAATATATAAAATCATACATTAAACTTGTATATTACTTGACTAATTTTAAAAAAGAATATACAAAAAAAATCTACAAATGAAATATTAACATCGTTATAATAAAAACTTCCGAATGAAAAAAGCAATAAAAAAAACTATTATATATGATCAAATACTTTTCTTCATACTGTGTGTCTTCTCTACAACCCAACCCCTATTCTAAAATCTAAACGCCACACATCTAGTGGGATATCACACGGGGTTGCAATGTAGGCGTTGACGACAGCTTTGGGGGTTTATATACGACGTCCGTGAATGTTCTCTTTTGCCTCCGGTAGGAGAAAGAAATCACACAATGCCAGGTCAGGACTATGTGAGCGTGTGTGAATGTTGCTAACATTGAATTTATGTATATTCGAACAATGTAAAATTATGTACACTACGTTATTGCAGCGACAAGAATAGCAAATAATGGATAGACAGTCAAAAGATAGCACGGTAATATCTTTTTCTTATTTTTGTAAAATGTAAATGCTCGTAAAAACACAAACTTTACCGTTGCAAAGTTGAAGACATTACTTTATCTCTCGTAACTAACGACTGCTTGTATCTCGTCAGTGAAAGAGTTTACATTTTTAATTAAATACATGTACACTTCATTATTTACATTTAATAGGAGAAATGTAAATAAAATGCATATTAAACATTTTTATATCATTCGTAATTACTATATTATCAAATTCATTAATGCATTTAAACCTTATTAAATTAAAACGGAGGTGAATATTTTAAATACAACTTTTTAATAAAATTCATAGTTAGTTGACAAATTACAAATATCACTATTTGATAAGTAATATATATATTTATAAGTAAGCACTTTAAATCTACAAAATTATTCAAAATTAGTCGATTAATCTCTTATAGTAAAACAAAAACACACCTAAAAACATATGACTAGGTGAGAAAGACATTTAGAAGATATGAGAAAGAGACGAACAGCAAGGTCACCTACTGCATATATGGAAAAGATATATGAAATAGTGAATCACCAAAGACTAATGAGAATGATGAGATATATTTAATGTATATGTGAAAAAAAAATAATAATTTCAGTCACATAAAGTACAGAATTAAAATATGAAAATAACTTAAAAAAAAAACGAAATTTATAATAAATAGCAGTGTTTGTAAAGAAAAAATTTTGCTAAAAATCTAAAAAAAACATTAAGTAAAATAATGACATCACAAAATATACAAAAAGTTCAAGATTAAGGAAAAAACTAAGCTCGTATCTGGAGAAACCAACGTGAAAGTAGCACATGGATTATATCACGAAATATATTGATGAGGTTATGTAGATATAAATTTATACAAGAATGACTGGAACGTAAGGAAACTTCGAAGAAAATCCTGAGGCAAGAAAGAAATTCTCATTTTTATATATATATATATATATATATATATATATATATATATATGTATATATGTAAATATAATATAAATGTTTATACAGAGAGCAAAAATAAATATTTTACAGTAGAACATATTTACCATATTCGATTTTTAAAGTTAGCTTTTTCTTGTTCCTCGCTTTTACTTATATATATATATATATATATATGTGTGTGTGTGTGTGTGTGAGTGTATATTATATATATATATATATATATATTTAACATTTTGTTTCACAATAGCTTAAATTGTCTTCTAACTGTCTACGTTAACTTAAGATTAATTTGCAAAATCAGATAACTAAATTTTATGTCCATTCAAAAATAAGTATACAAGTATTATTCCTATATTTCAAGACTTCTGTCAATGAAGTTGTTGATAATTGAATAAATAATAAAATGTTTAATAATAGTATGGTTGTATAATATAATTCACAACTATTAAAATATATATATATATATATATATATATATATATATATATATATATATATATATATATATATTAATGTTTAACACAAATAACACTTTTATATTTAAAATAACTATTAGTAATGGATCTCAATGGTATAAAAAAGTCAAGAAAAATTTTTACACATTATTGTATATGTTGTACTTGAATTAATTCGTTTCAAAAAGTAACATTGATTAAAATTGTTGCGTGTGGAAGTAGCACTACCGACTTAGTGATGCACTGAGGAGTGAGAACTCGACTCCTTTTTAAATTAATGAAAAGAAGTCTACTTTTGGAAATTTTACGTTTATTTTGACAGTGAATACAAGGGTTATAACTTAAAACTAATGTTGTGATCTGGATACTGATTTACTGACTGACTTGTGACTTCATGACTTATCTATCACATAGCGTGGCCGGTTAATATATGATTTCGGGAGATATAGTAATTGTAATTAAAGGTAATATACAGTTTAATTATAACGATTAAAAGCCATTAGTTTACAATACAATAAATTAAGATGTCTTCAGATTTAATACTGAATAATAGATATAACCTAATGAGCCTGACTCTTTTGAATAAAGGCAGGGTTTTGCATACTTCTGAATAAATTAATTTTGAAAACTGAAATTACCCTGTTAATAATGTGATTTTAATAGATAAACAAATAAACGATTAAATATAACTATGTCTTCAATAAAAACCTTTTGTTGAGAATTATTAGATTTTTCAAACGACTACAGTGGTCTAATTTACATAATGAAATCAAATAGGAAAACAAAATAGTAAGAAACATTTCAGATCAATAAGACAAAATTGTTGCGGTGTTTTTTAGACCAAACCTACATACGAATTTCAGTATTCAAATGTACGCGCGGCCTACATATAAAATACAAATAGGCATTCACTTGTCATATATAGAATTGTTAGAAAATACTTGAACAGTAGTTAAAATTCTTCAGAAACTCTGGTAATATAACAAAATAATGAGCACCCGCACACAGGAAATACACAAGGAAATGTGTCAGCTTTATCTTCCATTCAAAACGACGACGGCATTGTAGTTTATTGCCTTCGTCAACGAGCTAACACAGTGTCATAAATCTTATTATCTTCAAGACATTAATTGTAAATGTATGGGCAAGAATTTATTGTATATTGTATTGTTTCGATGCACGACAATGAAAAGAACAAGAAGATAAGATTGTTTCCAAACAACACGTATCTCTTTTATACTTTTAAATATTATATATATATATATATATATTATTAAAATGTATATTACTTTAATACACGGATTTCGATCGGTTTTAAACATTTAAAACAAAATACGACACTAATTTAGAAAAAATAACAAATCCGCAATTCGACTGCTATTCAATATATATATATATATATATATATATATATATATATATATATACATATATATATATATATATATATATATATATATATATATATATATATATATATTATAAACGCCAACAAGAATACATTTGTTATAAAAATATCATTTGTTATTCTACACTATTTAATAAAACAAAAACATTTTGCTAATATAATCGGTTACTCTTCAATAATTGAAGATGATCATTGATAAAAATAATTTAGTCAAAAAGCAATTCAATATATATTGTTTGTTTCACCGGTTGAAAGTTAAATTTGTAAACTTTTATTTTTGAAGTAATTAAATTTCTCCTTGAAAATCAGTGATTAAAATTTATTTTAGCAACATTCTATGATGATTGAGCATATATATCGAGATTTAATTATATGTCCTTTTCTCAATAACCCACTATATTAAAATAATTACATTTAATTTCTGTATCTTTGAGCATGTAATAAACAAAATATCATTATAATGTTTGACTTTTACATAATTTAATTTCAACAATAATTATATATATATATATATAAATTTAAAAAAATAAACACTAGAGAAAGAAATCATTATAAAATATTTATACTAATTTGAAAATAATTTTTAATAGAAATAATTCATAATTAAAAAACTTTTTTTCAAAACTAAAGCATATAAACAGATCAAGATAATCTTTTCAAGATATTCGACGCCAAAGAAATCTATTTTTCCACTTTGCTATATACTTGCCTTATTTAAAAATTAAAAATGTAATAACTATATACAGAATATCCAAAAATATGTATTTTTAAGAAAAATTAGAACAACTGAAACGGTTTGGGTACAGTAATTAAAATCAATATTATATATATTAATAAATGACCAAATTAACAAAAATATATTTTAACATACTTTTGGCATAACAAATAAAATATTTTAAATTATCTAACTCAGTAAGTTTTAAAGCATAACATTAATTATATTTTAATCTGCTTTGAAAAAATCTACTTTTTATTTATCATTTTATCCAACTTAAATACATTTTACGAAACGTTTTATTTTAATTTAAATGAAAATTTAGCAATTCTTTAAATATTTGTTTTTAAGTATTTCTCTGTAATCTTAATATAACTCAATTTAGATCCATATTTCAGACTGTACTGATTTTTTCATTATGATTTCTGTACATTCATTCCATTTGTCATAATTGACTTTTTATCCACTTGTTAAAATACTCTATCATTTAAATAAAAATTAAAATAAGAGACTAAAACGAATTCTAGACCTTTACTCATAACAACTCAACTGTTTTTCATATTTTCCACTCAATATTAAAAAAATGTGCCATTAAGGAGTTTACATATTTTAAAAAATAATTAAAAGTTAATAGTACAGCACATATTATTCCATTTTGCTAATTCATTTCTTATACAATTTCTAGAATCTTCAATATTTAAAATTTTATTCTATATTTTTAATTAAGTTATTTAAGTATATTTTTGTAGTTATTGTATTTATATACACTTATAATTTATTCCAATGGTAATAATATTTCTGACGTCTTGTAAAAAAAAGTTTGTAGAAACAATAACGTACAATAGCAATATATTTATAGTGTGAATCAATGAAATATTCATTTAAATCGTTCAATGAGTTAAAATTAACGTTGTTAATCTGTGTAACGAAAATAAATGTAAATTAAAGTCGTAGCGAATGAAACACAGAGAGATCTTTAAATAGGTAGGTACCGTTGTACAGCAACGCATTCTCAACAAAGAAAATAATGTACGAAATGTATATAATGCAGTCTGGACCGCTGAGTTGTTTTATATCGTCGAGACACACGTCGCGGTCACCGGCACTGCGCCCACCGACAGCAGCACCACGCCCGCCGGACATCGCACTCTCTAGTATCCTTCTCATCCTTTTACACCAACCCCACTTACATCTTACCACAGAGCAGCTGTTATTCGTACTCGTCAATTTTCTTTTTGATTGTCGCTCAAACCCGTATAAAAATAGTTACGACCACATCGGTTGTCTTTTCTACACTTATTTTTTTTGGTAATCGTTCATCATGAACGGAAAACAATAAATAAAAAAAGAATACAGAATAGACAAGAAAGAAATAACTAATATTCTTTTGACATCGTACACAATACTGCAGTTTTCACAATTGCCATGAAAAATAAAACATTATCAAATACTAAACTGGAATCTATTATGAAATTATTTTATTTTTATATAAACTTATTTAAATAAAATTAAATTAATAAATATATACATTTTTAGATAGCAATTATGTTCTTTTGAATTTATTTTAAAAGAATGTTAAAACGAAAACTTGCAAGAAATAGCTATTTTAGAAAAATGTACCAAAGATAATAATAGGACGCCTAACTTATCTACGTTGTATTTTTAGTTTATTTACTTCAAGCAGAGAATATATTAATACGTAGATTATTACTTTATATTTATGTAATGAAAAAGAATACAGAAGGTCAAGGTTTTTTCAATATTTACTGTGAAAATAAATGAGTTTACTTTTTTATAATTTTACTCTGTTTGTTATACAACAAAGACGAACTCAGTTCAACAACTGTATTGTCTCAACTGACCTCATTCGATCTACTTTAGCCTTTCATATATTTAATTTATTACTTTATCATTGTACATTATTTAAATTTAAATAAATATATTTATTTTGTATCTAAATATATTTAATATTAATAAATATTACATATTTCTTCTGCGCATACACATACATAATTATGATTTCGCTCCTACGACACGAAATATATAAAAAATAATAATATTAACTTGAGAAAATTTCAGTAGATAGTTATTATCTTACTATTTAATTAATGTTAGTTCTTATTATCTAATTACCAACGAAAATTCTGGAATAAAATTTTATATTTAAGCACTTTCGTATTAAGGAATTCTTTTGTCATAATATTTTTAGAGAAATTGTAATTATATTTATATTATTTCATCACCAAACATAATGTCTCGTCTATGGTTAAGAATGTTCGAATTAAATAATTCATATTCATAATACAAATAATAATATATTGTAGATTTTTTTCAATTTGATTACAAATTTGTCATAAAATAAATAATATTTAAAATACAAAATAAAAAATTGGTGCCAGTAATTTCATAATTGAATAAATTATTGTATAAAATAAAATATAATATATTGATTTTGAAGTTATAGACTAATTCCAACGTATTTGACGTTTCATTAGAAACCTTAGACACTACTTTTCATAGTCGAACTACTCCAAAATATTATACATCAAAACAATTGTTTAACGTAAGTGTATTGATTGAGCTCAATTTTAATTATAATAACAAAAAAAAACGCTGTACATGGCTTGCTGAAGCACTATTTTCCTTCAAATGTTCTTAATAAATTGATGTTTGACGTTACTCGAAATCATATAACTATTATAGCAGATAATAATTTAAAATATTATTTGACAACGTTGCTTTCAAAACATAATGAAGCAGAAACATAAAAGACGTGTCTTTGGTAATAATTTATGTTTATGTTTTTACAAAATAAAATTAAAAAGAAATTTTGCTTTTTTGTCAATTTATTACACTGAATACGAATTTTTAAAAAATCACTGATTTCTTTTCATTTGAGTTTAGGGTAAATTTTCGTTTTTATCTTCAACCTTCACTAAAAACCAAAAGTGATAATTTTTTTTTCAAATTCAATAACTGTAAAGTATATTAATAACTCCCTCCTATTTCATGGCATCGCATAACAATTCGATTTTTTTTAAATCTATTCATTTGAAATTTAAATTTCAAGAAATCACCACATTGTATGAGAAAATTGAATGTTAGTACAATAGTAGAAATATTATTCGTTGTAAAAAAAATTCAGGCAATATTTAAGAATATTTTTTCTCATTTTCTGAAAATTACATCTAAAAATAAAATTATCGAATAAATTAACACAAAAATCAGTGTTTTGTTTATTATTTCATGACAAATTTAAAATTTAATAATTCAATTCTTTTAATTTACTTTACAATTGGAAACACAGATACTTCAATGTTCTCGCTTTAATAATAAACATACACAAATATAACTTGCTCAAGAAAGATAGCAACTGAAGGAAAGTAGAATGAAAGATCAATAACTACAATCTGATAAGACACTTGCACATGTTGATTAACTCATACGGAGCGACAATAGAAAACCAGAACGTAAATTATACTTGAAGTTTGATATCAATGCAGCCAGTGGTTGGAACTTTACATCATAAGAACCATTGTTATTAATTATACATCACAAAATCTGTGCAAAACATACGCCTAAGTAAATATTAACGGAAACAATTAACAATAGAATGAGAAGAGGAATGAGTTAACTATTATTTACTGTTATTATTCTTAGTGTTAATAATTAGAATTTTATTTATTCAGTACATTGAAAATATATTTCTATATGGTATTTTCGAAAAATAACATAAAATAGAATTCTTTCAAAAAATTATATACTAAAAATAAATTTTAAGAAGTGCCGATCGTTCGATATACAAATTTTTAAACCGAACGAATCAAATAGTTTGTCGATTTTATCCTTAAATGGATTTTTTTTTTAAAAAAAACATCCAATAAACGTATATGGGCGTTGCATGCGTATCAGAACATATGTATATAAATATGTATTCAAATACACATCTCTGCATGATAGCAGACAGATGAAATTTTATGTTGAAGTAAATTTCACGTTTAAAAATTCTTATTGAATTTTCATAAATATAGTAAATGGATAAATTTTATTGAGAGCTTACTTTCATTTTAGATTTAACGATAACTTTTAACAATCAACACTGTTACGAAAAGCAATCTTGTTCATCACATGATTACATATTATTTAAATTTCTAGATTAATATATATATATATATACAACGTTATTTTTTATTATATTTTGATATAATATTATTTTACTATATCAAATATTTAAAATTTTAACATCTAAAACAAAATCTATCAATTTAGCATCTAAAACAAAAACTAAACACAACGGATATAAATAGTGATTTAATTCAGAATAAAAGAATGCTACATCTCAAAGTATGAATTTTTATGATGTCAACATATATATGAAGATACGAGAATATGCTATTTATATAAGTAAAGAACTTATTTAATATTTTATACTCCTCGAAGTGCATATCAAATGCATTTGTGGAGCACAAGAGCATCTTTCACCTAGATACAGTGCAAAGATCAATAATTGCATCAGCATTTACCGGCCTTGATTTTGTGACTGATTTGAGATACAAGCTGTAGATTTTTTTCGGTGTTCCTCTAGCAAATATATTTTATGTTATCGTAACGTTTATTGCTTATATGTAACAACGACTTCGTGCTATCCGATAATTTCAAGGTTGCGCGTGGATTTTGTTAAAATCTTTTATCGCGATCATTCTGCCGTCAACAAAAGCGAGTAGTGCGACGATTTTGTCAACACGGTAACTCGGGAGTAAATTTATTCTTATCGCATCGCGCTTACGATCTGTTTATAGCCTCTTTATTTTGGTTGCCATCAAACATTCTAAATAGTACCGAAACTTTTCATATCATTTAATGTCGACTTGTTTTCGGTGTCACATAAATTTAAATTAGATGATAGTTTACATCTTTGCACAGAAGGGTTTTTGGAAGAATGAAAATTACACTACATACTGTATTTTAATCCGACAGCATTCTAATCAATATATATATATATATATATAAAGTGACACACCCAGGGGGGTCAAGAGGCACTGGCAACCCCTGCGCAAAGGAAAAGGGAAAAATCATTAGAAAACAAAACAAAATTATTTCGTGAAAATGCTCCTATATACACAAAGAGATGAATTTAACCACAACTGAAATAATTTAAGAGCTTTGTAAAAAGAAGAGAAAACTGAATTTTAATCTTTAAATAATTTTTGATAATCAACTTATGATTTCAACGAATTCACATTAAAAAAAATTTACCCATTCAACTCGCCCCCCTCCCCAGATTAAACTCTGAGTGCACTAGTGTATACATATATATATATATATATATATATATATATATATATATATGTATATATGTATATATATATATATATATGTATATGTATATATATTACTTTAAATTTAATGCATATCTTTACTTATATGTTAAAAAAAAACGAAAAATTCTACTTGCAAAAATTAATAATATAAAAATAATTTAATCTCTCTTATAAATTTTAAAAATTATTTATATTTAAATGATAATTGCAAATGTCGAAATATGCGAAAACATGTTAGAAGTATTTGAATCAAAACAATAAAAATGATAAAAAAAATATTTTTCATCAATTTTTATTAACATTAAACATTTGCAATGTGACATGTTATGGTACCTAATTTTTTATCATCACAAGGCGTCTTAAATTATCATTAATAATTTTCGTTTCATAAATAGTAAATGAATTTTGTTTTGCATGAAACGTTATCTATCTACTACTAATTTAATATATATTTGTTAATTCCATACTTTATTATTATGGATATTTTCTTAAGAAAAAAAATCGTGTGTCTAGAAAATATGTATAGGAGGAAGGAAATTGAAACAAATGATCATTGGTTTTGATTTATTGAGCTTATATATGCAAGTGTGTTTTTATATGCACTAAAAGATACATGTACCAAAAATATCCTTACATGGCTAAAGAAGAAGAGTTGCTTAATAATCATCACATACGGTTTCATATGTGATGATTTAGATAGAAAGTTAATATCAAAAGCTAAAAAATGTTTTAAAAAAGTATATTATTTATACTTTAATAGTTTGCGTAAAATAAATCTTACTTTTGTAAAATTGTATTTTACATTCGGAGCAAAAAAAACTATTCGAGTTTTGGTTTTATTCATTTTTAAAGTATGATAATGCTAGGAAATATACTTTAGTTGATTACAAAAAATAGAGGAATAAAAATTGATATAAATTCGAATAGCGCTTTGTTCATTAATGGATCGATAAAGATGAAAATTAATGATATGAAAATACCAATATCTGCTATTGTGCATCAAACAAGAAACGTGTTAAAAATAAGTAGAGTGGAAGAAACACAAAGAAATGATTCAATGTCGAAAAACTGCATTTTTCACTCTAATAATAATGTATACAATATCTTTTAACTGTGTTTACCTTTTACTCTGTTTGATACGACGGAAAAGCGCCCACGCTTCACAATTCGTTCCCGAAGAGATAAACAGAGCATCCAACCCAACACTGAATAGTGGATAAAGGAGATATAGAAGGAAGACACTTGCCGGTTTCCGCGGACCCAAGAGGCTTTATCTGTGTAGTGATGTGGTAGTTGTGGCCGCAGCGTAAGCTTTTTGCATAATAAACGGAGATGAAGCACGTGTTGCGGGGGTGGTATATGGCAATATTTCCGTCTGCGCCAGTGAGGTGAGTGATGGGGACAGAGGCAGTAAACAAAATGGAATGAGCGGACGAGTGTACGCAGCCACCCAACAAAAGCGCGGAAAGTGTCGGGTGCCGGACGCGGAGATAAGTGCCGCACGAAATGATATATATGTACATATTTTTTTGCCACAAATGCTTTTCTAATGGACATGCGGCGAGTGATGTGGTAACGTTGTTGAAATAATAAACATGTAGGAAATACACGTGAAAGGTGGGATGTTGTTGAGTGATTTAACGTGTAGAATGTTATATTTTTAGTTCGCAAATACACACGATAACAGGATTTGTATTATACAATGCTTGCGTTAAATTGACAGATAAACACAATTTTCGTCATTTAAAAGACGTATGTACATCGAAAACAGGTTCATGTGTACGTTAATCTGAATAATTACAATACTCGCTAGTTAAACTGCTTTTATTACCATACGATAAACAATGACGCATAAACATGTGTACACAGCCATTTGTGTACGCCTGCTGTGTTTTATATGTATATGTATATATATATATATATATATATATATATATATATATATATATATATATATATATATATATTTCAATGTACGTAATGGTCTAATTACAAACATTTAATTATTTCGTACATCAAACAGTATTGCGTTTTAAGATAATCTTTTGTCGCCAACTTCAAACATTTAATTATAATTAAAAATTAATGAATACAACAGAATAAAAAATGAAATTATGAAATATAGAATCGTTGATATTACTGAAGTTTCAATTAAAATGAATTAATATTTTCAGTACACAAATCTAGCTCAGTTAGTACGTTAAAAAACATTTGTACCGTAATAATATTCATAAACGTTCTTTTTATAGATAATAGTAGTCTGGAAAACCAACACAGAAGTATCTACAAAATTAATAAAAATCTATTACAATGTGAACAAATTTATGTATGTTAATTAATTTTACAGACAATCGTAGTCAAATGATTTAAACGTTGAATTTCTTATTTATAAAACGGTTACTATTTCATAAATATCTCTTGTAGTGTATCATATTTGACTAGAAACACATTTATACACAACATTTACACACAAAGATATGTATAATTTACAATTTCTTTTATTATTAACGGTGTTTTAGAATAAAAAGTGTAGCTTTATGTAAACGTAGCACGTATTGTTTATATGAATTTGTGTTTTCATTGATCTAATGCTTTTTAAAATGGCAATTATTTTGAGATATTGCAAAAATCTAAATTAAAACAGCCACTTTCCTACTGAAAGATTGGACAACTTAAAATGAAACTAATTGATCAATAATATGACATACTGTCAATTGTATTCATGCATTTAAGTTTACTATTTTTATAATAAAAATAATAAGTTATTTTTTTATAGAAATATCGTCGGTAAAAAAAATACAAATGATTTCAGTTATTTATCTTTGGGATATTGTATTATAAAACGAACACATTTTCATATATTTTAAAATACGTTCGAAGTTTACATACATTTTTTATTTCAAAAATACAATTATCTGATCTCAACGCATAATTTAAAAGGTTTAAAAAAGTAATAGCTAATTAAATATTGACTGCACATATTTAACGAGAAATTAGACTATTTGAACCCAAATTAAGGGTTTTAGTTAAATATAATGTCCATTTTCGACATCAGAGTAGAATAGTGGTTGTGAGTCGGAGCATAATGCGAACAATTAAGACAATAAGATGGGTAGGGTTAGATCTAACATCACCGGGAATGATATTAGTCCTAGCAGTACAAAAGGAACGTCCGAGATTTAAATGACTGCACCAAATAGAATAGTAAAAGATCAAATAAGAACGTATAAAACTTTATATTTTTCTAAATAGAAAAATGGGATATATAAACGTGTATATATATATATATATATATATATATATATATATATATATATATATATATATATATATATATATGTCCTGGAGTAAACAAACACGATTAAAGAAATAAACTCAGAGAATAATAGTTGTCAGATTTTTGTATTAAAAAAACAACTAAAACTTGGCAATTAATTTGTTTTTTTTTCAATTTTCTATATTCGATTTCTGCAAAAGTATTTTATACTGCATCTTAGAAAAGAAAAATATGCAATCTTTCTTGAAGAGATAATTTATTATATAAACTACAAACACAGGCATAAGTACAAAGTACAACGACCTTTATTTTGTCGCCAAGTTCAATTTTTCATCGTCTATATCGTTTTTTCTTTCTTCATTATACTCACAAGTACATATATATATATATATACACTATTTAAAATGAGTTTAGTTTTTCTTTTAAATATTAAACATCTGCCAATACATGCATACATATATATATATATATATATATATACACACAAATATAAAACACTTTTTATATTATTATTTTAAAAGATCAGAGTAGACGAAAATAATAAAATAACATACTTTTGCTTTAAAAAGCATCAATCAAATACTGTACTAACTTTAATTTTTCAATATATACAAAACATATATATTTTAAAATATTTCTATAAATAAATCATACGTACACACTTATTTATTATATATATATATATATATATATATATAATATTTAGAGGAAAAATATAAATAAAAAAAAAACAACTTATTTTCATGATTATGGTTTTATTTCTGAACAACACAGTGTTACTGGGTAATACTTGGAATTTTTATGGTATAGATATATATATATATATATATATATATATATATAGACGCAAGTAGTTAAAAATAATTAATCACAAATTTCAATGTACAGTTAGGTTTTGATGACAAATATATGATTTTGTATATATGTTCCGTATATATCGTAACTTTTATTTTTAATATTTTAAAGCTTTTATTTCTCATTTGATATATTTTTAAAAAGATCAATACAATAATTGAATTATTAATTTGTTTCAGATCACAGCTACCGCTATGTACATGAATCATTCAGTCGTTTGAAGCATTCCACTTCAATGTCATCCTGCAAACGTCATCAACGTCAACAGTTCTGGATACTAAAGCATCCAACTGTTATGGAAAAAAATTACACTCGACGAACATTGAGTTTCAACACCAAATTAGAATTCTTCCAGAATTTCAACATATTATCGTTTTAGTGCACGCGTTATTGAAAAAGTAAATTAATGATAATTTAATGAAAAATAAAAGACAGTGAATAATTAGAGACAGTCTGTGATATCTAAGAGTGAATCTAAGTTTCATTAAAATATGGAAAATTTGAACGATATATTTATGGGATTGTTAAACATTTAAAAGTATGTTGTTTGTTGAACAAAACAGTATCGGGTGCTAAAACTAAAAGAAAAATATCAAAATAGATTACAAAATTACTAACACTTTAATCGTACTTTAATATTTCTGTAATTCAATTTTCTTTCAAATAAGCACTGTTATTTGTTTAATGTGTGCGTTAATGTACAAACGTTTGTATTTTTATTGAAAGTATTGTATTCTTCCGCCCTTTGTAGAAAAGAAATTAAACACAATTTTACTTTGGGGGCATGTATCATTTATCAAATTCATTTTTCAACCTAAAACACCAAATGTTAATACATTTTGGTATTTTGATTTGATTAACGCTTCTGTTAAACTGACCAATATATCATATAAGTGAGATTTTCGGAAATGTCAAAAATATATTGTTCAATCATAGATTGATGATTAAATATCCATAGTTCATTACTTGTGTATACCCATATACATTCAGTGTTCAATAATTTTGAGATTTTGATATTGAAAGTTATAATTTCTGAACATTTTTAATCAAAAAAAAGCTTGAATACATGGTGCTACCCCTTTGTAAATAGAGACTTAAATGTCTTTGTAACTATAAGTAATACACAGTGCGAGACAGTCTTTTCAGAATAAATAAAATACCACGACTAAAACTAATATATAACATAAATAAAAAATATTAAAAAATGAGACAGGCAAATCAAAGTGAAAAGTAATCGGCTCAAAAAAGATCGAAACTGTTGATGTAATCAGTTTGCGCTAAAGTGTGATCGATAAAATACTCGTAAAAAAAATAATAATAATTCATTCTATTCTGAAAGTTTTGATGCATACCGAAAGCGTCAAAATATGAATGTCATACCATTCAAGACTAAAGACAACGGCATTAATGTGTACGGTCGAATGAAAAAAAGTGTAAGCACACAACATCAAAGTTCAAAAAGACAGTTCAAACTTCATGTAGAAAAGGCAAGAATTGTTAAATATATCAAACGTAGTTTTCGTTCATACAGCAAACACATACACAACGAAGTGATATAGGTACTGTTGAGTCAGACGTAGCTTTTTTTCTTGAATAATTAAATAAAAAATCGCGACCCAATATCAAATAAAAACAAAATCAATCAGAATCAGAGCGACTGTGCGCTCTCTGTCGTCACTCTGCGCATGCTCACGCGCCGGTGTTCTGTGATGCGCGACACCGCAGAACTTTCACCACAACCGCTTTTGTACAGCATCAACAATAACAATAACAACAACATCGGAAAGCATCAGCTGGACAACATCGGCTGCTCGGACAGCCCGAGGCTCCGCGTGAGGGCCGGCCGGCGAGCTGAGCCGATGCCGCTTCGCAAGCCACAGCAGAACCGTGCGAGCCGGAGTCACTTGGATCAGCTGTTGACGAACTGCAACACAAAAGCGATGCGATATTACCGCATATGGATCTACACGTGCAATGCGGTACTGTTGGTAAGCGTGCTAGGTTTCTGCGCGGTTGCTGGCCGAACAATTCTCGGCGATTATCGTCGCCACTTGATTCCCAGCTTAGCACTCTACCAGCCCAGTTTCCTCTACGCATACTTGGCGATTTTCACGCAGAGCGGAGTCATACAAATAGTCGGTTGCTTGGGAGCACTGCGTCTCAGCGAGCGATTACTCAACGTCTATTGGCTCATGTTGCTTGTTCTGCTATTCGGTGACATAGTCATCGGAATATTTTGGATGTTTAGATTGGATAAAATGATTCAAGAGTTGCGACCAGGCTTGCGATTTCGCCTTTACTCTGAATACAGTCAAGGGGGCGAATTCACTGCACTGTGGGACAGGTTGCAAATTGAATCAGGATGTTGCGGTGTACAAGGTCCACTTGATTTCGCAAACATCCGCGGTCCTAACGTAATACAGTGGAACTCTTCGCCGATGGGCGTTGGAACAGGCACAACCGCTGTAGACAATTCTTCTGCTTCTGTAAAACACCTTATGCCGACCAGTTGCTGTGCTGTCGTACAAGAACCTGACAATGCGACAGTCGCTGCAGCGGCCGCTGCAGCTGTAGTAGCTAAATGTCATACAGTTCACACATCGGGATGTGAAGATCGTTTACGCACGTATCTGCGACAAACGTCAGAAACGCTCTTCCTCATTGGATATTGCGTAATCGCATTCGTTAAGGTATGTTTTATTGGCATACTACGGTACGAAATAAGAGAGATGATACAAAAAATCAAAATACTTAAATCGGAAATGGAATCGAGACCGTCGGTGGCCAGTATAGATCTCGGTTCGAGTCCGAACATAGGTACATCAAGTCCCAGTCACACGGTGTTAATAAGTAGTGGTACTCAAAACGTTAACGGTTCCGTAAGAGGAGCCGGCATGGAAGGTGGCACAGAAAGTGAACGCGAAAGTTTGTTAATACCTGAACAAGATACTCCAGCACATAAAAGAACGTCACTGGGTGCTGAAGATCTTGAGTACCACCAAAAATCAACACTGCATCGGAAGTTATTTCCTGGCGACAGTGGCACGACAGATTCGGAATCTCATTGTGCGTTACTCGTCGAAGACGGTGCTCAAATAAAGACGCCGCCCAACGGCAACAACAATTATGAGATGAGAGAGTTCCAACATCATCATCAACAACAACTTTTACATGTTGGCGGGGTTGCAACGCCGGGAACGGGCTGCAGTCGACAGCCGTACAGATCAAGTAATCCTGACGCCAACACGCACAACATGTGACTAAAGTACAGGCTGGAGGGTCTATTCAGCCGCGGGAAGTTCAATCGCGTGAAGAGAGGGCCACTAGCCACACCGCTCGAGGAGCTTTTTCGCTCACGGCGACCTCGCGCGATGTCCAAGCAGCTGCCAGACTCGCCTTTCTAGGCGGCCATCGACCAACTTTGTAATATCGTAGACCAATCGTTCCCTCCGCTAGACCCTTACAGCTGCAGCAAGTTATTTTGATTTTATTTTTATGTAAATAGCACGAATAAATATAAATACGCGAATGTGTGATGACTATATGAAGAACGATCATTGTAAAAGCACAAATTAGTTTCCCTTTATTCCGTTCAAATATTTAATGTGTTTAAATCAATGAATGTGTAGGCAATGTGACACGATTTAATGAACTCTAATATTCTCTGGGTTTTATTATTGTATCGGTGTATTAAAATTATTTTTAATTTGTCGACTGCCAAATGATGTAAAATGTACTTGGAATGTGCAGTTCAGAACTTTTCAGAATTATTTTTGATAAGTATGTATTTCAAATATAAAAAGAATCATAATTTCATTCCAATATTTCAAAACAAAATAGATGGCATGTTATATGTAAGAAAGTAACCTCTAAACAACAGAGTAAACGTTTTTTATGAAACAACAATTTTCGCAATAGACACTAATACAAGTATGTTAATTATTTTTTTGGGTCAGACCAGTAATATAATCTGTTAATTATTTTATGAAATTAAATTACAATAATATATGCCAACTATAATATAAAACGTTTTAAAACACATGTTTGTACATGTAAACAATTACTTATTCCAATAATCAAACCGTACGAATAAAATGTATTTTATTACAAAATAATGGTTAAAAACGTGCAAAAAATAATAATGCATGTACACGTACATAAATTGATACTGAAATGTGTTTTTTTTCATTTTATTTTATTTTTTAAATAATATCAGTAATTATTGACCTTATCTTTAGAATAAAGCATATTCGTACATGCGAACAGCAGAAAAAGAGATTGATTAACCAATTAAATATTTTGATGTCACTCTATTATTTAAAAAAATATATAAAAACAAAATTTTTGCTCGCAATTTGTGATATAATTTTAAAAGTGTACTTATATTGAATAATTTTTAGACAATATAAATTAAAATATTTTTAAAAAATGCTCTTTCTGTTATATACGTTTCTCTTCGAAAAGAAAATATGTTAGTCATTCAAAACGGACAGTTCTTAATGTCAACATTACGGTACACTTAATTACATATTTGATTAAATTTTATTTTTTTAATCACACAAACCCCCATACATATATATACATATATATACATACACACACACACACACACACACATATATATATATATATATATATATATATATATATATATATATATATATATATATATAGAAAATTAAGGTAATCTTTTATGGAGTCATAAAAAATATTAAAAGATTCAAAATAAACAACGAAAATGAAGTAAAATGTTATGATTGTGAAACAGAACATAATTATTGTATAACTGACATACTTAGAAACATTTATTAATTAAAAAAAGTAAATCTTAACAATATTACTTATAAAGATTTTAAGCATCTGTTAATCACTTACAATTAAAATGTATTTATGAATTGTGTGTGTGTATATATATATGTATGTTTATATTAATGTAAGATAACATATTTTTTATATCTTCATTTCAAAAATTTTGTTAATACTTTATATTTCAAAAACTAATGGATATGTTTATTGTCTTTTTACAATCCGAACAAGTATACATACATTTTACTGAAATCTTTTCAAAAATTAAATGTTAGAAAACATTTTACGGATCAGTACTATTACAATAAATGTTAGCTGCAAAACAAAAAAATGATTTTATTCGTACGGTTTAACAATAATATATGTATTCCATGTACTTGTCAACCCAAAATTTAAAATCTTTGTACGTCTAATGAAACAAATAAATAATAATAATAATAACTTCAATGTCTAAACCAAATTAAAAGAAAAAAGTATATAATATGTGTTATTAAAAAATGTGTGGTAAAATGTTTTAACACCAAAACAAAAATTATACTTTTATAAGACAGTTACAAAACATTAACATAAATTTTAAACTAACTAGAGGTGCATATAGAACATTGAAGAAACCATAATCTGGAAGACATTTCAGATACTTTTTAATTTTTTTCAATAACAATACAAATATGTAAACAATATTTATATCACCGTTTGTGATATATCAAAATCTACCTGTTAATAATTTAATTTTGTATACCGTAACAACAATATTGTATAATGGAAGTTATATACTCCTTAACAGATTGAAAATCAAAATGTAATATCTCCTAAAAAAGCATGTTACATTAAAAATGGTGATTGATTTTCACGGTTATATTTTATAAACTGAATCTTATATTACTGTCACAATTGTCAAAAATAAAGAAATGAATTAATCAAGTATTGAAAATAAAAAAAAAATGGAGACAAAATGAAAAGAATATTTTAGTAAAGTTAATAAGGTGTACAAAATAATAATAAAGGTTGGAAAAGCAAATATTACAGCAAATTTGCATATAAACCAATAACTATCAAATAATATAAACGCTTAAGTAGTGCAATTTCATCAATATTTCGTAAATACGAAGTTATAAGGGATAATAAAATCAACTATATCAATGAAAAAAATACATTACTAAGACTAGTATAAAAATACATATTTGTATTATATACTTTATATATATATATATATATATATACATATATATATATATATATATATATAGTACAAAATCAAATAACGTCAAAGTCATACAAATTAAAGGAAAAGCGTCAAAAATGGACAAAATTATAAATATCACAAAAATGGTCAATAAAATTGAAATTAATCAAAAATATACATTAAAAAAGAATAATGAACAAATAAAAATGATAAAAATCGTTCATTATTTTATTTCTCTCTTCAGTTAAATTTTCAAATTAATTTTATTATTCTTTTTTCTTTAATTTTTATTAATGATACATTGATTAAAATATATATTTGCTCATAGTCATATTTTTTCAATCCACCACCACTGCCAAATAAGTATCAAGTTCTAAATTGTATATACGTATTATATAGCCATTATTGACGAATTCCAATTCAAAAATATATTATTCTCTGTCATATATAATTTCAATTAATATATGATACCAATAAATAAAATTCTTCTTTCCAACAATTTCTCCTACCAACTATAATACTACTTTGACGGTCTTAATTCCACAGTACATTTACTTAAATCGGAATTATACAAAACTATTTTTTTTAAAAAAAAAAACTAGAAAACTGAAGTGATTTGTAAAAAGATATCCCTACACATCACATATAACACAAAATTTGATATCATTTAAAGTATGTTTGTTTAAATTACTATACCGAATTAAATCTCAAATATGTTTTTCCAAGAAATAATCTATAATTAACCAAATATAACTCAATAGCTCTGTTACAGTAAAATCTCGAAAGAAGGTAATTTCAAAAAGAGGGAACGTTCTAAAACGAGAAAAAATGAAAACTTCGTAAACGTACATTTCTTTTTAATAAGAAATATAAAATATTGTTATAGGAACAAAACGATCTTTTACACATTACAATTTTACTGATTTCAAGAAATGGTATTAAAGGAAATACATGAAATCACATGAACACACATGAAAAAAAATCATTTTTCGAATCCTTACAGTTTAATTGAAAAATGCATGAAGTCAGCATTGTATTTCATTGTCTATTAAATTGTAGCAGAATTTATACATTAAAATTACAAAAAAATCCGCTTTTTTAAATCTTTTCGAAAAGTAAACTGCTCTGGATTCAATTGGTTCGTTTTTTTAAGAATCTACATTATTGAAATGTTCATGTTATAGAATTTAATTTTTTTATTTACAAAATTTATAGAAAATGATGCAGACTATATTTTTTATAATAAATTGAAAAAATATTCAATCATAAGCACACATATAAATTTATATATATATATATAAATTTTGTAAAATACTATTAACAATATTTATATTTATTAATTACAAATCAATAAAAAGCTAGTTTTTATTTTAAACATTTTACTCTATGAATTATATTATATATGTATATATATATATATATATATATATATATATATATATATATATATATATATATATACAGACATGTATACGAAAATTGTGGTTAATTATTGATTTTGTGTCATTATCATCAGTTCATATAACTATATCCACAACCCATTTACATAAATGCTTGCTCGCGAAACAGTCGATGACATAATGACACGAAATTAATTATTGAAACAATAATTGATTATAAAAACCGCAAATCGTTTTTAAATCTATCTGGTCTGATCAGAAAACTAGCAGGTACATGTAACAATGTAAATTAGCGAACTGAAATAATTTTGACTTACTGTTAAGAAGACCCTATGTTCAAAATTTGCACATACGATCAGTTTAGATAAAACTTTAATTGTAAAATCTAAGATTAAATGCTACAACACTATCGATCCGAAAGTTATAATTTATTTAATTATATATTATTATTGAATATACATTTAATTCATTCGCTCAACAAATGAATTTATCATTGAATACATTTTTTCAATTTATAAAAGTTTATTTTTCATTATCTTTTTTTAAGACCAACGATACTATAAATATCTTTATAAAAAATAACGATATACTCTTCCTATATTTATTTTAAAACGGTGGATCTCATATTTGGTAATACCGTGGCTCTTTCAAATGCTAAACGATTTTCAGTGGACCTCCAACCAATAAAACTCCCTATTTATTTAATTAAATCTCAGTAATTAACTGAGATTGAATTACTCATTTAAAACAGATATTTTAATACATAAAAAGTAACAAATATATGCAATTAAGTATATATAATATATTTTCATTAATTGATTATAATATTTTTTACTATAAATTACTTACGAGTATATTATAATTTAAATGGAATCCACTACTCTTGAATGCGATCAAATCGTTGAGAAAAATCGGTATAGTACTTAAAACAAATATTATAAACAAAAAATACTTTCAAAATACACATATACAACAAACAAAAAATATTTAACATTAAAATTTCTGTTCATATATAAACAAAAATACATATATTTACAATTACACGCCTTTATATTATTTGTTTTTCCAATCAAATATTATTTAATAAACATTTATTATAAGTTAAGTTTATAACTTTTTATTGTCATGTAAAGATATATATATATATATATATATATATATATATATATATATATATATATATACTTATATACATACATATGTACACACATCTACATACAAATATACTAATACTTCTACTTATTTAAAAATTACCTAAATATACTGATATATAATTTATATAAAATTTTTAATTTGAAATATATACTTTCTAATACATAAATACACACACACAAACATATATATATATATATATATATATATATATATATATATTCAAAAACAATCATGTAAATTTTACATGTACACATTCACTTAAAGTTGTGTGGTTTATCATATAGTACAGTACTATTGTGAAGAGTAAGTTTTAAAACACTGCGCAGAGATCAAAACGCCACATTTACCCTGAGAAAAAAATACCTTTTATCCATATGTGTTACTCTAAAAAGATCTCAATTCTAAGGATATAAAGAATAAAACGTAACTTTTAGCGCCGAACATGATAACTGTATTTAAGCGTTTGTTTTCAATGTCTAGCCTATAAAACGTACAATACAACTTTGAAATTTTCTGTTTCTATTAAATTTAATTAAATCTACATCTAACTAGTATACAGAGAAAAATAAACAGTTTGTGTATATTCGAATAAAATAAGATGTAAAAAAGTTGAGTTCTAATCGAATTACACAAAGATTTAAATCAATATAAAAAAATAAATATAACTATATGTATGTTTTAATTTCAGTACCATATCTTTGATTATAAGAAACTTAAAATATATATTTGATTTTCACTATAAAACAAAAGTTAAAAAAAATATACTGTAATTATTTTCAACTTATTTCTAAACAAGTGTTTCTAATTGTATCAAGAAAATTATTTTATTTTTAATTGATATATATATACTAACGTTTATATTATCGTTTTATTCGATTTTTTAAAAATACATACTATATAAAATATTCAGTTTAAATGCATATGTATGTATGTATTTAGAATTCCGACAAAAAAATCAACAACTCCATTATATTCATTATAAATTTACTTATTTTGTAGTAAATAAAAATCATATTTGTATGTATATTATATATATATATATATATATATATATATATATATAATATACATAACATGAGATTAGATTTGAATTCATGTATGTATGTATATACAAATTGTAATTGTCTGTGAAAGAATCCATTATTTCGCTTTAGATTTATAAAAATAACAAACTGCATTGAAGGGTCAATGTCACAAAAATACAATTATTGTAATATAAAAGCATACAAAAAAATGAATAAAATTCAAAATTATAATCTTAGCAGAATGGGTCTACAAAAATGTTGCCTTAATTAAATTGCTATTTGATCAGCAATAGCATAAAAATTAAAAGTGAACGTTATAAAATTCAATTTTAATAACAATTGGAGGCTTGTTGCACGTATATAAGACGATATATGTTAATTGATCAAAAAAAAATCAAACGACCGTCAGAATATTTCACCTACTTATCCATCTAAACGTAAAAAAGAATAATTTATTCGGGAATTAATGTACTACAAATAGAATAAGAGAAAATGAGTACAACAATAGATAGCGCAAATTTCATTTCGAATCCGTTGTGTTGCATTAAAAAAATATTGTGTGTTATATGAATCCATATCATATCTCTAAAATTAATATGTAAAAAGCAAATAAATCATTGTTGAAGTAAAACAAATGTCTCCTATATCGAAATGTTTTCTTATGCCTATATAGTTGACTATTCGTTAATACTTGCTAGTTGAACTGTATTTTTACAATATCATGTAATGAAAAAAAACAACTTAAACACGACATTGGTTCATAAAAACTTAACAAGCATTTAAAATACAGCTTGTGTATTTTAAAAGTCGTTATACTCTCATTTCATTACTAAATGCTTGCAGTCACTATCACCACAATACTTGTAGTAGAATTAATGAACATTTACATATCATATGCAATTTTTATGAATATTATTTCAAAGAACATTCTTATGAAACTTCACTATAACACACTTTATTTACTTAATCAAATTAAAACATTTCTTGCGATCATGATAACTTTCATTACTTTTTTTTAACTTAGAATCGAATTATCTATCTTCAACTAATTTCTGTACTATACCTCAATTAATTTCGTAACAACAAATATTAAATAGATAAAAAAATGAACAATAATGGCTAAATTTCAAATAAAATCGTTTTAAAGAAATTTACCCGTTGATGATTTTGTTTATTTAATAACAATTGTTTTTAAGTTGCTGGTTCTTATTTTCTCCTTAACATAATCAGAGATATAAAGTTAAAAAAAAAATAAACGAAATGCCTATATAAAAATGAATAGTCATTGACGCTTAATTAAATAACACACATTGAAAAAAATCACTAAACATACAAAGAAATTCATTTATCATTTCAAAATATACCATTTAAGACATATTATTTCTGATGAATAAAATAAATAATATTATAAAAATGATCAGTTACATATATTTATTACATGTATATTCTTATTGTTTTTATTGAAGTAGGTATATTATATATATATATATATATATATATATATATATATATATATATATATATATATATATATATATGCAATGTAAAGTTTGTTTATAATATATTTAACATAGTATATGTATAACATAAAATATGATTAAACTTTTAAAAATTTATATTAATAAAACAAAAATGATAAAGAATAAATGGAAAACACCCAATATAAAAATATTGAAGAAACTGTACACAAACGTAACAATAAAACAATTATGTTTATCTAATAATAAAAACAAAGAATGATACTTGTAACAATTTGACTCCAATTTTAATATTAAATGAATAATAACTCAACTTCCCAAATTTTAATGACATTAGTTACTTAATAAGTACGTAAAGACTTTGAAATTAATATTATTCAAAAATAATATAACCAGAGAGTGTAGATAGGTTTCAATATTAAACGCAAATAGAGTATAAATATATAAATGCTTATTTTCAATACACGTCACTTTCATAATAAATGTTAATGAAGTGGAAGTTAAAACAGTTGTTCATATGGAATTTAGTATAAGAACTATTATATATTTATATATATATATATATATATATATATATATATATACATATATATATACATGTGTATATATTTAGATTTTTAAATATATAAATAAATTAGAAATTTATTATATTTTAATTTAATTATAATATTAATATTTATATAATTTCATTTCTTTTAGTAAATAGAATATTTCAAAAATAATACTTATCTATCCTCACATGCTTTTACAACATTTTTATTTAATACTACAATTTGTTTCCTTGTTTGCTTAAAAAACTGTTGACTGACAACTTTATTACCGTTTTATAAATGCTGAATGAACCATTTACAAACAGACGCATTGATAGTTTGTAGTTTGAAAAATATGTGCCACTAATTATTATAATAAATTTATATGTATATATGTATATATATATATATATATATATATATATATATATATATATATATATATATTAAAAATCTATCCAAGCTTCATAAATTATTTTGTAGATACATTGTTAATGACTTTATATTTTGTAACATCGCAATTAATTATTAAGAATCTACATTAAAAAATGTATGTTATATTCCTAAGGCCTTCTTAATTATTACATTCCATTTTCCATATAATTGAATTAAAAAAATAAATCTTCAATATTTTTCTATTGTTGGTAGAACTAAACTAAAAATAAAAAAAAAAATGAGAAAAATTATAAATTTTAAAAAAAATAATAAAATTGTTTCAGTAATTTAAAAATATGTATCATCAATCATGTAAAATTATTGAAAGAAAGCCTTCAAGGAATATTCACTCAATATATCAAATTATGTTCTAAAAATGAATTTTTATAGTAATTAAGAGTATTTAATTGTGTATTCATTATTAATAAACATTATTTTGAAAATGATGTGTATTGAATAAGTGTAGTACTCATACTCAAAAGCAAAAGAAATTAGATGTTAAATATTAATTTTGAAAAAGTATTTAGTATTCTACTATATTTATATGAGCTTAATATTCATATAGTGCCTCATAAGAAATGAGATTACTACAAATGACTATATAATCATTAAGATTGTAAAAAGTCTTCATGTCAAGAATTATCCTTCAAATGTTCTTATAGTCTAACATGATTATTATCTATTACACACACTTTCACAATATATATATATATATATATATATATATATATATATATATATATATATATATATATATATTACATACACCCACACACATCTATACATACAAATATGCATACATTACATGATAATATGATAAACTTAAATGATTTATTCATTTATTCTCTACCAAAGATAATTTTTATGCTAGTCTATATTAAAAATTTCATGCTAGTATATTCTATAAAGGAAAATTTAATATTTTTAATAAATATGGATTATTAATCTTCGAAAAGTGTGATGATCAAGTGATAAATTGCTAGCAAGAGATATACATTTATACAGGTAATTTAATTAGAATAGAATTAAAAAAATAAAATTATTTTATTTTCTATTAAGAATTACTATCATGAGATTATAAAATTAATATATATATATATATATATATATATATATATATATATACATGTATATATATATATGATACATATATAAAATGCAGTGTATAATAAAAAGTAATTATTTTAGAATTGTACATTTCAGAGAAAAACTACAATGAAATTATGCATTTTAAAGGGACTCAACATGTAAATGTTTTGTCATATCGAAATTTCGACAAAATCGAAATGAGTAAAAGAGATAGTGAACCTACTTATATAAATATGTAATACTTAATGTAAAAGAACCAATTTTTTGCTAATTGTTTCATTTCTCTTAGATGCTTCCTAAATTCGTTACAGTCTAATTTGATGAACCGGAATATAAGTGAACAATTGGTTGATCAAATTCAAAAAATAAATATATTTTTCAGGAATATATAGATTTAGAAATTAGTAGCAGTTAATATTTAGTATATTTATTTAAACGCATCGAAAAGTTGGTTAAGTTTATCTACTGAACTTACATTTCATATAGAAATATTAGGAAGAAAATATTAATTACATCCTGAAAAATATTAATTTATTTTCTGACTGTAAGAAACCGTAAACAGTAGAACTGTAAGTGTAAGAAATTATATAAATATATACATATATATCACATGTTGAAATTATATAAACTTTATGATGTATATATGACTTATTAATTATTTAATAAAGGAATATTGTTAGATACTATATTACAAAGATTGTTGCTTTTTTCTCTCCTCTTATTGACATTTATTATTTTATCATAAATTTAAATATCAAGTTATAGTCTTACCTTCAATTCAGGATCCTGTATTTTTGCACAGCAGTCAACTATGGTTGCACCAATAATAACCTGCATAAGTAAAAAAAATTAGTAGATTCAGTTAATTTAATTAAGAGAAAATGTTATACTTACAGGTTCATTACAATTAGAGTTTGATTTATTATCACTGTTAGAATTTAATGCAGATTTATTTAAGCTACTTAATTCACAAGCAATTTTTGCACCAATTTCAGCATTATGTTTTATTAGTGCGATATCTTAAAATGGATTAAGGAAAATAAAGCCCAATCATATTTTCATATATACAGTTCTCAGATAAATATATATATATATGAAAAAAAAATTGCTGAAAAATTATACGAACACTAATTATAATATTAGACCATTTTATTTAATATTTACACAATACACAAATGTTCAATATATGAATTTTTAAAGGATACTTGTTTCTAAAGAATTTCCAGATGTAATCGTGGAAATTTTACTCAGTAAAAATGGTGTAACTTCTTTACCATTAATACCATTCTTTTTAGCTTCTGCTAACGCTTGCTCAATAGCTTTCTCGATTAAATTTGGACTGATTTCATATTGTGATGGTACAGGCACAGCGATTAATATTCCAGATTTAAGATTAAGTTTTTGTGAAGAGATGATTAATTCTGCAGCTGATAATGGTGTAGATACATAATAAGGGGAATAACAATTACTTTTTCTTGTATAGAATGCTGGAAACTCATTAGAATCTCCTAAAGTCGTCACCAGCACGCCTTGGGTCTCCTGTAAGGATCAAAATAACTAACAGCGAGTTATAAAATTGTACGCATTTAAATATTTTTTAATGGTATATTAATATAAATCTTTGTTTTTTAAGATAATAACTTTCAACACAAATGATTAATTTACTCATCGCAATGTTAAATATTCGTTCGATTACTTGCGTTGTAATTGTGATGTATGAAAAAATTAAATTTCATAAATCATATGTAATAATAACACAACGTTCTACACGAGCTACAGAAATAATATTAACATTATTTCTACAATGAATTAAAATCTAAGAAATACATTTCTTTATAATAATCCAAAATCAAAAGTAAATAAATAAATAATATTAAAATTAATTACTTGTGTGCAATATGAAATAAATTTTATTTTTAATATTAACAATGTGGATGTAGTTGTCAAGATGTATTTAGTACAATACAATTTAAGAATTTTTTTCTTTTAATATTTTTAATATTTACCTATCATAGCAGTAACTTTACATAAAAATAAAAGAAGCATATAAGAACAAAAGGCTAATCCAAAAGCTATTATACCTAAAATATTGTACATTGCTAAAATTAATTCAATTATGAATTCACAAATAATTTTGTCTACAAAACATTTACATAATTTCTAAAATAAATTGTCATGGCTCACTTTTCACAACAAAATATTTTAACAGTTTTACTTTATATATATATATATATATATATATATATATATATATATATATATATATATATATATATATAACAGCAATATACATAAAAATAATATAAAATATATTTAAAAAATAAATTATTAAAACAACTGCATTAAAATAAGTTATTTAATTAATTACCAAATATTCAAGTGTCCTAGGAATATCCAATATTGATTTCACACCACTCGAAACCACTGCTATGTTATTTCGGCCCAATTCTGTTAAATCAGCCGAAATATCTAAACTATTCTCCCCATCTCTATGTACGCCTCCAATACCTAAAAATATAGATAAAAATTAATAAATACGAAAGGAAACGAATATAAAAACAATTATAAAACCTCTACATTTTTTATTTAATTAAAATATTGAAAATGTATTACGTTCTAGGAACATATATATAATAATCTTATTTAAATCTGTATTTTAATTTCAGAGATTATGTTCATTAAAACGTATATACTTACCACCAGTAACAAAAATTGGAATGCCAACTTGAACTGCAATAAGAATTGTTCCTGAAACAGTAGTACCTCCATTTAAACGATTACTTATTACGTAAGGTAAATCTCGACGAGATGTTTTAATTGATTTTTGAAGAGAAGTATTGGCTAAGTGACTTAATTGATCATCATTTAATCCCACTTTAATTCTTCCATTAATGATAGCAATAGTTGCTGGTATAGCTCCCTATAATGTCATAAATATACAATATATATATATATATATATATATATATATATATATATATATATATATATATATATATGTGTGTGTGTGTATATATGTGTGTGTGTGTATATATGTGTGTGTATATATATATATATATATATATATATGTATATATATATATATATATATATATATATATGTATATATATATATATATATATGTATATATATATATATATATATATATATATATATATATATATATATGTATGTATGTATATAAGAACATACATATTTTAACAATTACCTGTTGACGAATTATATCTTCAACTTCTAACGCACAATTCAAATTTTGTGGATAAGGCATCCCATGGGTAACAATTGTTGATTCAAGTGCCACGATAGGTTTCCGGAGATTCAAACCTTCTTTAACCTCATTGGACATGTCAATAAATTCGTTACAATATAAATTTCGTCGGTGATTCAAGCAATTAATTCTTAAAGAAGGAATTGCAAATCTATTTACAATACGAAACATGCCGTACATTGTATAATTATTCTTTAAATGAAGAAATTAAAATAAATATAAACATATGCACATACAAGGAGTTTTACCAAAGTTGTTTACTATACAAAATGTCTTTAAAATTTGAGATAAATTATCTGTACAAAATAGATGGTACTACGATGTCTTATTTATTGATATTAATATGTTATCATCTATACTTACTTTATTCATTAAAATACATACAGTATATATTGTTCATGCAATCATATTATTACATTATTGAAGATAGAAAATAATAAAAGTTTGTATTGCAGATATATTGTATGGCATAAACATATGTATTAATTTGAATCAATTAGAATACTTGACTATGTAAACATTTAATACATTCATAAATCTTTTTTTGGTATTAGGTTGAGTAATAATTAGGATGAATACGTTAATTTAGAATGAATAATAATTAGGGTATTACACATTACTTATAATTTTTATTTATAAATAAGGACAATTATAAATAAAAAAATCACAGTTATTTTTTAAATCCATACGTATACAAATACATTTCCTATCAAAAAACATTAAATATTATATATATATATATATATATATATATATATATATATATATATATATATATATATATATGCATTCTAACAAGGTTGTAGCAAGCATGAATATAACGAGTTCGACTATAAAAAACAAAATTTCGCCTGGATTTTGGTGGATGAGTAAACAAACATTTACTTTTATAGTTGAGCTCGTTTACGGATACACCGATCAAATTTTATCTTATCTAAGAGCCTTACTCTTCACCTAATTGCTGCCAAATTCTCTTAAATTGGCCTTATACATCTTCAAGTACAAAGGTGTCCGTGTTTGTCGGAAATTATTACTTTAATAAAGTTCAAAAAAGAGTTTGTATATAAAACAAAATTATCGATCATAGATTTATGTTATTTTTAGGTATTTACAGATGTTTTGCCTTAATTTTTACAATTATTTTAATATATATGCATTACTTTATAGTATAATTCACGATCATAATTTTTGGGTATTGATTGAAATAATATCTAATTGTAAGTGGAACTTGTCTGTAACTAATATAAAATAATATAAAATTGACGAAACATAATTTCCTAAAATTTGCTATAATTGATTTGAACTATATATATATATATACCTTATAATACCTATATATAAATCACCTAATAATAAAAAAATAGATTGTTTTTAAATAAAATATAATCTTTTTTATCAAAGACAACTTGAAATACAATGTTTAAATTTAATTCACTTAGACTTGATCATTTATCTTTACTTAAAAAAATGTTTTATATTCAAAAGAATATTCTAATTCCCATTTATATATGTTGGTTGATGCATGAGTTCGTAGCGTTTTTATTAAATTTAAAAACATTTTTTTTAAATAAACAAAATACATAAACTAATCAATAATATATTCTCCTCCATTGTTTGCGATTGCCTTCCGACGTTATGGTAGTTTTTCAATACCATGTCTGAAAAAATTCGGTGGTTTGAAGGTGAAGAAGACTTCAAGTCAAATTTGAAGAGCAGAGTTGTTATTAAAGGAGATTCTTCGTAAATTGTTAGATGGAAAGCGGAAAAGATGAAAATTGGATGAGCAAAATCAAGAGAATAGGGTGGATATGGAATAACTTCCCCACCAGCTCTTGAATAGCCGCTTTTGTAATGTTAGCAGAATGCGGACGGGCATTAGCATGCTGCAAAATCACTTGTTGCCGTCTTCCAGGTCGTTTTTCTCGAATTCCGGCCTCAACGCGACGGAGTTGTTGGCAATAAATCTTAGCGGTATTGATTGACGCGGCTCATCGTGAATTGAAGCGTTTAAACGGTCGTCATTAAAGTCGGATGGTCTTTCTGGACGTCGAGAAATATTCATGTCAAAATTAGCCCTCTTTGAAACGAGAATACCATTTTCGTCTCGTACTTTCCTCACCGGTGTTCTTCTCATGAACGTCACAAATGGTTCTAGCCGCCTCTAATGTCTTAACTCCTCGGGTAAATTCAAACAAAAGGATAAGACGGAAATATTTGTTTTTTTGTACTTGACATTCCATTTTTCTTAGCCAAACCTTAACACCAACTTTCTACAAATTGAAAAATTCAAGAAGTATTAAATAAAACAATACTATGATATTGAATTGTCATTAACATATGCCAAATAGATTTCTTTCCAAAGCACTGTTCTCTTAGAAAACAACAACGCTTCGAATTAACGCATCAACCCAATATATATATATATATATATATATATATATATATATATATATATATATATATATATATATATATATATATACATCACACACAACATATATTCGTATACAGTTGGATATATTTAATTTTACAACTTTAAATATAGTTACAATACATATACATTTTTATTCATAACAGCCTGTTATGGTTCACTGAATAACCCTGGGCGTTTACCTGGGAACACTGGATAATTTAACGAATCTCTATACGAAGCGAACAGACATACATTTCCTGTCATTATGTTAAATAGGACAAGAACAAATAGTCTGGGATGGTACAGTATTATTAAAAGTAAAGATTTTTATTACACTGATATTTAATCTGTTAGAGTATTAACAAAATACATAATTTATATATATATATATATATATATATATATATATATATATATATATATATATGTATGGTTCATATATGATATTAGGTACTAGTGAAAGTAAGCAATATCTTGTGTAAGTACAACGGAAGATTTTATACGATTGCAACAATTTTTTATTAATAGTTTTGGTCATTATGCAAATTTTCTTTTCAACATCCTAAAGATATTTAACGATACATGATAAGAAAAGTAAATTACATCATTTGACTTTTTCGAAAATTATCTCGTTAATCATACGACATCAGATATGTGTTTCCTTTTTGATCCTATCGTATGTATTTAACAAAAAATAGCCATAGGGTTAATTACACACACACACACATACATACATATACATATATATATATATATATATATATATATATATATATATATATATATATATATATATATATATATATATATATATTAGAAATAAGTAAAGTTACATGTCTTACGAATATGTAAGAAATATTAAATTTTTAACACAAAACATAGATTTTTCATTAACAATTACATTTTTTATAATAAGTTTATAATACAACTAAGAATTTTATCACAAATTTCTGTTATATCGATAGAAAAGGTATTTATTTTTACATTCGTTGGTTCTTTAATGGAACATTAATGTTTTAATTATACATTAATAATTGTTATTATATGTGTCTATAAGTGCAAATCCGGTGTCAAGGGTTCTAAAAGTAAACAAAAGATTTATTATTTACTGATTCCCCTCTTGAATTAAAGCTTGAATGCATTCACTTATGAAGGCAGTAGAGATATACATTTTCATTGATATGTACATCGATATGTAATGTAATACAAATGTATTTCTTATTTGTGAATTAAATCAATTCAAATATGCTTTTAATAATAAAAATTATTTATTTATTTTTATTTTTTTCAACATTCAAGCTGTAATAATTAATTTTTCAAATATAAAAAATCTATAATTTTTTCATTGAAAATTATTGTTTTAATGCCGGTTGTATATTTAATATTATAAATTATTATTAAGTTTTACTAGCTGGTCATTTATCATTTAAAGTATTAACCAATGAGAAGTTTATGAATTTAAATCCTTCCTTATAAAATTAAAGTCTTCCAAAGGTTGTAAATAAACATTGTTTAAGACCTGAATATGCATTAATGTTCGCAACATTTGAAAATAACTTAAAGAAGAAAGAAAAAAACATCAACAATAACTAATATTCCTTCCGGTAATCCAACAAAGACGTTTTATTAAGTTATGCTAACGTAGACACATATGTAAGTATTTAGAGGGGGAATCCACCAGGTGCATTACGGTAGGTCTACCATGACGCGTGGTCGATGAAGGCAGGTGCAGGTGAAAATAGTAGTGTTGTGAGTTATCTGACTTGGAAGATAATGACTCATATTTACGTTTCTTATGTCTGGATCTGATGTGTTGTGATAATTCAATAGTGATTGTTGCATTTTTAATCAGTATATACTTAATGACTATTTTTGTAAATACAAGTTTAACGTCTCTATAAAATGTAAAACAATAAAAATAATAATACTTTAAAAGCAATCTAGTAAAATTAATACATTTCATGGTTTATAAATTAAAAAAAAACAATAAGAAAATAAATAAAAATAAAAATTATAAAAAAGCACAGGGTTTGCTAATTTTATGTAAAAAAATCAATTTTATTGTACATAGTGATGGACTAACACGTATTGATATAACAGTAAGTAAAAAAATATATAACAAAGTAAATTTAAGCAAATAATTATAGTTTTACGATTTTTTGATATTAAAGAATTGTTTAATTAGCACTTTTTTAAAAAGCAATTCAACCCTTCTGATATTATTATATAATTATTACTAGAAACTGTTATTTATATAAAATTAAATAGTACACATTCTTGAGATTTACAAATTTTAATTGTATAAAAAGTATAATATATATATATATATATATATATATATATATATATATATATATATATATATTCATTTATTTTATTTTATTATATCACACTTTTTGTAGAAAATAGTTCATTAAATTTTAATACATGAGAAAGAATGGTGTATTGTAGAAATACAACAAAGTACAACAACTAAAGAAAACTCTTAGAACAATTAATAATAGTATTTCGCATTTTAATTATATTTTATTTATCTTTTATTAATTATTAATAAATCAATAACATTTTTACGGCAATTTCAATAAAATATTATTGAAAATAGTTCGAAATTATCTCCCCCTTAAAGGAATATGCAATTATTGGAAATTTGATAAATACTGATTTACAACAATAATATCTTATAACATGTTCTGTTTGCATATAATAAATGTACCTATCACTTTCATTATACTAATTAAATTAGTGTTAATTATATTTATAATTTTAACGTTGGAATAATAATAATATATCAAAAGTGCATATAACTGACAATAAATGATTTACATATCGATAATTCATAAGAAAAGTAGCAAGGATCAATTGAATGTAAGTAGCAGCTCATCTCTGCAAAACATTCCTTATATCTGTTCTATGTACAAAATATCAAAAAATGATATTTTACTATTTTAAGAACAATTAAGTTAATAAAACTGGTAACGCAGTTCAATTGTCGACAAATATAAATCTTCAGTTTGTTATCATGAAAAATTACTTTTTAGGGCTTGTCTCACTTTTCTTATGTCTCAAACAATTATGCTGAAAAATGATAAATACATAAATAGGTTTTACTTCTGATGATCAAGTGAAAATGTTGGTCGCGTACAGTGTAAAAGTTAATATCATTTTTCAAATTATTAATTTACTATATTAAAAAATGTTTTGTATATATATATATATATATATATATATATATATATATATATATATATATATATATATATATAAAGAGATTGTACCTTTCAATTTAACGATATCTTTCAAATAGCATTGAAAGAAATAAAAAAAATATACTATATAAAATTCGATAATTAAACAAGTATGTTTTGCAAACAAATTATATTTTACAATTCCAATTTTTCAGTGTCCATAAACTATATGGTATAAACTCAGAATAAAACAATCTGTGAGTGGATATAAATTAAATTATCTAAAAACCGAACTAACAGTTGTGTATAATTTACTTTCCTGTCAGAAAAGAAAAACAATTAATTATAGATTGCGTGCGATTGATTGATAATTATAGACCAATATATAGATATTCAGTTCGTGACTGTAACTTTCACGCTTATTACAAAGTTTCAGCGAAAATGTGTATTCGTTTATAATTAATTCATAAGTGGAAATAGTTTTAATTCGATTAGAATTCCATGTACACCTGTTCATCTAAACCTATACTTAATAGATAATAGTGCGTGATAGACATGGATTTTGTGAAAATATTGGTGTTAATTGTAAGAAATTGTTCGATGCTTCACTAAACAACCGGTATATATCATCAGCTAAAGTCTGCGACGCAAAAAAAATACATGCAATTAGAGGTAAGTAACTTAACTGTTAGTTCAATTCAAATGTCACGAAATGGTTTTCTGCACGCATGTTTATTTTTGTAATACTTATAGTAAAAAAAAAATTAAAATTCTTCGGTTTTGTTGCACTATTCTGCTGAAATTATTTATAAGTACTTTTTTTAATCTGAAAAGAAACCTTCACACATAAATTACAACGTGCGTAATGTCTCCTCTACTATAAAGAAATACATTCATCAACGAATTATAATTAAATGCGGATATTATATTGTATTATAATAAGGTGTTTAAATTTTTATCCCATATATACACATATCTAATTAAATAAATATATTTTTAAGGTCAGTTTTGTGACATTTATATATGAATTATCTTTGTAATTTATTAAAATTTAACATATTTTTTTTAAAAAAATATAATACGTGTCGAATTTTTTTGATTGTCAATTCCTTTAACATTTTTAATGCCATTTCACAATGTACTCAAATCTGAAAATAATATAAAAAATATAGAAAAATAATCATTTGTATAAAAAATGTTTTTAAATTTGATCATAAAATATGAAAAAAAAAATTATAGTATGAAAGTAGAGACAACACAAAAAAGCTCAAGAAAAATGAACTGAAAAGCCATGACACTTTATCGTTAGAGACAGCAATTCATTTATTTCTATTACACGAATAGTTGAACAAAGCACCTTACGTAAACTTATATTACATAAAACTATGTTGAATGTAAAAGAAGGGAAAGATATTTTTTATGTGATTATAGATATAATATATTTTGTTCTAGCTCGGTACAATTTTTGAATTTTATAGCAATCTCTCTCTCCACACACACACACACACACACATATATATATATATATATATATATATATATATATATATATATATATAGTATTATTTTTACAAGCGCTCTAGAAAAGCTAAAGAAGACGATTACAAAATTAGATAAAAAAAAACAAAAATAGTAGTTAATATAAATTACACAGGAACAAAACGGCTGTTTAATAACTTTATTTATTCAAAGAGAAGTAAAATAACAGGAAGCCTAAGAGCAACCTCGTTTAATCTTCTTTAGATAGACAATCAATTTAACAAACATAGATGTTGGCGTCTTTACAAAATTACATTTAAAGCAGTTTCATTGCTTCTGGTCACAACTATAGATAAATCATTCATTGAGGAAATTGTCATAAAATTAAAAATAGATTGGTTTACATTTAAACGAAACGACTGGATATTTAAATCAAAAAATTCACTTTTTTTTGACGAAAAGAATATTATGTATTTTTTATCCTTACTTATGGAAATACAACATTTGTTTTCAATACTAAAATAAATCAAGGAGATTAAGCAACACCTAACTCATATATAGATGCATATTAAGAATATAAATAATAATAATACAATGATTAAGAGAGAATGAAAGATGAGTTGGATATAAGAAAATGTAGGCAAAAAAGCACTAAATCGTTAAAACTGGATATTTTGAAAAATATAATTAGTCAGCATGGATCACCAAAGTCTAAAAAGTATATATATATATATATATATATATATATATATATATGTATATACATACATACATATATATCAAGCTCAAGAAAACAATAACGAATTTAATGTCTTAAACTTAACCTTATTTTAATTACATTAATTCATGGTTCTAAAGATAGGTACATCAATTATCACATACAATAAAATATGCATAATCGTGTGTGTAAGATGTGAATGTATAATTATCCACACATACAGACAATCATATATATATATATATATATATATATATAAGTATGTGTATTAAATCGGAAAGTGTTAATTTCATTTAGAAATTCATCAATCTATTTCCGATAAATATAAAAAAAATAATCGTATAAATACTTTTATTTGCACTTAATGATAAATTCCGACAATATTCACTTCTGGCATAAATATCCGTTGTATATCAATGACCTCGGAAATGAAATTTCTATCTACAAATCAATTTTGAAATCAAATTCGTATATACATAATCATAGGATAGATTTAATTCATACCGTATCAGACTTAATGTTTAATCTACAAACAGTATTTTATTTTTATTTTTTTTTAAATATAGTTTGAAAAAGTCATTTATATGCACATACATACATATATATATATATATATATATATATATATATATATATATATATAATTCAAGGATAATTGGATATATAATTCAAGGGCTTGCATGACAAAAATACAAACTGAATCCTAAATCTATAAACGAACATCCTAACATTTCTTAAAAAAATTGAAAATAATGCGAATTGTAATCTATTAAACCGGACATAGTATTATTTTTACTTACTGCTTATTTATTATGTTAGTAATTTATATTAGAAATTTATTTATAATTCAAAAAAACACACAAGAAAAAAACTAAAACCAAATAGATACTGAATTAAATTATTATAAATGTGTCTTTAGAATAATGTATCACAAATGAGTATTTTTTATCTTGTTTGCGATACGTAGATGAAGATCTTTTAGTTGTAATTCAGGGCAGAGATGGAAAAAAAAGCAAATCAGATAAACTTCTGTGTCTCTAGGATCTCGAAATGTATTAAATATATAAAAAGAATGAAAAGAGAGATAGAAGAAAGGTAGTATGTTTTTAATAAACATTTTTCTTGTATTACGGTATGAAATTTAAAATTAATTATTTTCGTTGGTTAATACGATGAAATTAGTTAACCCGGAGAAAGTATAGTAAAATCTAAAAAAAAATATCTGAATAACTAAAGGAGAGCCTAAAAAAATTACAGTGCATAAAATATTGAGGCAAGAAAAAATAATAAAATAAAGATGTACATATGTAATAACTCATATTTGATTTTAAAGATGTGAAACTAAAAAAAAAAACGAGCTGATATTAAAATATGTTGCAATAATAAAAGTAACACTCATATTAATAAAATAATGTTTGTTTAAGACATTTTTCATTCCAATTAAAATACGAACATAAAAATATACACCTTTTTTAATATAATCAAACCATATTTTATATTTTTCCGAATAGTGGATTTTAAATAATTAAGAAAAGAGTAGATATTATACTAAGATATTCAAAAGTTCACTTGTTTGTAAGATATTTATTTCAGCATGGACGAATAACATTTTATTGTTAATTTAAATTTTATAAATTATTTCAGGTGCTGTTCGTGTGTAATATATATATATATGTATAATGCACAACAAGAAAAATGTTTGCTATTTTTCCGAATAGTGGATAAATTAAATTTTAAATAATAAAGAAAAGAGTAGATATTACTAAGGTATTCAAAAGTTCACTTGTTTGTAAAAGATATTTATTTCAGCATGGATGAATAAAATTTTATTGTTAATTAAAATTTTATAAATTATTTCAGATGTTGTTCGTGTGTAATATATATATATATATATATATATATATATATATATATATATATATATATAATGCATAACAAGAAGAATGTTTTGCTACAAAACGCATACTCATACTCATATATCTCCAATGTTGTCAATTAAGGGACATTATGAAATATTTGATGTGTTATACGATGAAAATCCATTGTTACACATATTCTGTTAATTAGAACTTACTTTCTTTTTTTTGTATTCGGAATAATCAAAGCGAACAGTGGAACGGATTGTAAATAGTTTCGTTATTTTATTTTTATTGTTGAAGTTTTTACTTGACTATTGTACGTTAAGCATTCTTATCAAATACTTTTTACGGAATAAAATTGTTACGATACATATCGCACAATTGTGCTATTACATCAAACATTAAAAAATAGGAAATACAGTCGAGCAGCGTAAATAAAAATTATTTAAGAAAATACATATTGACAATCGATATATGCAATCATTGTGTACATTTTTGGTTTGGTAAAACATTTTTAATTATACATATTTCTCATCGAGAATAATTTATAAAAGAGATTTGTCATGTTTTTAGTTATTGTCCTGTTATATTTAATTAGAAGATTATCGATGCTTGATAATTAGACAAACATTCATAATAACAAACACGAATAATAACCATGATATACACCTACATATAAATCACTTTATGGGATTTGAACTCTCTTGTAATTTAAAAAGCTTCTACATTAATTATATATTAAAAATTAAAAGCACTCGTTATATTTTCAATCGGATTTTAATAGAAATTAAAAATGATATTGTTCACTTGTAACTGCTTAATATAATTCAACAAAAAGTTCCAATCACTACGATTAGTACGGAAATCAAGAGTATATTTGCAGTATTTAAGATTTTTACTTATATGTTTAGTTATTCAAATTAATGTCAGTGCGGTCTTATCATTCGTAAAATGATAAGACGAATCGAATAATATTTTATGATTTCAGGAAAAAAAGTAAATTATATTTTTTTCACGAAAGATTACTTTTTTATTTCTACTTATAACAATTTAAAGAATTCTTTTTAATTTAAAAGTACATTTCTTCTTTGGTTCTTTCAATTTAATAATCAACGTGTACACAACTTTATATATACATATACATATATATATATATATATATATATATATATATATATATATATACATTGGTGTGTGTGAGTGTAAATATTATTAAAAGTAATCAAGTCCAAAAAGCATCTGATGAAAATATAAATGTCAAATTCGAATGTTGTGAGAAAAAAATGAACATTATAAAGAAGTACTTAAGAAACATTTGTATGTGTATATATATATATATATATATATATATATATATATATATATATATATATATATATATGAGAAAAGAAAGAGGAACATAAAGATTTGGTGTAACAAATTAAATTAAAATTATTAATCATGTTTATATGATTAATGGTGTTAGAAGAATGCAATAATAATCCAGATATGTAGGGTAAACGCATTTATTCGTTAATGAATTTTTATTTACTGAATCAAGGCCATCGAAATATTGTAAGACAATAGTTCCCATCAAGATTAAGACATATTTAATACGCATTATTTCATTCATTTAAGCGTAAGATCTAAGCTTCTACATGTATATACACGTACAAGAGACCGAAGTGAGACAATCGAGCAATTATACATACATATTTTCATAACTGAGTAGTACAAACCTAGATATAATATAATAAACCTACATAGAAAACGTATTAATATTCATGATACACTGAGATTTTAGTTTTCCACATATAGTTCAGTTAGTATAGCAGTTATCTTAAAGAAGTCAATTATATATGAATTGCATAGTTAACCGCTTAACTGTTTTACTAAGATGTACGAAACCGCTAGAACGTGTACAATTTACCTGCGGTTTTCTGCATGTCTGCCGTCAATAACACACTATCCATATGTTGAATTCGAAATGAATTTTCTATTATGTGATCTTTCAAAAATAATCATAACTAATACATTATTCAATGAACACAAATACATAAACGCAAACAAATAACGCAACTAAATTCCTAATGAAAAATGTATGTGGTTTTATATTAAATTATCCATTTTTATTTGAAAATAGCACGCTGAAAATTATAACATCCATATTAAAATTCCGGTATTATATATATATATATATATATATATATATATATATACTTTTTTTATGATTGCTACAAAAATAAATAATAATCGATTATTATATACACACTTTATTTTTTAATTTTTTTTTCTATAACCACTTAATAATGTTTATAATAATTTCTTATTTTCTTCTTTGATTTTTCAGTAATGCATCTCATTTTATATTCTTTATATTTGTTATTACCAGGTTTAATTGACTTTATTTTGGTACACTATATTAATTATTAGAATAATTTTTGATAAAATCAAAAGAAATATAAAAATATCAACATAGTTAAAAAATAAAGAGATAAAAATCATACACACACACTCATATGTACATATATATATATATATATATATATATATATATATATATATATATTAATTTCTACACCATTAAAGTGCGCGTGTCTATTTTAATAAATTTCTGTTCTTGCCAAATACATTTAATACATATAATTTTTTACACAGAGAAAAAATAAAGTGATTACCTAAGTCACCTTTTTTAAAATAAAGTTTAATTTCCTGATTTAGATTAAAATATATTTAAAATATTTATAATGTAAGTATAAAATGAAAATTTAATAAAAAAATCCATTAAGCGAAAAAATACTCCTTCGCTGCACCTTGGAGTTTTACTAAAACACGAATGTTATCTTTCTAAGTCGAATTGTTTGAGAATTACAAATACACAAACGTTTAATTTTATTTATTATAATATCAAGAATTTTCAAAATATATGTGTTTATGAGAAGAAATCACCATATTTTTTAAACAGTCCTCTGTTTAAAAAAAATAGTGTGCCAAAGTTCCTGAATAGCTTATATTATCTGTAAAATAGTATAGAGTAACTTTACAAGATCTGACTGAATGGTTCTATATTCTACAAGAAATATTAAACATTATAGATTAAAAAAAAGTCTTATTGTTAACAATAAGGCTATAAAAAATATTACTTGCAAGATATTAATATTCATTCCACTCTTATTAATTATTTAGTTCCCTGTAATACGATAAACTATGCCCGAACTAAATTGTTAATTGTTTGAGGCAATTTTTATAATGGAAAGATAGAATTATCTTTATTTCTGCTCTCTGAAACTTGAACTTTTGCTTGCGTTTAGAATTATTACCTAAAAGTTCAATAAGCACTTCATTAGATAATTGTTTCTCATGACCCATTTCCACAATTTGTTGAAACACACCTGTATCATTCTTCATAAATGCACTCGGATTGTATCTTTTTACTCCACACTTAGTACATATTATAAAGTAAATCTCTTCCAAACTTTTAACAGTTGCAGAAAAACTCATTTATAAAAAATTCATTATTAAATCTAGATTTTCTCAATATAAATTTAAATAAAAGGGATATATATATATATATATATATATATATATAAAAGTACTGTGGTTCATTTTTTCACAATGTAAATCGAAAGATATCAGAGAATTCAGGATTTCAAGCATCCCATAACGTTCCAAGGAATTTATAATTTAATAATCTCAATTTTTCAATATGAAATTAATTCATTAACTTTTGATTGAATTCAGAGAAGTCTCCATTCAAACTGAATATATATTTTCATTTCTTGCACATTTACAAATTGCCTACAAATTTAAAATAAAATGATTTTTATTCTTTGTTTTTGTTAAAGAATGCACATATTTTTAATATATATATATATATATATTAATATAAATTTTATATTCATTATAAATTGAAAACTAACGAAAAATGTTTAATGCGTAATAAAAAGAACATAATACAAACATTAAGATGAAATCAGTCAAAATAATTACATCTTATTTCACTTTGTAAATTGCAATATTATTCTTACTAGAAAACAGAAAGGTGATATGTAATATGCCACGAGAAAAGTTTCTTTTATTATATGCATAGTAAACACAATGCAATATATATAAGAATTCATTAACCTTCAGTCATAGACCGGATTCAGTTTTCTGATATCATCCGGTTTTACGAATCTAATGCGTAACTCCGCTTCGATCAGACTGAAATTATTCAGATTTTTTTCAGTTCTCATTGAGACCATGATTTCTAAAATTAACTTAGCTATGTTTGAAATCCGAATTCAGATCTCACGATTCGTTAAGGATGGGAAAATATTTGTTTATAATATAAGCATGATAAAAATATAAGAGAAAATTTATAATAGTATCTATTTTAAGTATTTTTTTTTTATTAAAATGTACACTAATGCCATTTATACTTCTTGTGATATTTTATAGTGTCCTTTTCTAATAAAAAATAATATATTTAATGAAATTAGATTGGTATATATATATATATATATATATATATATATATATATAATATTTATATTAATAACAAAGTATTAGCTATTTTGATCCAATAGTCTCTTAAAATCTTTTGAAATTAATTTCAGTTATACACAGTGTACAAAATAATTAAAATTATAAATATGAAAATATATGTAGGTCATATTTTTGTTATATATATATATATATATATATAGTTAACATTAACTAAAATTATATAAAACATTTCGGAATCAATTACTTTATCCTGAATTTCAATAAAAATGAATCACTTATATCTTAACAATAAAGAAAAAAAAACATTGACGAGTTGCGCTTGGTAGTTTAATATAATTAGCAGTGATTTTCCAGTTGAATAAATATATCCACTTACAAAAAATAAATCTGTGTTAAATAAGTATGAATGCATCTGCTCAGAACTGCAAATCTGCTAGAAAGAAATTCATTCAAAAAGAATATTTGGAATTTTTTAACTAGTTACTATTGTCTTTACTTTTACTATGAAAAAAATATTTTTGGTATCAGTCACTTGAATAAACATTTATAGTAAATAACTGTTATTATAATATTTCATAACAAACCTCATTGCAAAATAAAAATTTCTGCTACTAGAGAAATGTTAAAACAGTCGTAATTTAAAACAAGAAGAGCAATTAAAACGCTCAGTTAGACAGTTTAATACATGTATGTTTTCTTATTAATATACATATTTTATATAAACACAACTATACACATTTAATTAAGTTGTTTCATATTGTTTCCATTAGATCATTCCATGAATAAACTGTTATCTATGACATTTTTTTATCATTTTACAGATGACAACTGCACGAACACGGCCGCTACTTCTGCATACGAATAACGTTCTGTACTAACACGATGCCATTTTCAGAACAAATTTATCTTGTGTATGGTGTTATCATTCTGCTCATCAGTATACAGCCATTCGTCCACGCACAAGGTTTGAACTTTGTACATTTGACCATTTGACATCAACATACTTTTTAAAAACGAATTGCACGTTTTCATGTTTTTGAAAGTATATTTATACACGTTATTTGATGTTTTTATTTTTTATACACATTTTTTCATTGTTATTTATTATTATTCTAAAGTAAATAATGAGATGTAGACTAGCACGTCGATCTGAAACACACACCGCTTGTTAAAAAATGTTCAGAAAACCGTTAGAGCAACCAAATAGACATCTATTATTTCTAATATATAATTTTGCATATTTTCAATCTAATTTTTATTTATGTATTTTCATTATTTAACTGTTAACTATTTTTTAGTTATGTTTAAATATTGTTTGGTACAAGTTTTTTAAAGAAGTTCAGTATTTTTTACAATTTTAATTCAAATGCTTAATACTTTTTACAGTACAACTCTTGTGAAATTAAAAATAATTTAATTACATATGATGTAATTAATATAACGATTATTTCATTAATTTACTCTCGTTGTGAATCGTTCATCTATATCGATATTAAATTTAATTTGGATTTCAATTTTTCTTTTGTTATTTTTAATAAATAACTAAAGATTATTATTATATAAATATATTATATATATATATATATATATAATTTATCAAAACAATAAAAAAAATTTCAACTACTAATTAATGAATTGCATTTCAAAATTGATTGTAACAATTACCAGGCAAGATTATTTAGATCACTATTCCGTAAAATTTAGTCTCTTTAAAGTAAATGTAAGCCTCCTTTCAAATCTTAGAGGTTACCACTTTTTTCTAATAAAATTTAAATATTATTAGGTAGATATTTAGAAAGAATACTAGGGTTTAGTGGTTAGTATTTTTCAAAACTAAAACAACAGCAAACAACGTTACATTTTTAAGAACACCTTTCTCCTTTTATTATACAAGTATGCAATATGCAGTATACAGTGTTTTAATCGTATCTTCCTAGAATGACCGCTAGATTTCCATATTTAAAAATAATTGATCAGAAAATCACGACAAACAAATAATTATAAATTAAAATATTAGTTGTAAATTAATGAAAATAATTCAGCATATCAAGCAATAATTCGCAGCATACCTAGGTGGTACAGAAAACCGATTGCGGAGTTTTGATTTGGACAACGATAACATATAAAGAACATATTTATTAAATTATTTTTTTATTAGTTTATTCAAAAATACGTTTATTTTAATCGATTTAATTAAAATTAAATTACATAAATAAAACATTTATTTAAAATAACTAAAGAATAATAATCTGGATGAGTAAACACACTCAAAGGAAAATATTAACTTCAAAATGGTATAAAAAGTTTATATAAATTTAATTTATGTTGCAGACAAGTTAATTTTTTATAAATATAAAAATGAGAACTAATCAATTGATACAGATCGATTATGTAAGAAATTAAAAGTGTAAAATATTATATATTGTGAAAAAAAATTTTATTAGTTTTCTTCATAGTTCGATTCATTAAATTGTCAATTTAAAATTTTTTAATTTATTAAATTCTCGTTTTGCTGTAGAGAAAAAAGTGTAGACATACAATAATTTAATTTAAAACAGCTATGCTTCTTACAAGAATTAAAATAAATAAAAAAAAACATTTAATAATATTAATTTCACACATCACATTTAAATTAATATATATATATATATATATATATATATATATAAACTAAAAAATGCTTAAACAAAATGATTTCCTGACCTTCAAAAACAATACCAAAACTAAATACCTTTTAAAATATCCTTTTGTTATTTTACACAATTTACATACACACCCGCATTTGAAATTTTTAATAATAAATGAAATTACGAATATAATCCACCTACCTATCTTAAAGTACTTCTTAAAGAGATTTTTTTAATTACAATGTTAGTATATTACATTACTTGGAAAAAATGGTTATCTTCATTTCATTGAAAGATTTCTACACAACATATTTTGATTCTCTAACCTGTAATTTTTGATATGAGTATTACGAACAAAAGATTTTTTGAATAGAAGTGTTTATGTAAAATTGTTAATGATACTTAATTATTTTTTAATTATCATAACAAATTTAAATGATCGTATCTATACTCTCTAGAAAACATTTCACAATGGAAGTATAGTTAAATGGTACTCTATAGTTCTCACATATTCATATTACATACATATATTCATATTATATATATATATATATATATATATATATATATATATATATCCACATATATCCACATTTGTTGACACAAGCTTTAACATAGGGTTTTCAATTTAATGACAGAAAAACTCATCAATATATTATACCATCACGAAACAATATTTTTATAACGATTTATTAATACAATTAGAATATCTAGAAATATATTATTTGTAATATTATACAATCATTAGGAAATACTTTTGAAATATGATACATTAATGTTTATATACATACATGCACACACACACACACACACACACATATATATATATATATATATATATATATATATATATATATATAACAAAAGCTATTCATTTGGAATCGAAAAATATAAAAAATTACTAAAATAGACTAAATAATAGTTGAGACAAGAATATCAGATATACTACATCATTTAAATTATAACAAATTGAAAGAAGTGTTTTAATAGAAATAACTTTTCGAAATCAATTCTTTGAACGCCTTTCTATCTATTCTATAAAAAATGTTTTTTTCATGTAAGTTCTTAATATTTTTTCATATAATAATTAATATAAGTAAATGAATGTTTACTTTGTTTAATCAGTTACATATTTAGAGAAATATATATATATATATATATATATATATATATATATATATATATATATATATATATAATTTATTTGATTTGTTAATAATTAAAAAAAAACACCAAAGAACATAAATACATATTTTAGTAATCAGTAAATCATACCGACTTATAAAAGCTTTTAACTTGACTTGTACAATCAATGTGTTACCTCTTCAACCTTGACATTTTCAATTTACCAATGACACATCCCCTAATCGGGTAGATATTGTGATAATATGTATAAAAAAAAAACAAGGAACATTGGACACTTAAATATTGATTTATAATAAAAGCTTTTTATTGTCATTGTATTTGATAGAATCTTTTACAATTCCATATCGAACAGTAGTCATAATAATGGTAATAGAGGTATTGTATTACTCATCGTGGTGTAGTCATAAAATGTCGTTTTGCAATAAAGCATAAGTACGCGATGAATTATTTTATTTAATTGGAGTGATTGTTACCATTTTCACATAGTGGCCTTGAAATAATTATACATGAGTCGTACATAACATGGGGTTCATTCAATGGCTAAGCAATTTTGTTGATTTGCTTATTCTGCTATTCGGCCCAACAGGTATGTTTATATATTTATAGTGCATATATTTAAAAACCAGAAGTACGGACACGTTTTAATCATATTAAGCGTTTTATTCGCTATAAATTTTATGTACTGTATTTCCTGCTTCGCAAATTATTGCGGTTTATTGTTTTCGACTGAATCGTTTAATAAAATTTTCTTAAACGTTTCTCATTTGATCAAATAAATTTCTGTACATATTAGAATGAATTAAATATGTCATTATAAATTTAAACGTTTCATTTAAAAATAAAATAAAATTTTAAATGTGCGAAAAGCAATAATTCTCAACAGATCTTGAAAACTAAGTGTACATTTAAATATCTAGTTCGTTTCTTTTATTACATGAAGTTACATGTTTTTACAAAATCGTAACTAGATATTTTACACTAACATCTGTTAAATATGAAACCTCACACATCGAGCTTATTTAAATATTTATCTTTGTCTATATAATTTTCATTCATTCATATCATCAGAACAACTGACTGGTTGTTGTCCATATAACCATAAGAATTTGTAGGGTTGCCTAATTGCGTTTGTTAACTAGAATTAGGCCTCAATGTAATCGGTCAGATATTAATATTTATCATTAAAATTAAAACTCAACAATCAGTTATTTTTACTAGCGACAGTGGACGCATTCTGCCGCAACAAACATTTTTTCACTCATTAAAGTTAAAAATAAAATTGAAGTTCCAAAATATTAATTATTATCAAAGAAGTACTCGTTCATATCTTTCATTTTATACTTCTAAGCAAAACGTAAGAAACATAAAATAATATTAACAGCAATCACTTCTTTCTTTTTTTAAAAAAAAGTAACATAAAAACAAGATACTGATATTATGAGATATATAAACATTTCTATAAATATAACAGGATTTCATTATGGAATCATTTATTCTACAAAGATCATAATTTATTTCTAGAATCACCAATTTCCAATTCGCCTGGGAAAAACCTCGGGCCTACCGTGGGTAAGTGTATATAATATAAAATAGTCTTTCTTTATGCGACCAGAAGTTTATATCTACAAAATATTGTTCACTTATAAAAGTTAAAAACATTATTTAAAGAAAATGTTTGTTAATATATAATGAAAATTTCATATAACGAACTCCACAGTTACGAAATTCTCTATTTAATGAAAACTAAGTCCTATTAGTAGATTTAGCAAAATATTATATATGACTCTTTATAACGAATTCTCTCTATAACAAAAAAAGATGCTAGAGGAAAGTTTGTATTAGAGAGATTTTACTATATTTTAATTATATATATATATATATATATATATATATATATATATATATTTATTATTATTGCAGATGCAGACATATTTTTATGTGTTCTATTCGTTCTATTCTAAGGTTGTGTGCGAAAACTGACTAAATGGCCGACTAAACTAAATTATTGAATTTAGTGTCGTTGTTAGAGTCCAAACTGTGCGGAAAATTGCCGTGATTAAATTAAATTTTATTTTTTATTTTATCCATTTATCTATCTTTATTTTCACAATATTGGTGTTCGCAAAAAAATCCTCCGTGGGTTACATTTTTTTTAGAAAAGGGCGAACCTTGTCAGCATAAAAACCTAAAATCAATTTATTTTACATTTATTTTTTTTTTGTAAAACCTTTCGAATTATTTTCGATTTTATTATCAAGCAAGGAAATACAATTTGTTGTTAGTATTGTGTAAATATTTAATTAAATTTAACTCAAAATTGACCGAAATAGATTTTTTTTCTATAACCATGTATTTTTGCTTAAAATCGTCTGCCATTTTTCGTAAATGTATGAAAATTTATTTTTAAATGTACACAAATATGTATAATACAAAATTTAACAATTTAAGCGTAATTATATATATATATATATATATATTATATATCTACTTCTGTTTAGGTAAATATTTGATTTGTTACTGTATTATTATAATATTTGAACAACTAGTTCAAATATTTATTGTAGGGATAAATACCTCTAAATTTGCTATAAAATATAGCACATTCAAACATACATAAATCCTAATATTATGTTCTTATCTCTAGCATATATACATCTTATCTAAACAATATTATGTTTGATAACTATTATTTACTTTAGAAAATAAATAAACTATAAAATTAACAATGAATATTTTGACATAATACACCTTTATTTGTTCTGAAATTTTTAATGTAAATATATTAAACCTTAATATAACTTTTTCAATTGCTGTTTTGAAAATGCTGTACTTTTAACATTTTTTAAAAATATTATATAGTTTTTTAAATAATCCTCTACCGGGGAAAAATATTTAATTTAAATCCACTACAGAGATAACAGTAAATCATCGGATATTTCTCTTATGCATCCATCGTTGGTTACTGATAATTTGTTTTTAATTCCGCTGAGAAAAATAGACAATAATTAAATTAATATATTAAATTAAATCAATATATTAAATTAAAATTATTATAATTAAATTAATACAGCTTCTTTTATTCGCGTTAAAAAAATGTAAAACGAAGAAAGTCATATGCTATTAATAACAAAAAGAAATAATGAGAATAAAAATAAAACGAAAATAGTTATATACATTTGTCCTGATGGTTATGTCTCTTCACCATTAGATTAATTTCTCTTTAATGATTAGATATTACTTTAGTTTTCACATATACGTTATTCCAATATCTACCTAAAGATAGCTTAATAGTGGATAATATATAATACATTCAGATGATCTAAAAGAACGAAAGGCACAAGAATAACGCATAAATAGGAACATATTTATAAAAAAAATAAACAATTAAAGAAATGCACACCTAAAAGAGTTTGAAAATGGGTAAAAACGCATATATCTATTGTGTTCGCAGTTGAAAGTAGAAGTCAAATGAAATACAATTTTTAATATAAGCCAATATTCAGTTATTTGATGAAATTTTTTTTTGTGGTTCTACATGGTAGAAACTACATTGATAACATAACTATCACTCCTATTTTTACACTCAATAATATTTAATAACGAATTATACTAAAAATGTATTTCATTTCATTTGCACTACCTACCCCTCAGCTCGATAGATATTTCAAGAAAGCAAGACAACTGATAAACAATATAAATTAATGTCAGAGAGATGAGAAATATAAAAAGGTTCATAAACAGAGTAATGAATAAATATGGTAAGGATATTAGAAAATATATGGCAAATCATTGGAAAAAAATAAATACTGGATCACATTTAAAATGTAGACATTTGTAAGAAACATTGCTCATTAATGTATCGTTGAAGGCCAAAGATGATACTCATTATAATAATTTTAGAAAACAAATTCAATAAGAAATACATAATACTTTTCAACGTAATACTGAAATTAATTCTATTTAATTAACTAATTAGTAGCAAGAAAAATCGGACCTAATTAAAAAATTCGAACAGCATTACATCATTATGATAATTCATATAATTTAAATGATTGTAGAATAATATTTTTTAATATTATATATATATATATATATATATATATATATATATATATATATATACATGAACTAGAGTAAAATCGAATATAAAAACTAATTCAATAATAATATGTATCATTTTTGACAGACAATTAATAACGATTTTCTAAAACGATCGTTTTCTAAACGACAGTTCGGAATAAATCTTAGAGTATTATAAAAATAACGACCAATAGAAACGAGGCAAAAGAAAATATTGCTGCTTCTTCTTGACACGAGCAGCCTGTCAGTTACCGTCCGGCCGGAGTTGCGGTTGTGCATAGAGCATAGCGGATCATCCGCCGTGATTCCGGTCTTAGCGATCTCAAACTGCCGCCCCGTACATAAAATATTTTATAGAGAAACACGTTCTGTTGTTCAGACCCACCTTAATGTTTTGTTTAGAAATACGAGATAGGATTACTGACTTATTTGATATACATATATCTATTACTAGACATACATACACATCATAATGTATAACTACATAAGCTTTTCTGTAATAATTATTTATATTCTTTAAACAAATTGTTTCTATTTTAACAATAACGTTTACTTCGTTAAATTTCAAGTACCTTCACTATTTTAATTCAAACATGAAACTACATTTACATATTTTTTTAATTTTCTCTATTTAAAAAAAAATCGAACCAGTTTTTTAATAGACATTCATTTTCCAAATATTGCAACCGTTTATATTACTACAAATTTATATCACTACAATTTAATATTTTATATTTGATTCCTTACTATAGACATTCTCGATAAGCTAATCGCAAAAAGATGTTCCATTTTATTTGAAGTTATGTTTTATTTTCTCGAGTGTTTGATGAATTTAGTTGTTCTTTTTTATACTTCTTCGTTTTAGTTATAAAACGTACATGATTTAAACCCTAGTTTCAACTAAAATTAATCTTGGAAAAATGTAAAAAATAGAAAATAAAATTTCATTCTTATTTTATTAGGCTGGTGCGAAAATAATTGCGGTTTTTATCATTTTAAGTTTGGCGACGACTTTTCTAGTTACCGTTATACTTTGTTATAATAATGCGATACATCATTTTAAATAATGAAATTAACATTACTGACTTTAAGTTGTGTCTATTGTATTCATTCTTTAGTATTGTTGGATATAACCTGTTAAATCAGTCGGGGAAAAAATCAAATTCGCGCGATTTTGTTGTACAAATGACTTTAAAAAAAATAAATGAACTCGGTTATGAAACCTTATCTCATCCACCTTATTCTCCGGACCTGTCTCCAACAGATTATCATTTTTTTTAACATTTGAGTAATTTCCTATAAGAGAGATTTTGAAAGATCAAGCATCAGCTCAAAGCGCTTTCGATGAATTTATTAATTCCAGAACACCAAAATTCTATCTTGTAGGAATAAACAAATTTGTTTCCCGTTGGAAGAAATACATGCAGGCCAATGGTCTTTATTTTGATTAACAAATATAACTTTTAACTGATATATGCGTCTTTATACTCCATATGTAAAAACCAGAATTATTCTTGCACCGAACTAATATTAACATTTTATTTCATATTTTATACATATTTAACTCAGCACATTATTCTAAGAAAAAGACAAATGTAAAATGTGAAAGTTTTTATGAGTATTTAATATAAAAAATAGAACAATGTGTTCGTTCATTCTTTCACAAAATACAAAAATAGATATGATAAAAATTTGTAAATATTCCTAAAAATCTTTATATACACTTATAAATATAGTTTGAAAGTTAATCAAAGTAAGTCAATTTTTGGTAATTTTTTTCGTTCTGTAAAAATTTTAAACTATAAATATTTTCGGAGAATTATAATCAAATAATATCAAAATGATGACTCAGAAGTCATAAGTAAAAGTAAAAACACATAACTTTCAACATCAAAACTTTCTAGATTCCTGTTAAAAGTGTGACAATATAACTGATCTCAAAGTCATATATATATATATATATATATATATATATATATATATATATATGTCAATTATTCTACATTATTACATATAATTCACAACTTCCAATAAAAAAAAAACAGTATTATCATAAAATTTAAATAAAATATTATACTTATAAGGTAAGTAATTTAAAATTTGAAAAGATATTTATTGATTGATATATTAGGTTCTTTTTTTATACATTAAAATTCTTCATTACATATTAATCAAAAATTGAAAAAAAATCTATTTGACTGTGATGCCATTCTAACAATAAGAGTCAATAATTTTGCTATTACTGAAATTGTCGTTACAACTATTATTATTATATACGATTTGTTTTAATCGTTTAAAATTGAATGTATTAAGAAAATTTAATTTATGAAATTATAATACAATTTGTTCATACAAACGATTATTAAATTTTTTTTGACGTAATCTTGTACGTTTTATTCGCGTGTCAGTAATTATACACATAATAACATGAAATACGTTTGCAAATTATTAAATGTTACTTCATAAAATTCTATACGATTAAACATTGAATTTTAAAAATAATACACACACACACACACACACACACATATATATATATATATATATATATATATATATATATATATATATATATATATATATATATCTTAAGAGCAATTCTGATAGAACTGATATGGATTATTTGATCAAAAAAGGAAGTTTATAATGCTAATTTATCTATTTACGGGCCCGCAAAATGCAAATAGAAAATATTTTTTCGTCTCACATAGGTATATTTTTTTACATACGCATAAGTATAAAATAAAAACCGACAAGTGTAGAAAAAATATAGATAAATATTCTATTTTCAATAAAATCATGAAATCTTCGAATGAATAGTGGTTTTATACTTTGGAAATATTCGTTTCTTAAGGGTCCCCTACGTTATCAATTTGGCCTTCAGTCAAACCGTACAGTTAAATCTAAAGTTAAGAGTTTTAACTGATCTGATTGTGTGTACACACATCATCAGATATAACTGATACAATCTGTACATTCATAATCAGATTCCTTCCTCGATCGCGATCTGCATTTGGAAGAATCTCTTTTATTTTTGTTAAAACCCTATCATAACCATTATTTATTTTGATTTTATTGTGATAATTTTTGAACTTTAGTTTCTATAACGTCTCTGGAGTATGAAAAACTTCAATGAATTTTAAAAGAAAGTCTTTTGACTATGATGCCATTTCAAACTGTCTTAGTTCTGCTAAACTTTTTTAAATAATTTAAAAAGCTTATAACTTAAAAATAAATAACTTAAAAAGAAGCCGCAATGATAGTAGAACTAGAAGGCAAAATGAAAATTGAGAAATATGTACAAGTGTGCATAGAAGGGTTTATTTTCGAGGAACTATTTATCGTGTAGAGTTGGGAAGGATTTCCTCTCTTTTCGAGAGCCGCGAATGCTTCGTTCTCGGAAAGCTTTTCACAGAAAATTAACTTTTTTTTTCGTACATATGTTTTGGGCGTTTTTGCAGTAATACATAAGCCTTTTTAAAAAAATTGTCGAGTACATTAAAGTTTAATTTAATTTTTAGCTAACTAAAAAAATAACTACCTAAAAATAATTTAAAAAACTAGAAGATGCAAACAAAAACTGTACGATTTCACTGGAACTGCAACACACAGTCTCGAATTTTATTGTCGTTCAGTTGACCGGATAAACAAATCGATGGCCTTTTTTCCAGTTCTTCAGTCGAACTGATCAGTTCAAAACGGAACGATACAGACACCACACACCATTAGTTTATCGTACCTGTCACAACTGAGTAGCCAGAACTGATAGTGTATGAAGCCCTTTAAATATCTAACTTCAATAAAATTGGAACAAGAAATTAATAATATCTGGCATGAGTCCGTTTCAAAACTAAACAATTTTAAAGGGAATCCGTTGGCACTGAATTCGGTTAAATAAATATAAACAGATAAATAGAAAAACCTTAACAACACATATACATTTTTACCTATTTTCAATATTTTTTATCGATAATTATTTGTTTTAAACTCTTTTATTATTTTCATAAAATGTAATATATATATTTACATATATATATATATATATATATATATATATATATATATTAAATGTTGTAATTTTCATTTATACGCCTCATAAACATTTTCACAGAGACTACCATAGTTTTCAAATAAACGAAACTGAATGTAAATCTGTAACCATTGAGTGTGTGTATTCGTGTAGCCGGTTTATTATTCATTTACAAGAGTTTTGCTTGTGAATTGTATGCACTAAATCCATCTTATGCATATTGATATCTGGAATCATGTTCTAAACAGTGAACATAACCCAAATGCAAATAAATGATAAAATCATTCGTGAAATCATTTATAAGTTCTTATTGTGCGTATAGTTCGATTGTGTTTTCCAGTTTACATATATAGATCTTGAGTATTAGTTACTATTGTTTCGTTTTACCCTATTTCGTATCAAAATTGATATCAGCAGATTTTCTAGTATACTAAGTATATATATATATATATATATATATATATATATATATATATATATATATATATATGTATAATAAAATCATGATTATTTACTAAAACGTTTCAAACTCATAATTCGGTTTATATTAATTTCTTCGAGTTTTAATTTAAAAAGTAAAAGAATTATGTTATCAGCATCGAATTAAAAATTAAATAATTACAATTATCTATATTTCGGGCAAAATAATCGACACTATGTATATAAGACATTTTTATTTATTTATGCTAATTATTGTTGATTAAATAATCAACAGTAATTATCAAAATTATAATTATAAAATTTTAAGGTTTGATTTCATGACGTGTCAAATATTTTGAATGTACAGTGGAACCCCATTTATCCGGATTATAAAATATAATTCCTCTCTCGGAAGTATGAAAGATAGACATAAGGAAATCCTATAAACGCGAAAAAATCAAAGAAATCCTAAATATATTTTTGCCAGAGTGTAACATTACAGCTTGCAAGAATAGACTTGTTTTCTATGAATCGACATATGATGTTCATTGTTATGCATTCCGTGGGAGTGTTCTTTGAGTTTACTTAATACTTGTTGAATCTCTTCTAATCTTTTAAGATTTTCAATTATAAAAAATTACAAAATTTCATGTCGAATAAAAATGTAAAGAAATGTTACGTTATGTTTTGAGCTTCATAAAAGTTGCATTGATTTAAGAAGCGAATATTGATGTCTAGGTTGGTTAAACAGATTGAAAACTCGTCATGGTGTATGTCAACTTGCAGTGTCTGGTGAGAACCTTTCCGGTGATAGTACAGGTAGTGAACATTTTAAAAAGGAACTTAAGAAAATAATTGAGTCTGAAAAGCTAAAGCCATATCAAATTTATAATGCCGATGAAACTGATCTTATTTACAAGATGCTACCAGGAATGAACTTAACATCGAAATTAGAAGATTCAGCTAGAGGTTACTAAAAAACCAAAGAGAGGACCACATTGTTTGCTTGCAGTAATGCTTCAGGGAAACATAAATTACCCCTTGTATGTTGGAAAATCTATTAAGCCACGTGCTTTAAAACATACAAACATCTCTTCTTTGCCAGTTGTTTACAAGTTCTTGAAAAGTGCTTGGATGGGTAATGCGATTCTTAAGGGATGATTTTTTCACAATTTCGTACTAAGTGTACAAAGTCAGTTAAAAAAAGAAAGATTGCATTGAAAACGATATTATTAATTGACAATGCCCCATCTCATCCAACAGTATATAAACCCAAATGTATACAAACTGTGTTATTTATGTCGTTAACGAATTTTCCAGATTATACGGATTTTCCACATTTTTGTTATTAATTCAATAATATGCAAGCAAATAATTTATTTTAACTGGCTAGACTCATTTGCAATAAACCTTTCAAATGTAAATAATTTTATACATTTTTATTTTCTCGAAATTGCATATAATCTCATTTATTCAATTATTAAAATTCCCAATCAATATGATGTACATCATTTTTATCTAAATATCTTTTCTTATAATACAATGAATATGACCTAGAAAATAAAAATAATGTTTGCATATATATATATATATATATATATATATATATATATATATATATATATATATATATATATATATATGTATGTATGTAAGTATGTATTCTTGATGATTAACCATTTGAAACAAAAACGATCATGAAACTGTTAATTTTATAAGACGGATTATGTGTACGAGGAATATAATTCGACACGCTTTCTGCTAGTAATGTACAGTATTTTGATGATTACAATAACTGATATGGAAATTCGGTTAAAATTTGTGAAATATATTAATTCTTAAATTTACTGACCGACTAATATACTACCGTTATTAAGATTTTTGTAATTTTAATCGTACCATATTAAACAATTAACTGTTCTACAAGATGTTATTAATATTTTGAAACGATAATATAATTACTGAAGCAAATTAGAAAAATTTACACGTGCAAATACTTTACTCACACACACACACACTCATATATATATATATATATATATATACAACATTTGTTATCCTGTAATATTGTTTCTTCTAGGTATCAATGATAATAGATGTTATCTAGAGAATGGAGGATCCGCTGAAAGTTTTTTTGTATCTGAAGATATTGCAGTAGGAAGTGTTCTAGGTAAATCTTATACAGGTTTTTTTTTACTTCCTTTAAACAAGAAATCTTTCTTTAAGAAATAAATCATGTACGCCAAAACTGCTTTCTATAATTCAATAATAAAACTGTCCGAAAAGTATAATTGTATTAAATTATACCGTATGTATATGTAATAAATATATTCAAAATGTAACAATCTCTTCGAATTTGTATTGGTTCTATTTAAACAAATATCAGTAAATTACATTATATTTAAATGTTCAACAAATATAGGTGAATTAAGCATTCATGGCGATCCTCGAGAAAATGGAGGAAACATTGCTTTAAGATTGCAAGAAAAAGATAGTCCTGTAAGAATTGCACCTGGAACTTCGCGTCTTGTACTAACACATTCGTTAGATAAAGAAGGTATTGATGGGCCTTCTTCAGTCTATATTAATGTAATTTGTGATCGATTGAGAACAAGCGATCCCGTAAGTATTAAAAAAATGTGTTATTTATATATATATATATATATATATATATATATATATATATATAGGAATGTTTATTATATCTAATATGTTAAAAATATAAAACAGTTTGATGTTTGTACGTTTTTAATTTTAGGGTTTTGTTATACCAGTAACAATTCGAGTAACGGATTCTAATGACAATGCGCCAGTATTTGTTAACGCTCCTTATGTACTTAATATAAGTGAAGTTACTGTAGTTGGTACAAGAGTTCTTCAAGGTGTTCGAGCACAAGATGCTGATCAACATGGGCCATTCTCCACTGTACATTATTCAGTAATACCTGGTGTTCATGCGGTTAGTATTTATTTTATTGATTAATTATTTTGAACTTTTTGAATTAAAGTTTCCTTTCTCTCTCCTATATATATATATATTCAACATTCAACTTTTAAAGATACTGTTAGGAAATATGTCTAATATTTTAACCAGTATCATAGACCAATAGACTTTTTTAACAAAATAATTTTTACTCCTCGAAAAGGAAACATTTGTTTCTAATCAAAATATTCAATTGATCATTAATCAGTTATTGATCAGAAAAAATATGTTTTTTATGGAGAATGAAAAATAATCTGTAAAAGTGAATTCAGTCACAGTACCAAAACACAATAATCAGGATCCAATAATTACATTTTACATACATTTTCGTGCAGTTTTGATATCTTTATTCTACTCGTTCGTCGATTTATTTTTATACATCTACTGTTTTCTTTTTTAGCAACAAATTACACTCTCTGTCATTGCAAACTTTTTATTGTTGTTATTATGCCCGTTATTATTGACGTTATTAACCCGTCTTAACATTGTTATCCATTGTATGGTTTTTCATATTCCTAACACATTTCTATAAGTGTCTGCATTATCAGAAGTCATTGAATTATTTTGATATTCAAGATCTATGTCACTCCATTTATATATATATATATATAATCATCTTCAGCCCCTGTTAATCCACTGCTGGATAAAGGCCTCTTCCATGATTTTCCATTTTGTTCAATTCAGTGCCTCTCTTTTCCACAGTTTTCCACGAAAGTTTTTAATATCCTTATCCCATCTGTTCATTGGTCTCTTTCTGGGTCTTTTCATATTCCTTGGTTCCCAGTCAATAATTTCTCTTGTCCATCGGTTGTCTTCTCTTCGTGCGATATGTCCTGCCCATTTCCATTTCAGACTCTTTACTCTTGTTATTATATCTGTGACTCCTGTTTGTTTTCGTATCCATTCTATTCTCTTTCTATCTCTTCTTGTTATTCCCAACATACATCTTTCCATACTTCGTTGTGTTGTTTGGAGTCTTTGAACTATTTTGGCGTTAAGCACCCATGTTTCGCTGTCGTGGGTAAGGACCGGTAGTATACATTGATCGAATACTTTTTTCTTTAAACAGAGTGGGATTGTTGATTTATATATATATATATATATATAAGAGAGAAAGAGAGAAATAGGCGTATCTGCACGTGCGTGTATGTAAAATTATTAATAAATACATATATTTATTTACAAGCTAGCCAATATTTGTGGAGAATGTCAAACAAAAACTTGAGGTACATGCTTTTTTAATATAATGATTGTTTCTTTTAAGAAAAATATGAATGTCCTGTCTATTTTTGTAATGATTTTATATATTTTTTAAGAATATAAATAACAAATACTTTCATAAAGTCTTTAATAAGTCTATTATATCCTCTGTTAATCCACTGCTGGATGAAGGCCTCTTCCATGATTTTCCATTTTGTTCGATTCAGTGCCTCTCTTTTCCACAGATTTCCAAGAAAGTTTTTAATATCCTTATCCCGTCTATTTATTGGTCTCTTTCTGGCTCTTTTCATATTCCTTGGTTCCCAGTCAATAATTTCTCTTGTCCATCGGTTGTCCTCTCTTCTTGCGATATGTCCATATGGTAACATATGGTAATATTCAGAATATCTCGAGACAATTTTGTTTTAAAAAATATTTATTATTAAAATATTCGCAGTAAATTATAAAAAGTGAAAAACATTAACAATAATGAAAGCAAAATGAATGAATGTTAGTTTATTTAGATTAGAAAAAAAAATGTTATTTCTTAATTTACGTTTTATATTTCAGGATTTTTTTGTATTCGAAAATCCACTCGAAGGTACATTGGTTTTAAGTAAACCTCTAGATTACGAAGCATTGCCATCTTTTAGTGTTGGCGTACGGGCACAAGACCAAGGAAATCCGCCAAAGTTTTCAGATACAATTCTTCATGTCAATGTGATAGATGCGGATGATCAAAATCCGAGATTTTTTGATGACCGTTACACCGCAGTTGTACCTGATCCACCAGTTAAAGTAATTATTTTTTGTATTCATATAGAAATATTTTTTCTAACGATATGAAACAAATAATTTTCAAACGTCGGGATTCGATATTAAAAAAAAACAATTCTTCTCACTCATAAATCATTATTATTATATCAGAATTGTTTTATCAATATAATTTGTTTTTAGGGAGCACTGCTTTCAGTGCATCCGCGAGATGTTGGAGCTTACGATCAAGACGTTGGAATAAATGCACCGATATTTTATTCTTGGAATTCAGTTGGAGCTGATTATCAGCTATTCAGTATTGAACGAGAAACTGGAAAAGTTCGTCTTAAAAGAGATATACGAAATAATGAAATGGCACAAGCAGCTACACTAGTTATAAGGGTAAGGAATACAAGTTTTAATTTAATAATAGAAAAAATATGCATATGTACAAAATTGTTTCATAACAACTTCATTTATTAATTTTATTATTAGGATTAGAAAATATTCACACGAAACATTAATTATTATTCAATAATTTAAATAATCATCAACAACCAAAATAAAATACAGATTAGCGTTTAGTTTCATATTTTCATAAAACAATTTTTAATTTATTAGGCTACACAGGTCGACAATCCTGACAGGTATGCATTGGCTACATTGTCTGTTCGTCGCGGATCAGAATTTATTAATAATGTAGGACCTGTACGATTCACGCAAAGAGAATATCATGCTGGAGCATTAGAAAGTCTTCCGCCGCGTTCGCAAATAACAACATTAGCAACAAATCATCAAGGCGATAGAGTAAGTTATTTGTTCACCCTTTCAGTCATTTCCTATATATCATTGTTATATATTTTATTTATATAAACAATACATGAAATCGATAAACACGGTATTTATAAACAGTATGATAATTATTATCTCATTTTTCAAATTTTTAATTGAGTAATTTCTTCATTAAAATATTTTTTTCCTTTACAGTGATGCTTATGGGTGATAAAAATAATAAAAAATATTCTAATCCCTTCCACTAACAATTCAATGCCTCTTTTTTCAAACGTTTACAAAAGCATTTTCTCATATTCTTATCCCACCTATTCATTATTTATACATTTTTTTTTGCTGTTTATTTTTGAGTAATTTGTTGTTTACTATTAGGTTCGTTTATTGTTTATTATGATAAATTATTCACCAGAACCAGAAAACACAAAAATATTCAGTCATTTACAATTAAATGAGACAAAAATAATAATTAGAAATTTATGAAGACACTGTATTTCTCAAATGGAAAAAATAATATTAATTGTGGGAGGAGGGTTATTTCAGTTTTTTCCTTTTAAATTTTGATGTTTACAATTATAATTAAGAATAAACATTAATAACTTGCATATATATGTATATATATATATATATATATATATATATATATATATATATATATATATATATATATATATATATTCAATTATATGTATACATTAATGATTTTACAGAATATGAAGTTTTATATTTCTGACCAAAAAATGCTAGAAACTTTTAGTATTGGTCCTAATGGTGAACTCTCATTAAGAAGACAATTAGATTATGAAACAGAAGATGCATTCATATTCAAAGTTTTTGCTACAGATGGAGCTACGGTATGTAAATACTAATAATGGAAATAAACTATTTTCATTTATATTTCATTTTATTGCTAATGTAATACATCTTGCTTTATACATCTCTAATGATAATGACTTTAAAAGTTACTCTTTTTTAGAATGATTCTGCATTAGTTAACATAACAGTTTTAAATGTTAATGAATGGGAACCACGTTTCCGATATCCACAATATGAATTTTTTATCCCTGAACATGGAGCTCGGAAAGGGCATTTAGTGGGACATGTTGAATCTGCTGATGGAGACCGTGATGATCATGTTACATTATCACTTGGTGGACCTTATGCAGGGTAATTATTATTATTCATTTTTTAAAGATACCCTGACAACTTTTATACAAAAATTAAAATCTTTCCCTTCTTATGAAGTAAATTATGAAGTTTATATTTCGACAATATATAAACCACTATTTCTAGAATGTTTGACATTAATGAAAATGGTCAAATTCATTTACGAGATGTTTGGCCACTGAATACAACAATAATACATCTGGTTGCAATAGCAACTGACAGTGGTATACCAGCCAGACGAACAGCAGCTCCAGTATTAGTACATTTTCCACAAAGTGCTATAGCTGGAGGATTGGGAGCAAGTGCAAAAGCAAGTTCTGGGGGTTTTATGGTAATAGCAGCATTTGCAGCAATTTTAGGATTGTTGGCTATCGTTATTGTACTACTCATCACATATATATGTAAAGTGTAAGTAATATACGATTATTTATTTTATTGTCTAATTTCTAGAATTAATTCGAATTTTACAATTAAATTAATTTCAGTAAAAAGCCAAAATCTGGAAAGAGAAAAGTAGGTACAAGTGGTTTTCTACAACATGAAAAACTTCCTCCTCCACACAGTATGCCTGGAGTAGGAGTTGGATTACTAGCTGGAACACATGGAACCACTCTTTCTAAAGTTCAAAATCCAGTATTTGGTGACAATGGTAACAATACTGATTCAAGTAGTTCAACAGGACATGGTTCTATAATAGCTACTGCAAGAGGGGGTTTACCCAATGACATGTACACAGCAACTGTAAAAAGTTAGTATATAAATATTTGTAATTATTTTTTAAATGTACAAACAATATATAACTTAAATACATTGAAAATATCAATACCAGGCATTATGTCACGTGGTAATACAACAAGAAATCAAACTGGGGCATCTGGTCGAATAATTAGCCATAAAGTGCATCCTGCACCAAGTCCTCCTGTTCAACCTGTACAGAATGATCTCGGAGTTATAAGTAACAGCACAGTAACAAATTCTGCAGACTGGCCATCAAACTCAATAACTAACCGTGTAAAAAAGCTTAGTTGGGATGATGATTCACAAAATAAGGTATGTATTGTCTTTTTACACATCATATTAACATTTTTTTATCATTCGTAGCAATATAGTTATTTAAAATTACAATAATAACACAGCTTTCTTATTTAAATTATTAATTTGCAAAGAGAAAGTTTAAGAGTATAAAAATTTGAATATTTTTGATAAATTGACATATTTGTTTATGCTTACTTTATATCAATAATAAATTTAATTTTAAAATATTTTAGAGTTCGTTAAATTCTGAAAATTATTTTTACAGACTGAAAATGATAGCATTGAAAACATCAATATTGAAGCAAGTAGTTCAGAATCTCGACCACGTTTAAATGAAAACACTAATTTAACTGTATATTTTTAATATGTGAATATATTTAATAAATTATGTATTTTGGATAATTATAAAAAAAGATTACTGTGTAAAATAATTTATATAAATTTCTAATAATTATGATTTAATTCATCATATTTGTATTATATCTATATTTTTCAATTAAAAACTGATAAAATACAACTGTTGTTTGATTATTGACATTAATTTAAATAACTACAAAAAAATCATTACTTCAAATCAATCACTTTTGTAGTTGAGAAAGTTAATAGATAGTTTAATTTGATAATATAAAAATAATCAGATACATGAAACAAAACTCAAAATAGACAATTTTGTAAAAACCCATTTCAACATCAAAGAAAGTAACAAAAATATATGTATAAATCACTTAGTATACAATTCACAGTATTATATATTTATTCTTTTTAGTGGTTTAGGATGTTGAAGAAGTGGGTTATTGGGTCATTGACTTTCCATTTCTACTGGCCCGTCTTGTTTATGAGTAAACAATAAGTATACAAGAATATTTAATACATTAATGAATAAAATATTCAAACATAAAAAAATATTTTAAAATTAAACCTATAATAATGAATTCGAAATTATATATATATATATATATATATTCATAATTTTATTCAAAATTGTGTTTAATGTTCCACTATAAAAATAATAACATTTATAAACTTAAGAATATAAATAAAATAAAGTGGGGAGATAATTGAGAAAGTGGGGTTTTTACAAGCAGAGAAATGATACTTTCCCAGGCAGTAAATAGCCTGTTACCAATATATGAAGATAGGGAAGTCTTCTTAATGAAACAATGGCATCAATTTTATACAGAATTATTATTTTAATAACAATATTATCAAAAACAATTCAAGTATTTGGTATATATCAAATACAAAATATAAGTATTAATAAATATTATGAAAAACCTGCAATTTGGACCGAAATGGGTGTATTTGGACCTCTTCTAGAAGAATGGGCATTAATGACTGACAAAAATGGACATAGGTAAGTTTTATTATGTGTAACATGAATTGTGTATTATAAAACTCTATTAGATTAATATAGTGCAATTTTATAAAAATAATTACTTTATAATACACAATTAACAAGTAAACATTTGATAAATTAGTTTTTTTTTTATGGTAGAGAACAGCGTGTAATGCAGTTACCACCAACACAAGGTGGATTTGTTGTAAGTAACTCTACAACTTCTGAACCAATGAATGGCACTAGATCACTAGGAAAAATTGTAGTTTCCCGTCCTCCTAACAGGCCAAATCAATCTGGTGGTAGAGAAGTGAGTGAAACAGATTTATATTTATTAGGAGCTATTGAGAAATTGGTATACAGAGTAGATTTTATGGAAAAACGTCTTCGAAGAGTTGAAGAAATGCTGTTTTATGCTATGGCTGGAAATAAAGTTGACAGAGGTAATTCCTGTAATATATATATATATATATGTGTGTGTGTGTGTGTGCGTGTATGTAACTATACTAAACATAGTTTTATATATATTTATATATATATGTAAATATTTTAGATCCCTGTCCTGATAATTTTTCAAGAGTTGGTGAAAACTGTTATCATTTTGGTGAAAAGACGTTTGATTGGAAAGAAGCAAGTAAAATTTGTAGAAGATTAAGTTCAACATTGTTAGAAATTGAAACTGTACAAGAGAAACAAACAATTACATCATATATTCAGACAAATTCACATTTACGAGGTAACAATACCAATGATATATATATATAAGTGTACAGATCTATGACACTACTTAAATAATTTGTTTGATTAAGATTCAATTAAATGTTTAGATTATATAAAAACGTACATATAATAAAAAACATTTTGTATTATTTTTTTCATAAGGAAATATGATATTTACAGGAAAAGATTATTGGACAGGAGGATTGAACCCAGGACTTTTATGGATTTGGAGTGGATCAGGTCGACCTGTAATCAATAAGAGTGGAGAAAATGCAAGTGATATAAGAGGAAAAGGGCGATGTTTAGGAATGATTTATGATCCTGCAATACGAAATCATGTTTATAGAGGTCAAGACTGTTCTTTGCTTCAATTTTATATTTGTGAAATAGAAGATAAAAGTTCAAGCAATGAAATAAAACGTATTAGTAAACATTTAAAATTAGAAAAAAATGAACTCCAATAACGTTTTATTATATAATAATATATACAAAAAATCTGACATTTTTTAAACAAAATAAATCATTATTTTTCATTATTATGATATATAGATTTCTTAATGAATATCACATGTAAATTATAAGAAAAAAAATAAGGCACCCACTAATACACACATTGCAATTTTTATTAAATTTTTATAAAAATAAATGACGAAGTAAAATATATTAATATACACAAATATATTAATAAAACAAGAATTATAAAATATGTTTGAGAATATACTGGCTCATAAAAGTTTATTAAGGTCAAATTACACATGTTAAATTATATAATGCATATAAAGATGTGAAAAAAATAATTCTAATTTAAAAAGAAACATAAGAATTGAAACTACTTTTTCAGATTTTAAATTAATACATGGTGACTGTACACTAAATTTTACATTAAGCAGCAAGTTAAATTGTGTTTTTTTTTTATTAATTTGAATTAAATATAAAATTATACATTTTTTAAATGTATGACTATTCAATTGTAAAGTAGGATATGTTACAAATTATATTTTTGTATTATAAATTTTAAGTATTGTCTAATTTATTTGTTATTTTAATCTTGACTAATTTATAATTATTATCTAAGTTATATATATATATATATATATATATATATATATATATATATATATATCTGCACACAGATTATGCCCAAATTTGTTATAAATTATAATTAAAATTTTAATGAAGTCTGGAATAATATACAACAAAAAAATAAACAATTATTATTTATAATCATAATTTGTTGACTACCAAAATATTTCTAGTGTATTAAGGAAAGATATATTATTTATATATATATATATATATATATATTAATATATAAATAAGTAGATAGACTAGACAAAGGAAATAATAAATTTTATAAATAGCAAAATTATATATCTGGATATTACTATTAAAATTATTTGTTATTAAAAATAACTGTATTTGTTTTATAAGCGATTTAGATGTATAATTTGTTTTTTACTCTGTATAGTGATATGACATGACTGATTTAAAACATGTACTTACTGACAATTATCTAATTTTTCCTTGACACTCTAGAAATATAAATAGATATAAAGAAATTTCAAGATAATATGTGTGTGTGTGTATGTATGTGTGTATATATATATATACATATATATATATATATATATATATATATATATATATTTATTTATATATTTATGTATAGTTGTAAATATCTTTTTTTACCTTTTTTTACAGTCCGAAGTATTACTATATGTATGTTTTATTTTAATGACTTCTTAACTGTAATCATGGCCATACTAATTCACAAAATTTGTATATGATAAAAACGTCTATCATTTTTATATTGATGTATTATAAAAGTTTGTTTTTGGATATATCAATATAATGCTGCCAACTTTTGCATTTGGCTAAGATCCCGTAACATCATTGTTACTGTTTCATTTATATTTCCTTCATTTTCTGGTGTAGGATCTTGTGCCTCAAGAACTAAATATTTTATAATTTAGGAACAGTAATTAAAACAATAAACAATTAATTTAATAACATTTTCAAAACATACCTGCGATTTCTTCTTCAACTGCATTCATTCTTTCTTTGACTAGTTGCTGATAATGTCGAATATTATCTATTAAATTCTGGCGACAAACTTCAGGTTCAATTTTAGCTTCTGGTTCTGGTGCTTCTGGGACTATAAAAATAAAATCATTGTTCTAAAATTAATTTTGAAAAATAACTATTATACAATAATTTATTGAATAAAGAGAATACAGAATATTTTGAAAAATAAATAAATCTACATACACAGCTATGCAGCAATTAAAAATCAATTCAAATGCTATTTTCAACTTACTGCGAATACTTTTCTCGATAGTATCGATATCACTTTGGGTAAAATTTAAATTCAATGCTGTAGTTGGAGAGCTTAAGAGTTCACCAGCGAGAGCTTGACTCATTAGCTCACCATCCGATACTTCACCAGAACTGATAACACCAGAATGCATAGAAACATCTGTTGCATCCGTAGTAAAAGAAACAGATTTGTTTTCTGATTTTATAGTATCATAAAAGGCTGACTTCGAATGTTCATCTAAAGGCGTCAATACTTTATCTTCCGATAAATCTGATCGCAATACTGCTTCTAATTCATTTGGATTTATTGTTGCTGCTAAATCATTTACCGACGTCTCTCTTTCAGTTTTTAAATCAATATCAACATTAACTGAATCTATATTAGTGTTAACTAATAGGGAATTTAAATCTAATTTAGAATATTCGGTAGTAAGTAATTTTTCTTTGGACATAACACTTTCTTGACTTTCAGTAACCAATGTTTCAGAATCTGAATGTTTTAAGATGTCAGTACCTTCCAAAATTTTCAAAAGGTCTTGTGCAGTTTGTTGTGAAGGATTTACATCTTTAATATCTGAAACTTCTGCCAAATTGTCATCAAATGACATTTTAGTATCTGTTTCTCTTTTTAAAGAATCTGTTGAACAATTCAGTAATTTTTTTAATGAAAGTTCTATATCATTATGTGTAGACATTTCTTCTTCTGTATAATTAACATATGTTTGATTTGAACATAAGGATTTATCCTTAATATCTGACTTATTCTGCTGATTATCTAATAAATCTTTAACATTATGTGACACATTAACTTTTTCCCAAGGTTTCGACCATAAATAAAATTTTGGATGATCCTTATTTCTAAAAATAAAAGAATAAAATATAATTAATAAAATTAACAAATTAAAAAAGTCATAATATATATATAATGAACAATTCCTTCAAAAGCTGTATAATTTACATTCATAACATTTGACTTATTTTTTTTGCATTTAAAAATGAATACATTTTATTGTATAACTTGAACCTAAGTGTAATAAAAAAAATCACTTATTAATATTTACTTACTGGGCAATTTTAATTTTAACCTTTAAACTGTGAAGAACTGATCTCAATTCATTCAAATTGCCACTTAATTCATGAGATCTTCTCAATTTTTCAAAGCGTTCATTAAGAACTTCTTTATCAGCAGAATGATAATTTGCAGTGGGGAGTACACCTTTTTTTAACCAATCTTGATCATGAACATACTTTTGTGAAGACCGCATTCTCAATGGATTCATACATATATAACAAATATACTTTTCAGGTACTTGATCTTCTCTTTCAATATTATTACAGTAAGCATGTTGCCAACATAAACATAATTCACATTGAATCATAAGACCATCTTCTTCCATAAATCCACACGTACAATTGACGATTTCTTCTTGTTTCATTTGTTCAATTTTGATTACTTCACCATTTTCAGTTATAATTTGTTGATTTAAGTCTTGTGTAATAGTACTTGATGATGTAGGAACATCAACAAAGTCAACAGATTTTTTTTTGTTTTTCGTTTGTGTTGTATAATCTGGAGATCTACTATCTGAATCACGAGGATCTGATAAATATGAATAATCATGTTTTGTATATTTACGTTTTTTATGAATATCTGCTTCAGAAATATATCTTTTACGATTAGTTCTAATGGTTTTCTCAGGAGTTGGAGTTGATGGTATTTGAAGTTTATTGCTACTGTCCATCTCAGAAACTTGTGGTTGATCTTCATTTGATTTACGCTGACTTTCTGAAGATACCCTGATAACAGGTAATAATGTTTTTATTCCACCCGGTCTTGATTCATCTCTTTTAAAAATAGAATCTGGAGATTTTACTAGATCTTTACTTTGTAAATCAGCTGATTTAACAGTTTCGATTTTAGGTGATTCTAAAGCTGTAACAATCAATGGACTTTTACTTAAATTTGTTGTTTGTTCTGCACTAGGAGATAATGATGCATCATTTTTTGATAACTTCGATTCAATTTTATAAGCATCTTGTGTTTTGGGAATTTTAGTTTCACTATTCAATAATTTTATTATTTCTGATTCTTGTTTAGGTAACTTTGGAGTTGTTGGTTGTGATTTATCACCATTTCCTTCAATAATTTTATCTAAAACCTTAGTTACTTGAACAGGTGATTTTTTTTCTACTGGAGTTGTTACTTGGGATGTAACATTTAATGATTTAATTTGAAATTTTGGCTCAATTCGTGTTGGAGTCTTTTGAATAGGTTCAGGTTTTTTATCGATTATACCCTGATTTACACGTCCTTTTAAAACAAAATCTTCTATTGGTTCTCCTACTGTTCTGGCATAAGCAAGATCTGCTACATTCGGTGTAGAGCCAATGAATTTAGAAAATTCTGGATGGTAATGTTTAATATGCATTTGAGCAAGATTCTCTCGCCGAAAATTTTTACCACATCCTTCTATCGGGCACTTATAACCCCCATCTTCACATATTATTTTAAGAGTATTTTCACAGGCTAAAACAATGAACAAATCTATTACATATGAATACAAACACACATATATTTAAAAATAAAACCAATTATATTCTGGTAAGATAGCAATAAAATTATAGAGAAAAAATATCTGTTACAAACATACTTTCATCATCTGTAAATGTTTCATTATCTTCATGTCTCTCAGGTGACTTTATATCTTTTAAGTCTTGTTTTGGTGACTGTGATTTTATAACTGTTGCTTGCTTTACAACTGAGGGATTTCCATCTTTTGGTACTGGTGATGCTGACTTTTCTGTGACTTTGAACATACCAAGCGACCGGGCTCTTTTCAGATGCAAGCCAAAATCAAATTGATCTAAACTATAATTAGATTTTTCTTGTTCTAAATATACTTTAACTTCATTTCTTGACCGAAATTTTCTACCATCAGCACTAAAATTAATGCAAAAATGTTAGTGAACATCTATGTATAAATGTACTTTTCTACATTTTTTAAAACTTTGTCTTGAACTTACTTAACTAAAATGGTGTCCCATTTTCCTGCTGAAAAACCTGCAGAACGACATACAAGGTGTTTTATCCAACCTGGCGGTAAACGATGGTCAGTTACAATAACCGATTTTCTAGAGTCTATAAGTCCTGGAGTTCCTACAGGCTGACCATTAATCCATTGACAAATCCATTCATCATTTGTGAGATTTTCTGATTGTACATTACTAGCTACAACTGTAGAATAATGAAAGATATTAATTTGTTTAAATTAGTGTATATTACAAAACTTTAAAAAATGTATTTAAAATATATATATATATATATATATATATATATAAACACACACAGACACATATATTTAATTTTTATAAATATTTTTTATACAGGAAAACAAATAATGATATTTATATAATTTTATTTATAATTCATATAAAACTAACAACATTTGCTATAAAACATAAAATTAAATATTCACATTTTTGCAACTGTTGCCTCCAGTTAAACATTAGAAATTGAAGTTTATACAAGTAATACTTTCTCAGTAGTTTTTATTAAAATCAACCTTTTAACAATCAAATACAGTATAAAACATCTAATGGTTTTTAAAAATATATTTGTGTTTTTTATATATTTGTAACATTTATATAAATCTAAAAGAATGAAACTTACAAATAACTTCTTATCATGAAATTAATATATAGTAGATTACTTACATATATATATATATATATATATATATATATATATATATATATATATATATATATATATATATACTTTTTACTAAATAAAGAGGAATGTATATTTGTGTGCTAATAATACAAATACTAATCACTAGCTACACATAAGCTTCATCAATTAAACTTTACATCGATAAATATTTTATTTATATATCATTCAAAATAAGAATTATTTACAAACAATATATATGTATATACATGCATGCATTGCTTTATAAAAAATATATTATAATACTTTGAAATGTTAAATTATATAATGTGATTTTTAAAGTTTAATTATGAAGTGAACAATGTAATATTTATCAGGATGAGGAAAAAATATAAATGATATAACAGAAAAATAGAATTTAATTATAAAATAAACATGTTAATATTATAAATATCTTAAAATCTATAGATAAGAAATTAATATCTGATCAAACCAATGTGATATTAACACAAAAAAACAAAAATTATGTACCATTAGTAACTGTGACTTTGGCATCAGATGATCTTCGTGGTTTATCAATTACTGGTTTATCAGTTGCATTGGGTATATTTTTTTCAACGACAGGAACTGATTGAACAAGAGCATCTTGTTTAACACGTTTCTTATGAAACAACTCAGATACTATTATTTTTCGTTTACGATCACGGCGTTCTTGTTTTGTACTTTCTACAGGGGCAAATAAAGGTGATGGATGAGGTCTTGGAATGGCAGAGTCAATAGTTGATGTAGGTTTAGATATTTTAGATGATTTTAAAACACTTTTTATACCATCATCAAAAAGAACTTCATATGAATCTAAAATTTTATGGATTTAATGAATAAATTACAATCAACATATATAATATACAACTTTATAAAATATATTAACCTCCATCATCTAAAACTTTTTGAATAGTTGCTCGAAATTTCATTGAGTTAGTCCACATAGCCATTACTCTTTCTCCTACTTCAAATGTTTGTTTTTTATTAGAAAATTGTAGAGGTCTTAGTCTTTTACTATCCATTGGAATCCATTCATTAGATCGATTGGCAGATTTTTCAAACTGAATAAACACTTCATTTTCACTTTGGTCCACTTCTAGAACCTTTGCAGGAAACCAAATACCATTGAAATCTGTTGCTTCTACACGCATTCCTTGTGAAAATTCCTCTTTAAAACATTTAAAACTACTTGACATATTAGATTCTAATTTTGTGTCTGATTTTTCAGTTTCAGTTTTTATATCTGACTCTAATTCAGATTTTTCTCTGGCGTCCGATTTTTCTTCAGTATCTTTTTGGGTTACATGAACTGACGCCTCAGGTTTTGTGGAAGCAAAAGTGTTCATATCAGATTTTAAATTTGTTAGATTAGTACTTTCCTGAAATAAAAATATTTAAATTGAAAATATGATATGTAGTATGGTATATGGTATTTAGAGATCCATGTATGAATTTAAACATTTTGATAATTAATTTATTCTAATAAGAAATTACACATCAAATATCTTATAATAAGAAGTAAGTCCCATGATTAATTTCCTTTATTTAAAATGAATACCAAACATTTTTTTAATATGTATTTAAATTTTACTTACTAATTCTTCCACTTTATTAGAAGTGGTTGTGTCTGATTTTGTTGCTTCTGATAAAATTTTTGACTTGATTTCATTTAAATCAGTCCAAGGAAATATAGAAGGTAGTACACCTTGTTTTAACATATATTTTGTACCTTTAAATTGACAAAAATCATGTTTACGAAAATGACGTGAACATACATAAATAATTTTATTTGAATTATTTTCCAAAGGAATTTTGCACAAAGTAAGCCATTTGGGCCGTATATCACTATGATTTGGTATTTTATGAAAAGTAACACCTACATCTTCTGATCGTTTTGAATCTGATAAACAATCTTTCACTCTACATTTACGTCCCATGGTATTCTAAAAAACACATAAATATAAGTGTAAATTGAGTAAATAATTATTAACAAATTAAATTGTAAACAAACATATTTTAAATGTCATTTCCGAAACATTTTTTTTAAAAACATACTGCTGCTATAAATAATATTACTTTACATATTCTTATTTATACTTAATTATGAAACAAATGTTTTACTTTTTATAAAAATACCACAATTCAAAGCAACCACTTTTTAAAAGTTAATTTTTGAAAAAGTATAAAAATACTATTTGAAGTAAGGACTGGTTTACATTAGGAAAGTAAGCGGTAGAGTATGATTGTAGAATAGGTATTATCCTGTTACTAGCATAATGCAAACATTCTGAGATAGTGAAAGTATAGTACTAAAGATAGTAGCGAGTTGAGTAAAATAGATAGCACATTTGGAACACTTCACTCTACTATCCTTTCCCACACCACAAATTTACCGGCACTCTACCAGAATAAAATGATTTATTGCAGTAGAGTAGTCAGGTATGAAACGTGTATTTATAAGTTTGTTTTTATTTACGGACGTTGGTGGTTGGTTGTTTTAGCTTGAAGTTAAACCTTCTCTACCAAACCACTAGCTTTATGCAAACGCACCAAATTGTAGATGATGGTAGAGTAGAGGTCTGGTGAAAATGTCGGCTAGTATACTCTATCGCTTACTATCCTAATATAAATTAGGACTAAGTAAGACATGCAATTTTTTTATAATTGCACTTCAATATGATCATCTAACTATACGTGTGTGTGTGTGTATATATATATATATATATATATATATATATATATATATATATATATATATATATATATATAACAAACATATACACAATACACTGATCTAACCTCACATTTTTTATATATTACGCATTATTACAAACAATCAATGTAAAATTCATACTTTAATAAGAACTTACATAATTGTTCTTATATAGTGTAAATATAATCAATACTCCGTTAAAATCAACAATTTACTTCTAACTCGACTATTTGTTGAAAGATGTCAAGTGATACCAGGTTTCATTTGTTGATCACTCACAAAGTTTGTAAACCAACTCAGTTTATATGGTTTATATATATATAAATGTTCTCATCTTTAAAATGATAAATATATTAATAATAAATTGTTTTTAATTTATATATATATATATATATATATATATATATATATATATATATATTTATTAATCTCTAGAAAACTTTTATTCATAAAAATTGAAATACTTTTCAATGAAACAATTTAATTTAAAATTTGTGCAGTAATTTCATTTTATAACCGCATAATTTATTTTCCGATATGTAAATATTTGTTTAATTTTAAATAATAAAACCATATAATGAAAACTCATTTAAAAGAACATAAAGAAGAACGGAAAAATATTTCTAGTCTGTACGTCTGCGTACTATTATAGAGTCCAGTTTCTTTCAATTCTTGGCGAATATTGAAACGTGTGCTTGTTCTCGATAGAGCTAAGGCCGTTTGGCGACTTGCACAAATTATTAATTTTTTTAAAAAAATTTAATAAACAACAATAAAAATGGCAACAAAGGCAGAACTTGCGTGTGTTTATGCTGCATTAATTTTAGTTGATGACGATGTTGCGGTTACTGTAAGTTTTATTGATATTTTAATCTATTTTTATATATTATATTTAATAACATCACGTACATAAAAAGGTCATATAGTTTTTTTTAATTATCACTGAATTAATTGTTGTTATCATTTTTATATATTTTTGAAAAGAGAATTTGTTGGGTTATATTAACATGTAAAAGCATGTTCTATTCAGCATGAGTCAATGCTGCAGAGAATATTTTATAAACATTATAATTATTAGCTAATATATACGCTTTAATTTTTTTAGGGGGAAAAAATACAAACTATTCTTAAAGCTGCAAGTGTAGATGTTGAACCGTATTGGCCAGGATTATTTGCTAAAGCCTTAGAAGGAATCAGCATTAAAGATTTAATAACGAGCTTAGGGTCTGGTGTTGGTGCTGCTCCTGTTTCAGGAGGTGTAGCTGCACCAGCAGGTGGAGATAAGGCAGCAGCTCCTGCAGCGGCAGCAGCAAAAGAAGAGAAGAAGAAAGAACCAGAATCTGAAGAATCAGATGACGACATGGGTCTTGGTATGTTTAAATAAAACTGAATATAGTAAAATATTGAAGAAGTTATACTTAAATGTTGCTTTTATTTCAGGTTTGTTCGATTAACCATTCCGATGTAAAAATAAAATGTATGCAGTTATAATGCATGTAACAAATGTACAATAAAACATTTTGTATTCTAACTTTATTTGTTTATTTTGAATATCTAAAAATATAGGTAGATCATAATTTTAATATTGTTTACCAATTTACAATTTTAGCTATAAAATTATTCTTTTTCATTGTATTTACATTTTTTTTTTAATTTCTGTATTTGTGTAGTTAATATCAGTCTCCAAAATTATAAATAATTAATTGAGGTATAGAAAATCTTAAAATTTCTGAAAGTTTTAAAAATCAGTAATGACCCAATGAAATTCTCATTACATGATTTTTATACACTTCTTTTGTAGTTTTTTCATACAAATTTTATTAGTAGTAATTTAAATGTTTTTTTTGGTAATTTTGTAAAAGAAATTAGTTTAAGCTTTGAAATAAATGTACAAACATGTTGAAATTAATGAAGTATAATTAATACTTTAACTTTCCATCTAGTGGGCTTTTAAAACTGTGCCGGTGCAGTTTATAGTTCACTAATATTTTTCATTAAAATTAGTATTTATGAAGGAATAGCAGGATTTTTAATTAGTTAAACACCAAGGTCAATCCTTATACCACTGGTTAGTATCAACAGAACATGTATTACAAAAAAATACAGAAATATAAATTCCTTATGACAACCGTTTGCCGAACAGTAAACTGACATTTACTGAACAATACACGAGTACAAAGGTTGAGGCTGGTTTTGAGATAAAAGAGAATTAAGACAATATTTTCGGCTTCATCGTTTCTTAAAATTCATTAGTGATAGTACCGAATAATAGATGATGAAAAGGAACATCAGTGTTCCGTGGGTAACAAAAAGGATATTTGCAAATGAAAACATACGGCTGGCTGAGTTTACCACACTGGAACCAGGAGATTAATAGTCCATTAGTAAAGTGTAAAATCAAGTGATATTATAATAAGGATATTATAATAATATATATTAAGGAAATACAAAATATTCTGAATTAAAATTAATTTTAATTAACAATGAATTACAATAATACTCGTTTAAATAATGAATGTATAAACTACCACATTGCTCTTTGAACACCTGATAACTTATTATAATCTGCCAAGTGTCTCCAGGCAATTCTACTCAGTCTCCATTTTTTAACTAAACCTCGAGCACGAGAAGTTATTGCACAACGACCATGTGTACGAATTAAAGCAGAATCTCGTGGCATTGCATCAATTTCTTTATCGGCGATTTCTCGTATTTCAATCGGAAGGATATCATTTTTACGTATAGAATTTATTCGTAAACGTTCTACAGCATGTTCTTTAACTATTCGTCTACGTTTTGCATCACGAATCATTCGCCAATCTGTCCATTTATTTCGTATTTGTTGTACCTTGAATATTGAAAAATGTATAATGTTCACTACGAATTTACATTATAAATACTTACACCACAAATTGCTATAGTTTGTATACTTAAAAATGATTTTGATATATGTAACCCATTCAAAACTAGACAGGTCATTTTATTACCATAAATCTAAATAGTTTAAATGTCAAACGTAAGACTGTAGCCAATAGCTAGGATCAAATATTGTATTCCACTAGACAGTTATGAAAGTATTTAACCTTCCACATTGTACAAATCAATAAAATACACAACAGATATATTCAAGTTGCATTAGATTTAGGTTCCTTTATAAATACAATAAAATGTATTATGTAATTTATAAATACAAATACGGAATGTTAAATTTATAAAACTTCTTAACCTATTTTTAATTACTTTGACTGAAAAAAATTGTTTTTGAAAAATATAATTAGATTTTTTTTTTGTTAAATCTATATTGCTTGTTGAAAATTTCTTGATATTAACTTATGCAGACTTGAATTACTGTATTTAATACTTTTCAAGGAATATTTTAAGGAATAAAATGGTTTAATAATTAAAAAATTAAGTATTTATAGTTCAGAGGCTTCTTTATTGATTTTAATAGAAGCTTTTACAATAGTTAATATACCAATAATTCTTATGGATGCGTTACAGGACGCCACTAAATTAAAATATAACAAAACTTAAAATTAGGAATGAAAAACTCCATCCTGACCTCTCCATTGTAGTCAATATTAACATCAGTGAAAATAAAAGCTACAAACAATATTATAATAGAAACTCTAGTTACAATTTAAAATCTCACATTTAAAGCCGTAGCATAATAATATTGAGTTGATGTTATAATATAATAAAGAAATTACAAAAACCGCTTTTCCTGCGAAATTCTTTGCGGTGGAAACAGTGCTGTTGGAGTAACCATTTAGATGAGAGCAGCATGTTTAAACAGCTGTGATAGAAGCGTCGTGGCCACATCCACAGGGAGACGGCCGTGTTTGCCGAGGCTAAGATGGGGATTAGTTATTTCTTCTTTTGGGCCTTTTCGGCGGCTTTCGTTACTTTACCAGTCGTGTCTTTGAAGTTAACACTCTTAATGACACCCACGGCAACAGTTTGCCTCATATCACGGACAGCAAAACGTCCCAGAGGTGGAAATTCTTGGAAAGCTTCTACACACATGGGTTTGCTAGGGACGAGACTGACGATGGCTGCATCTCCTGTCTTAATAGCTTTGGGATTATCTTCAGTTGTTTTGCCAGTACGGCGATCACATTTCTCTTTGATTTCTGCAAATTTACAGGCGATGTGTGCTGTGTGACAATCCAAGACTGGAGTATATCCATTGCTAATTTGGCCTGGATGATTCAGTACAATGACTTGAGCTGTAAAGTCAGCTGCTCCTCTAGGTGGGTTGTTCTTTGAATCACCAGCAACATATCCACGACGCAGTTCTTTTACAGAAACGTTCTTTACGTTGAAACCAACATTATCACCAGGGACAGCTTCTTGCAAAGCTTCGTGATGCATTTCAACAGATTTAACTTCAGTAGTGATGTTTGCTGGAGCAAATACAACAACCATACCGGGTTTTAACACACCTGTCTCTACACGACCAACTGGTACTGTTCCAATACCACCAATTTTATAGACATCCTGTAATAAAATGAAAGTTAATACATATTTTGTACATACATACATATTATTTATAACTTAACAATTCAGCAAAGATTAAGCCATTTAAGTTCAACATACTTATTTTGAATATAATAAATTCATCACTTTATTGGTAAACAGCAACAGTAATTAAGGAAACTCACCTGAAGTGGGAGACGAAGAGGTTTCTCGGTGGGACGAGAAGGAGGTAAAATTGCATCAAGAGCTTCAATTAAACATTTGCCTTCAGCTTTACCTTCTTTACGTTCAATTGCCCATCCCTTGAACCATGGCATTTTAGCAGATGGTTCCAACATATTGTCTCCGTGCCATCCAGAGATTGGTACAAAAGCAACAGCAGCAGGATTGTAACCAATTTTCTTGATATATGACGATACTTCCTTTTTAATTTCATTAAAACGATTTTCACCGTATGGTGGCTCGGTCGAGTCCATTTTGTTAACACCAACAATCAGTTGTTTTACACCCAAAGTGAACGCAAGCAATGCATGCTCACGAGTTTGTCCATTTTTGGAAATACCAGCTTCAAATTCACCAGTACCAGCAGCAACAATGAGTACAGCACAATCAGCTTGTGAAGTTCCAGTAATCATGTTTTTGATGAAATCTCTATGCCCAGGTGCATCAATAATAGTTACGTAGTATTTAGCAGTTTCAAATTTCCACAAAGCAATATCAATGGTGATACCACGTTCACGTTCAGCTTTCAATTTATCAAGTACCCATGCATACTTGAAGGAACCTTTTCCCATTTCTTGGGCTTCTTTTTCGAACTTTTCAATAGTACGTTTGTCAATACCACCACATTTGTAAATTAAATGTCCAGTGGTAGTAGACTTGCCAGAGTCTACGTGACCGATGACGACGATATTAATATGAATCTTTTCTTTACCCATGTTGAATTTGCGATTAGCCTTTGGTTACTGTAATAATTAAAAAAAAATGTAATTGTGTTAAATCATACAAATAATCTTTTTATTCTACGCTAATTAATGAATAATCACGTTCAAAATCGATACGAAATAAAATTATATAAAAATCAATACATATTGATATTACATACTGAAAGAAATTTCACTTTAAATTAGGGCAGCACTATTAAATTCGTCTAAAAAGTAATATTAATAATAAAAAGGTATTGAAATTTAAATAGAAAGTTAAGAAATCTGAATTATGAAGATGATGAAAAAAAACAAAAGAGAATTCAGACAAAAAATATGGCAGTCTACTTTGATGAAGTTATTTGCAGACATATGACAAAATGAACTGTTTAGGAGCAAAAAAAATATGTAATTAAATTATATTCTTAACAAATATTGGAAATTTAAAGAAGAAAACAGTGGATAAGTTTTTAATTTGAGGAAAAACAAGTTACACGCAGAAAACGTACATGTGGATAATACCGGCTTTGCTGAACAACCAGAAGTTAAAATATTAAAATTATAATATAAGATATTAAAAAGCTTTTTAAGAAAAATAGTAATGAATTTACTTTTACGTTAATATTACAAAAACTAATTGGACAATACCTTAAATAGATGGTTGAATATTAGCTAGATATTTAACGATATTTGTAGAACACGAAAACTGAACACTCACTCACCTTCAGATACCACAGCAGAAAGAGGCCGATCGTGATAGGTTCATGCGCAGAAGTCAATAATCTCAACTTCTGGGTGGCGAAATTTAGGTGGGGACATATACTTAATACAATAATCAATAAAATATTTTTATTAAAATAATAAAACATAAAAACATCAGCAGGAAAGGAAAAAAATAACCTTTTTTATTGAATTATTTATTATTCTCACAATATTAATAATTTTTTAGTATTTGTTATTAGTAAGAATTTAAATTTGTGACATGTACACTAAGAGTAATAACCAATAGGGTAGTCGATTAACTAAGAAAGGATCTGACGTCACGGTGTGACAGTATTTTATAAAAAGTTAGCGGGCTTTTGAAGTGTACAAGCAAAAAGATTTCCAATAAAAAAAGGATTCTATATATTTTTTAAATGTGATTAACTATTATTTTAATGAGATTATAGTTTCATAAAATGATAAAATATAAAAATAAATTATATTAATTTTTTTTAATACATTACTAACTAAAATAAGAAAAACATTTCCTTTCAGATTATAGAAACTATAATTTACTTACATTTAAAGTTATTTGTTCAAGGTATTATTTTTATTATAAGTTAATCTAAATTTATCATAAAGTGATACAGTGAAATAATTAGACAGTCGCCAAATTTATATACAAACATAAACTGATGCTAAATATTAAATTCTTCTATCAAAATTTTCAAGGCATATGCGGTCAAAAGATTTATTATGTCAGCATTCTGAAGATGATAGTATTATCATTGAAATATGTATTAGTATACCAAATTAGATAACTCTTGAATATTTGTTTTAAAATTGATTTGCAGTATTTGGAGTCCTTTTTACTTCAATTAAAATATGATTATGAAATAAATTGTAATATGATGTAATTTTATGAAAATAAAAACTACCAGTAAAAAGTTAACAATAAAAAGTTGTTTTTTTTTCTATATATATTTTTTATTCACATAATTACTACTGAATATCTACATAGCTATATGTGTGTACATAACATACATACATATACATATATATATATATATATATATATATATATATATATATATACATAATTACTTTATAAAATAATATACCACATATTAAATTTTACATAAATGTTTTGAATGTTATATATCTGAACATAAGCTTCAAAAACATTTCATAATGTTTATTTTATTATTCATTTTTTTGAACACTCAGTATTATCACTGTTTCAATATATATATTTTGTGTTTTTAAAATATTCAGAGAACACGTTTCAAGAGTTAATAATCTTAATTTTTGAAAATAGTTCATTTGTACAAAATTCATAATTTTACAATCTTTACATCAATACTATATAAAAGTTCAATTGACAGAGATGTATAATATTTTAGGAACCTGGCCACTTAGGTAATGGTAAATAACTTCCCCAGCTTCTATTTGTAATATCTATTCCTAAAAGTATATGAAAAAGTGTATGTATATGTGTGTATATATACATACATATGTATATATATATATATATATATATATATAAACAATACAAAATAAATGAAATAAAATATATCTACCTTTTGCAACTGCATTAAGTTTTTGCGTTTCTTCTGGACTTAATTTTAAGATTGTAGTAAGTACAGGTACTAAATGTGTTTTTTCATCACTGTTACCAAGGGTAATAAACTGAAATTTATAAAATTTTATTTCATATGTGTACACGTCGCCCACAGGCACAAATACATGTGTATGTATATATGTATATACATAAACATACATACATATATATATATATATATATATATATAAGTATATATATATATATATATATATATATATATACACATACATATATATACACATCTCTTACTTTAAATATAACATTTTTCAAATATTCTAAATTCTCCGCATGCTGTTCTCTTTCAACAGATCGTTGATGCCTTCGTATCTCTTCTTTTAAAACTTGATTAAGTTGAGACAGTTTTGCTAAATCTAACTCTGCATCAGAGAGAAGTCCTAAAAATGAAATAAGAAAAATTTTGAATACCACTCCACTCGTATCTGTGGGTAATAGGTTCCAACGTCCCATATATGTCATTTTTTGTTTACATACATATATACGATAAAGTTTAATTGATACATTACGCATAATAAGATATTACCAACATTAAATAATAATAATTGTGTTCTTTCTCTTTCAAATGAATGGGATTGACGTTTTAGTTTAACTCTCAAGGGTCAATGAAACAATGAAAAATATCTTGTATGCACAGTTTAAATACACTTTTACATTTATTTCTTAAAAAATTGTTTATTTCTGGAATTTTTCATTTAATATTTTCGGATTTCGGTAAACCACGGAAACCAAACTTGTGGATACGCCGGTCCTACTTTATATATATTTATGTAGTTGCATGCGTATATTATACATACCTGTTAAATGCGTTACACGTGTTTCATTTTGTAATAATTGTTGTTTTGTAATTCGTAACTCTGTTAACGGTGATACTGGTCGTGTAATAGGCATAATTTTTGAAGAATTTAAATTCAAATGAACATCACTGTTCTCGTTAAGTAATTGATCTAAGGGTACAGGTTTTTGACTTTGTTGCGGTAATGTTAAATCTACACTTTCAGAACCCTAAAAAAATATACTATCTATAAAATAAATTATTACAAAATTATTATTTTGACATTACTTCGCCTTCTTCTCGTTCCATTGATGTAATATCTAATTTATCCTCTAAATTTGCTAATCGTGTTCCTATAAATGTATGTTTTTGAGGCACTGTTTTCATAGAGTCACTTGTTTTTTCTAATAGTTTCTCTTTTAATACATTAATATCTTTGTTGTATTTTTCTTCAAGTTCACTAATTTGTTGTCTATAACATTGGGAAAGTGTATCATTACGTATTTTTTGAGCACGAATTGCTTCATTATGTTCAGACAGCTTTTGTACATGTTCTTTCATTAAATGATCATGTTCTGTACGAAGTGATTCAATTATTGATAACAATTCTTGATTCTGTTCCTCTAAATTGCTTTTATCTAATAGTAATGTTGAATTTTCTTCAGTTAAAACTACTAACTGTGAACTAAAAAATAACATAATTGATGCAAATACTGTTAATTTAATCAAAGTTTTTTTAAATAATTAATAATTAATTTAAAGACTTATATATCCACAATTTAATGTTAATATTCAAATTAAATTGTGAGTATATTATATTGTAATATATGTATAATAAATTATATTGAATATATTGTAATTAAATTGTAAATATATAATATATTAAATTGTGAATTATAAATTAGAGTTACTTTCACATAACACTATATTAACTATTTCATTAATTGTGTTTAAAGTTTACATATTTTTAATGTACTTAATAAAAATTAAAAAAAAAAACTTCAAATTTATATAATACCTCGTTGACTGTAGTTTTGTTTCTATTGTGCCTATTTGAGCTTTTAATTCAGTCATTTCTTCTAATAATTGTTGTGCATCATGACTGACACCTCCATTAGTTTTACTCTGTTTCAAGACACTAACTGCTCTTACTTTATAACCCTCAAATTGACTTTTTAATCCAGAAACTTCTTGCTCTGATAATTGTAAACTTGTTGTTAAATTTCTTAACTAAAATATTAAAGTAGACAAAAATATTTAAAATTTAAATATAATTACAATGCACTGTCAGTTTTTACCTTTTCTTCCAATCCAAATATTACATTTTTCAACTGGTCTCTTTCATTTATATAACTATCAATAGACTTTTTATGTTCATTAACTAGTTTTGCTAAATTTAAACTAAGATCTTCATTTTTAGCTTTTTCAGTTTCTAAACTGGTTTCTAAATATTTAATTTGTACATCTTTCTGTAAATTTATAGATTCTACTTCAGTTAAGCGAAGATGAGTATCATTCAGTTGGTTTTTCAATTGTTTTGAATTTTTTTCTTCATTTGCAATAGTGTTATCTAAGGATCGTATTTGTTCACGAAGAGCACTTATTGTACTTGACTGGGTATCTATTGTAGATTCTAGTGTACTAATTTGAATTTGCTTTGCTTCTAATTTCTGGCTAACATCTTTTAATGATCGTTCATAATCTTCCATTTCTAAACTCAACACAGACTTTTTCTTAGATTCTTTGCTTAATTTTGTTAGTTGTTCTTTTGTTGTTTTGTGTTTTAAAATTTCATCACTTAATGCTTTTTCTTTTGATTTTAATTCTGTTTCATACTGCATTGCTTTATATTCAAGTTCTTGCTTAAGAGACTTTTCAGTCTTAATATTTTCCTTCAATAATTCTATTTCAGCTTTCAATTCTTTGCTTAAATTACTATGTGCTGTTTCTTCCTTATGTAATGCATCAATTTTAGATTTTAATTGTTGAGTATAATCTCGATCAGTTGACAAATTTACAGATGTTTCCGAAGATAAAAGAGTTGTTTCCAATATTTCTTTAATTTTTTCATATTCATTTTGAATTGCCTGTATGAAAGGTAACATTTAATGTACACACACACAAACATACACACATACATACATGTATACATATATATATATAATTTTAATTTATAATTTATGTTAATAAAAACGATAAGTATATACAAATGAAGTTGCATATATTTAAAATGTATAATTTTTGAAATAAATAACACATATTTTAATACTAAACAAATGATATATAATTATCAGTAATGTCAATAAAGACACATAAATTGTAACAAATAAGTTTTATTACTTAATACTCAATTCAGATTAAAATGTTTACCTTCAGAATGAAAACATTTAATGTGAAATAAATTTGAAAAAATATATTGATCTATGCTGAATTACAAATATATTACATAGATATATAAATAAAAAATGACACATACTTCAATTTCCTTATTTTTATTTAAAATTTCTTCTTTCAATTCATTTCTTTCACTTTCTGTTTGGATTAATTTTTGATTAAGGTCAGTCCCTCGCTTTTTAAGGCGTATTGCTAATTGTTTTAATTTACTGTAGCGTTCTTCCCATGTACCTTCTAATTCTGAAAGTCTGTTGGCTTCATCAGCTCTTGATATGGTGGATGTTGACATTGAATCATTTTGATAATCTGAAAGTATAACCAGTTAATTTATCTAAATAGTTGCACATTGTTAAAAGGATGTTATATAATAAAACACTATTTTAAAAAATAAATCAAAAATAATTACCAATATTGTTTAATTTTTCTTTTAATACTTCTATTTCTGCTTCTAATTTTTGAACTACTTCTTCTTTTTGCATAAGTTGTTCTTTATGATTACTATTATTCTCATAAGTAATTTCATTTGATTTCTTCTGTAATTCTGAGTTTATTTCTTGTAATTTACTTAATTTTTCACCTCTTTGTTTTAGTTCTTGAATCATTTCATTCATTTCAGACAATAATTCATTGTTTTCTTGTTTAAGCAGTGATACTTGTTTGTTTAGGTCATGATTTTCATTTTGTAGGCTTTCAATATTTTTTTCCGTTTCAATTTTATTTTTAATTAATTTATCTGTTTCTGTTTTATTTTCATTTAATTCTGACATTAATTCACACACAATTTCATGATGTATAGCCTTTTGTTCATCAATATCTATTTTTAGTTCTTCAATATTATCTTTATGCGTTTTACTTTCCTGTATTAACTTGTGATTCTCTTCTTTTAACACATGGATTTCTTCAAATATTGGCCGTTGAGTTTCCATAGAATTTGAAAGATCGATATTTTTTTGTTTTAGTTCAAGTAATTCACTTTCAATGAATGCCTGTTGTTCTAATTTTTGATTCAATTCATTAATAATTTCACAATTTTCTGAATATTTTTCTTGTAACTCAAGTAACTGATTATCATTCTGTGATTTGTGACTTTGAATTTCTTCTAATAATTCTTTGTTATATTCTTGTAATACATCAATCTGTTCTTTATTTATAAATTCTTGTTGTTGAATTTTTTGTTCTATATCACTGATTTTAATAGATAGTGTTTCATTTTCTTTTATTAGATTTCCTTTTTCTGCTTCATAATTAGACATATTTGATGTTATTGTTGCTTTTAAGTCTATTATATTTGTTAAAAGATTTGTGACCTTTTCTTCTAATTCTTTAACTTTATTTTGTTCTTCTGAATGATTAATTTTCCAGGCTTGTATTTCATTTTGTAATTCTGTAATTTTTGTTATACTCATATTGTCTTTAAATTTTAAAGTTTCAAACATCTGTTTAATTTCATTATTTTGTTCTTGTAATTCAACAATCTCAGTAGTACTCTTAGATTTGTTTTCTTCTAATTTCTTGGCTACTTCACTTTGATTCTGTATAAAATTATTTAATTCTTCTTTATAACTTTTTTGTATTAACTGATTTTCTTGTTTCATTTCTTCAACAGTTTTCAATAGTGATTCGTTTTCATTTCTTAAAATTTCATGCTCATTCTCATACTTTTCATATTGGTTATCTAGAAATGTCTGTAATTCATTAATTTTATCATTAAGATTTTTATTAGAATCTTTAAGATTAGTAATCTGAAATTCAAAAGAACATTCTTTTAATTTTAAACTTTGTGTTATTTCTTCTACTTGTAGTGTCAGATTATTATTTTCATGTTTAAGTGATTCATTTTCTTCTTTGACCTTTTTTATGTCATCAGAAACTAGTTTCAGCTCTGTATATTTTTTTTCTAGATTGATCAGTTGATTTTCTTTTTGAGATAATATATCTTCAAATTCAGTAAGCTTATTTTCATTACATGTTTTCTGTAATTCAATGTCTGTTACTTTATTTAATACTTCAGTTATCAGTTGAGTTTTTTCATTTTCGAGTTTAGTATTACAACACTGAAGTTCAGACATACAACATTTTAATTCATTGCATTGACTAATTAATGATGAAATCTTTAAATCTTTTTCACTTTCAGTTTTATTAATATATTCAGATATTTTTAATGCTATTATTTTCATTTCACTTTGCCATTTATCCATATTTAAATTATACTGTTTAATAGTATCAAGAAGATTAGTTTTACATATTTTTAGTTCTTTGACATCAGAAATGAATTTAATTAATTTTGTATGGTAACTTTGTATTTTTTCTTTGTATTTAATATTTTTTAATTTTTCACTTTTCAAATTATTAACTAAATCTTGAAACAGTATTTTTGAAAGATGAAGTTCATCAACAACTTTCACAATTGAATTTTGTAAAAATAGTATTTGTTTGTCTTTTGATACTACTTCTAAATATAGTTTTTCAACTTCATTTTGAAGAGCTTGAATATTTTCTGGAATTAATTGTAATTTGTCTTCATGAGAATTATTTTCTAGTGTAGATTCCGAAGAAGCTATATTATCTTTATTTCTTATTTTTAATAATAAATTACCAATATGTTTATCTTTTTCTAACATATCTGTTTCACATCTTTTTATTGCAATATTTAAAATATCTTTTTCAGATCGTAATATTTTTATTTCTTCTAAACTTCTGGATAACATAGATTGTAGTTCAGATAATTCTGTAGGTTCCTGATGATTTTCCACTACAACTGTTTCAGAAACATTGTCTGATACAGAACTAACTGATAATCCACTGTCTTCATGTTTTATAGTATCATTTAACTTATTTGTTTCTAAAAGACTTAACAGTTGCTGTTGTTGTTCTAATCCAATTTTATTTAATTCAGCAATTTTCTTTTCTAAAACATCCAAGTGTTTTAATAGTTCTTCATTTTCGTCTGTCAGACGATTTGTTTGACGTTTGTAACTTTCGTTCTCAATCTCCAATTCATCGATTTTTTTGCTATTCTTTTTCAAACAGTCAATTTCTAATGTCAAACTTACTTTTTGTTGCATCAATGCATCAATAATTTCTTTTGCAGCTTCATTTTCTTTTTTTCTTTTTTCATTTTCTATATATAATTCTTCTCTAGACTGCTTCGCTTTTTGTGCTATTAAAAGAATATTTCTACACTTTTTAATTAAGTCTTCTTTAGTTAAATCTTCTAAGGCAGTTTTTTTAGAAGAGTCTTCTTTTTTATTATCGGGTGTGGAATGATCCATAATTATTGAATGATTATTTTGATATAAACAAATGAGTATTTAGTATTTTAATTAGATAATTCAATTCATGTTTAAATTTAAGCTTGAACTTAACCACTTATAAAATTTGACACGTCTAGTTGTCATTTTAGCCCTACTGTTAAAATTGAAAGGAATATAAAAGAAATCTGTAAGAGTCTTTATCTATGCTGTAAACATTCAATTCGTTTCAAAATACTTTAATATGGCCACTAGATGACACTAGATAGCTTAGAAAAGACAAAATATTTGTGATTCTGTAAAATACATTTTTTTCAATGAATTAAATATTTTAGTTTAATTTTAATGTGAAAAAATAAAATATACTTGACATTCATTTCAAATATATTCTATAAATAATAAATAAAAAATAACGAATTAAAATTTATAAAAAAAATATTTTTTGTATAAATTAAACTAATACATGTTTGTTCTTATACTTTAGGTAAAGAACTTAGATCATAATCTACTTTATCTATGTTATCATAATTCAAGACTTCATTTTTAATTTTACAAAAAACTGTACCTATTTTATGGTATTAGTTTTAACAGATAACATTTTTTAGATAATACTGTCAGGGTTTTAAACTTGCAATACGTTATATGTGATAATGCGAATTAATTTAAATGTAAGCATTAGAAGAAAGGAAAATAATAAAAAATGAGACTTATTTCTTCTATATATATTAGATACATTTATAACTTTAAGTTGATGGCAACAAAAGTGAAAACAATCATTTGCAACACATAGAGCATCGAGGGCGGGGTCGTACGCGGGTCAGGGCTGCGTTGATCGGACTCGTGATGCCCGCCGGGGGGCGTGCATATTGCACTGTGCTTTGCCTTTGTCTCTCTATTTGCCGCGAACTGTAAATTCTGTATATTGTGTATCATTGTATTCTAAAATCATTCATTAGCGTCTCTTCATGATGTACTCTTAATCAACAGTTAATGTAAAATTAATCATTTTAATTACTTTAATTTTTAAAATGCACATCTTAAAATAATGGAAAATAACAAGAGGAAACGTATTTATGTCCATTATTGGTCTATAATAATGTTATTGTAGCAATATTATTAATTGATTTTTAAATATTGTAAATATTCGTAAATTTATATAGGTACATACATATTATATACCAACAATTTCCAAAGCCATTTTGTTTACTTATCAGTTTTAAAATGAATTTCATTATCAGTTTTTGTTCTATTTTTTCTTCATAACATAGAAAAATAATTATAAAAGGGCAAGCACATTGATGAACAAGTATTGAAATTATAAACAATTCCAACATAATAATCAATTCATACTATTTGAATGAAGTAAATTTAAAAATTTCAATTTTACTGTTATTTTTTAAATTAACATTTTGCTGATGCGACAAATAATTTTAAATCAATTTTATGTCCGTGAATTTAAAAGAAAGCGATTTTATCTGTACAAATAAACCGTGTCATATTTAAATTATCTACGTCACTGGATCTCGTGTTGATTCTGGCATCTGCAATTTTAAAATATTTGTATAGCAATCTTCGAGCGCACATAAAATGTGAATGCAGATTTATTACACAATTTTTATTGTGTACCAAAAATTCAATTATCGGCATTTAAAAACGTTGTTTTCAATTGTGCTTTAGAAAATATGTATAAGAGAGTATTGTAGAGTATTGTATGAGTATTGTAGAGTTCCGTTTTTTATGCCCTTGTAAAAAAAACGCCCCCGTCGTGTATAGTGCGTGATGTTTGGCAGTTAGTTGTAAAAGAACGTCTGAAATATACATTTATTTGAATTATAATGAAAATATTAGTTTTTAATAGGAACTAAGTATTATAATGCTTAATGCAGTAAATTGTTTGTGTAACTTTATCATCTAAATAATTATTTTTTTAATAATTTATTCGTTAATAATATATATATATATACATACATATAGTAAATTATAAAAAAATATTACTTTCGTTTGTATTCTAAATTTTAAAATCTCTGAATTTTATTTTAGATAGAACAGTGTTACGATATAAATGTTCTAAGAATAAATAGTCG
>CM068319.1:23623958-23658958 GCA_034766995.1 Acanthacorydalis orientalis
ATATAAATTATAATATATAATAATAAGTTTTAGAATTATTTCTTATTACGTAGATTTGCATTGTAGATCTGCATTGAATTATATATCGATGCAGATATGATTTATTATTATATTATTCTTATTAGGAAAACATTTTCTTGAATTTTATATAATAAAAAATGAATTTTATATTTTTAAAATATTTTTGGTAAAAATAAACGTATCATAATTTACAGCATATTTTTCTTTGTTGAGGATAAAATGATATAAATTTAAAAAAGTACAATTTCTATAAATAGATATACTATTTTATTCTTGTAGGTCATATATATATATATATATATATATATATATATATATATATATATATATATGTAGATAGCGAAAAAACATTTTTAATATTTTTATATCTTGTTAACGTTTGTTCTTACTGATTTTTGTAATTAAAATATATATTTTTATCGATAGTTATTCTAAAATATAACAGTTTCAGTACAGTGAAGCTTATTCTAGTTAAACTAGTTGTTAATAATATTATTAATCTCTGAACCGGTTGTTTAAAAAGAAAAAATACTTCTAGTTTGTTATAAAATGTAAATCATTGAAGTGGTAATTTTTACTTTTACAGTAGTTTTCTCTATTTTTTTGATATATATATATATATATATATATATATATATATATATATATATATGTAATATTTTTTCATTTAATTTTACAATTTTCCAGATTGTATTTGACAGATTTCATTTCTAAAAAATCAAAATAATGTATATACAGACAAAAAGACATTATTATGCATAATCTCTGATTCATTATTATTAATTTAATTTTTTTATTAGAATTTTTTATATATTTTGTTAAAAAGCAAGTGAATTTTGAAATTTCTAATAATGTCATTAAAGATAAATAACGTTATCGTTGTTATCACCAAATACTTTTTTATTTGCTATTTTTTTTTGCTAAATATTTCTTTTTGTTATAAATGAATTAAGAATATTATTTGATATGCAGTGTATGGAACTGGAAAGATTCTTCAGTAAAGATGAATATAATTAGCAAATATACTGATTATATAAGATGTAGTCATATCAATTTTGTAATATATAAAGCGTTATATATACATATAAATATATATATATATATATATATATATATATATATATATAAATGCACATACACATAGTTCGAAATGTACCTCAATTTTCAAATTTATTTAAGAACATGTAATGCAGTTTTATAATGGTATAAAATCAATTTAAATACAGGTAAGAAGATTAAAGGTCATTATCATTTCTTTAGAATAAAATTGAGTATTGTGAATCAGTACAGGTAGAGATGCAATATGTATACTCACAATTATATACTTATGTATTAGAATTGAAAAAGGGAAGACTTAAATCAAAAAAAAATATTTATAAAAATCAAGAGTATTATAAATTAGTATATGTCAATAAAAAAGCCAAACTGATTAAAATTTAGAGTATAAAAATTTAATGTGTTCTAATGATTCTCATTTTTGAAATGGACCTTTCTAATGTTTTAAACAAAACGTTATTTTTTATATTCTTATTTTTCATATAAATCATTCATATTATTTTAATTGTTATTTTAAACTTATATTTTTTCGAAATCAAACAATGATTCCTTTTTATTGAATTCTTACTATAGAACTGAAAATTTTGTATTTGACAAATACAATATTTTCACTGAATTTGATAGATCAATCGCTTACAGATAGTAATAGGTGCATTTATTTCTATTTCTCTCTCTCTTTCTCTCTCTCTCTCTCTATATATATATATACGCACACGTAAATAAATATAGAAATATGAAATATTTAAATGGATTAATATTTCATTTCGAATTATTAGTTGTAACGCGAAAAAAGATTATCATTACAACTGGAGGCCATGTCAAACAGCATAGCGATTTCTAATTATATTTTTGTAACAGTCTAAATTTCACGAATGAATTTGACAGTTACAAAGAGCTACTGTATTTTAAAACAAATATGATTATAAGTAGAGCTAAATACATAAGCAAACAAGTTGCAGAGAATGAAAACAACTATGGCGTCTTTCTCTTTTTAAAACATTTTTTTTTTATTCAACGCGTGTTCCGACATAGATATTAAATTCTCTTAATATTATAGTTCTTGTTTATGTAAATGAACTCAACAAAATGGCTTAGTTCAGAATCTCACCTCACTCCCACATGAATTTGAATAGTTTTGACTTCTTCATGTATGACTAGATTTATTTCAGTATGTAAATGACTGACACAGTTTGTTTGGTTGGAATGCAATGAAATTAATTACTTAAGTTCAGATTTATTTTATATCATATCCAAAAATTACAACTTTTTTCTATACATATATATATATATATATATATATATATATATATATATATATATATATATAATATTGGATTCACTTATCTATCAAAACGGCTTCATAAATATTATTAAGAAAGATATCATTGAACATTTATTAATAAACAATAAAAATGTATAATTTATCAGATAAAGTTAATTAAGTAGATTGAAAACGACGTTACTATAAAATATATTAGTAAAAATCATATCAATGAGATAGATTATTCATTTTTTGAATAAACGTGCAATTTTATAAGCGAATTGTATATAATGTTGACTCTGTTGATTTATCTCCTAATATTTTTATGCATGTTTTAATAACTACAAACTATTTTAATAAATTATATATATATATATATATATATATATATATATTAAATATTACATTTACTATAAATGAATAATGAAGAAGGGACGATTATTTTTTAAAATATGATTAAAATTTGTAAAAAACATTACAGATTTTCTTATTGAGCTTTTAATATATATATATATATATATATATATATATATATATATATATATATATATATATATAATTTAATGTGAGTTAAAATATTTAGTACAATTGAATAATTTAAATCAAATATTAAACTTATTACATTGTCTGTGTGGTCTTGATTCTTTTGAATCTAGTGAGTTCTTATCTTGAACGACTACCTGACATGCTTTTACCATCTTCAGGAAGCTGTAGATGACTAGCGAGTCATTTGAAGATATTACCTGAAGATCTAGTTATCTGAAGATGTTAAAAGTATCTACACTATCGCAGGAGATAAAAACTTGCATTCTTAAGGATTCAAAATTACCAGGGCAATATATCAAGGAGAGTACAGACACCAACACTAATAATTATAACAGAACTAATATAACTGTTAATAACCAATTGTAATAATTAATTTCAAAATGAAAATATGTTTAGAAAAACGTGAGGTAAATGGATTAATTAAGAAAAAAAATGATAAATCATGTGCTGTTTTTAGCATAACAAGAATTAAAATGAAACTATTAATAATTAAACACTTTTGATTTACGAAGCATGCCTGAAGAAAATGCCATTTTAAATTAAAACGTCAGTACAATTTAACGAGAAAAAAATACAACCGATCATCATTTAATTTATTAGTAATAAATAAATAATAAAATATGTTCTATGAAACAGTAAAATAGCAAAATCAGTGCGAAAATATAGTAACAGGTATATTAACATTGATGATGATGTTATCTTTGCGCCAATCTATACAACAGTTAGCCAAATAAGCAATAGTCGTTATACATCAATATTAATTTTGATATTAATTTAAGGAATTCGGAACATATACGAGTATTTAGTACATAGATAGAAAAATTAATGAATACGGCGAGATAAGAAAATATTACAATTATTGTGTGTATTTGTGTAGTAAATAGGTTTCACTTGTAAATAAGATTAGCTATTTGAATATTATTAAATTCATTACAGACTTGTATGTAATATTTATTTTATTATATATATATATACACATATCATATCTATATTAATAAACAAAATGAAACATATTATGATTTCATATTTTTAGAATAATTAAATGTGACAAAAACAGTATATGAAAATAAATAGATAAAGACTATGAATATAAAACATTAAATACCATACTGTACATATATATATATATATATATATATATATATATATATATATATATATATATATATATCAATTTATTAATAAATTCAGTGTTGATATTTAAAAATGTCTTGAATAAATATGTTAGATTTCTAGCGCAGATATTTTTTATATATTATATGTGATCAGTAAATACGTCTAAAAATTATTAGATCGTAATTTTAAATTCAGCAGCTGTACATTATATATATAACATCTGTAAGTTATGGAAATTTGACAAAATAAATATTGAAGAACATTTGAATAATTACCAGACCGTGTAAATATTTGGGCGATGGTGTACCGTGTTTAATTTCTAAATCATGTTTTTATATGAATTTTTACAATCTTCTTCGTTTGTAATTGTCACTTTATTAGTAGAGCAAATTGAGTGTTTTCATAACTTTTTCAACACTCGTGACATTTTCATTAAAACGTTCTGATATTTACAGAACAGTTAGTGATTCGTATATAATTTGGTGTGCATTTTGATTTTAATGTTTGTTTTCAATCCAATTATAGTTAGAAATCAGATATAATTAGTTGTTGAGTATTTATTGGATTTTATTTATATGGAATTAATTTCCAGTTCGTATTTAATGATTTATCGTCGTACATCAAAAAGTATAAAAATAAAATGCAATTGATTTTAGATAATTTTGTAATAATTTATTAATACTCAAAAATATGTTAAGAGATTTATAAACTTTTTTTTGGATTTTTATTTCATTTTTATTATATATATATATATGTTTCAATAATCTGAGCATTTGCATCAATGATTTAATATATAACTTAATTATTGAATTAGTTAAATGAATATTTTTAAGTGGCTAAATAAATGTCACTAAAAATAATCTTTCTTTAGTAATGAATGTCTTTTATTTTAGAAATTTATTATTATATACATATAAATTGGTAAAATACTCGTTTTTTACTTGTTCTTTATTTTTTATTTACACTGTTCCAATGCATATATTTGCTGATGTCAAACAAGAATTGAACAAAAAGATGTAAATTTTATTCCGATTGCAAATGCTCAGATTATTGAAAAGACATATATGTTTATATCTTGATCCGAAACTTCTTTGGTCAATCAGGTTAAACATGTTCAGTGATGATTTTAAATTATTAACTATTAGCGCCGAATTACGAATTATAAAAAACTGGAAATTTTTGTGTAACAACTTATTAGATTTGAGTTGCTAATTATAAGTTGTAACTAATTATATACAAAGCGATTTGATGACTAAATGAATTCAAATTAAATATATTCATTAATATGGTGTTTGTTATTATTATTCTTATTCTACAGCATCATCATTCTGTATAACTGCATTTGCTTATCTTTATTATTAAGTACGTTTTTCTTTGCTCGCAAAGTAATTAGTTATTAATAAACAAGTATATATTCTATAATAGCATTATCAGCAGATATTATATTTATAGATAAATGTTATATAAACTCTCTGGATACACTAATTATACGTTTTAGTAAACACTTATTCTTTATGATATTCTTTGAGAATTTCAACATATCTCTTAGATATAATAAAAAATAAATTTCAAACTAATGAATGACACGAATGACATGAAATAACATTTTAATGATTTCATATTTTTAACATATTAGTATTATAGATATAAGTAGAGGTTTTATTAACACACCGTATAAGATATGTTAATATTATCAATTTTTTAACTTATTTTAATATTATTCATATTTTTAACATATTAGTATTAAAGATATAAGTAAAGGTTTTATTAATACACTACATGAGATATGTTAATATTAATATCATTTTTTGTGACAAGTATGTATAACATGATAGTGTGTCTCTTGATAACAAATCAACATTACTTATATATATATATATATATATATATATATATATATATATATATATATATATATATATATACTGGTCAAGTATTTCCTTTTTTAACATCGATGTTCCGTTAAAAACACATAATTAAATGTTTGGTTAGACATTCTGATGTCTTATATTTCATGAAAATATTTTATTCATGCGAATGCCTCGTCTAATATAATGGAGTGAAATTAGAATGATTTCAAAGTTGATGTTTCATGACTTGACAGGTTAATTCATACAAAATCAAATATAATTGGTAGATATATTGTAAATGTGCAGTAAATTTTATTTAGGTAGCAGTGTATAGATTAGCTGCTGCTAAACAACACCGTTCAAAAAATGATATGTGTGTGTAATTTATGATCTTTCAGTACATATTGTAGTAATTATTATGTACGTATAAAGTACAAGTTATGTGCGTTTATATAAATATAATATTACATATACAGTTTCTAATATACGCATTCATATATATATATATATATATATATATATATATATATATACATATACATACATACAATAATATATTTTTATAATAATATCACATAAAACATAATTACAGTACAAGAATATATATATATATATATATATATATATATATATATATATATTAATGTATCTATGGAGAGGTATTCAATGAAATTTGTACATTGATAAATAAAATTATGGTTTTGTTAATTTGCCTTTTTGATTTCTTTATTTAATTGCAAAATAACTTTAACAAAGGTTTTTAAAACCTGGTTGAAGTTTGAAGTTGAACTAGATTTATTTTCATAATGTTACACCTTCAAATGAACTGATATTTCATGAAGTATATAGAATTCTGAAATATGTGTATTGATTTTTGTATCTGAGAGGAAATCAATAAAAAAACGGAACAAAATATAAGTGTTTTTGTGCAGTATCGTTAAAAATATCAAAAGGAACATATCGTAAGAAAGGTTTAATATTGTCTATCAATTTAGTTCCTTCGTCTATTTTTTTATAAAAGGTCGATTTATTTAAGTATAAAATATCTTTTATAAATAATTCTTATCCGTTTAAGTACAATAATCTTAATAACAATTCTAAATAGTGGAGAACAAATTGATTTCTCTTTATTAAATTGTTTTATAACACATGTACTTGTACAGTATTACAAAATAAACAATAATAATTTTAAATTTTAGTGTTACTAAAAAATTAATTTTAATAAAGGTAGTAAACATTTCATTACCGATAAATAATAATAATCATAAATTTGGAAACTTCCACTATGTACAAATGTATATAAGATACTTTAATATATGCCAAAAATCGTTTGTAACTAATAATATCATTTAAAAATTTGTAAACAATATTTAAATATATTCTAGTAAGTTAGATTTTTTCCATTTGTGATATTTTTAATATTACAGTTTTGATCAGGAAGAGAAATATGTTTTTGTTATCTAAAAAACAGCGTCAAGTACGGTATGTTTTTATAAAAGTTAGTCGATGTCTATCATAAAAAACCTTAATAAAAAAATCTCAAAAGTATTCAGAAGTGATTGTAATGACTAGTAGTTTGTACTTCTAGTAAATTTCTAATTTAAATATTTTAGTGTTCGACATATGTTATTTCTTTCTATCTTGAAGAAAAAATGTCACGATTACTCTAATTTTGGTTTAAGGGGATTTCGGTAATTTAGATATCAGTCATTTTAAGAACATTGATTTTTCCAAACCCTGACTATCTTATATATATATATATATATATATATATATATATATATATATATATATATATATATATATATATATATGCTTGTCTGCTTGTATTTACTTACAGTTGTTATTTAAATAATGTTTGCCTTTTTTTGTAATATTTTGTTAACTTACAAGTATTTATTTTGTTGTGTAGATGATATGAAGTTTTAACAGAAACACACACACATACACACACATACATATATATATATATATATATATTTATTTAAATTAAAATAAGAATAAAACTGTCCAATTTGATTGAATTTCAACGTAACTGTACAAAAAATACGAAATTATATATAAAAAAAATTATAACTCAATAATTTCGGGTTTAGTTAATAAGTTGTTAAAATATAAGGTGTATATATATATATATATATATATATATATATATACATATGTATGAATGTATGAAGACGTGTGTGAAGAAAATCAGAACGCGTTTTTATTTTTACCGATGCCAGCTTGTGTTAAAATAATACGTCTGATGGGTGTTTCGTGCAAGCCGACAGCATGAAAATCGTGATTAACTTGTCAAAAAGGCGGCCAGATATTCAAAATATCCTGTGTATGTACATTCATTCGATTTTTGTATACTTGATTGAGATCAGAGTGAAGGTGGTTGATAGTTATTTGATCGATCGTCAAAAATATGTTCTTCGTATCTGTCATGACTTTATTTATGACATTCACTTCAGATATTTGAGATATTATTTATTTTTCTGAAACATCAGAATAAATATTTTGTATCAGTCGTACATCCATTCATGTCAAAAAAGAATTGTTATAAACAACATACTTCGTTATGATTTCGATATATGTGATTTAATTCTTTGGTAAAGTTTATGAAAGTTATTTTATTTTGTTACGCACTGAAAATATTAATTGATGAAACAACTATAATTTACATAAATGAACAGTTATGATGTTAACTATTTATACATAAATAACATACCTTGATCGATGTAAATAATGTTAGCCTAGTTTTAATAAGAAGAAATATTTGTAATTTGCAATATTTACGACTGTAACTATCACAAATGAAGAAGTATTTTTATGATAATTACTGGAGTTTATCGATTAATTTATTGTAACTAAATGAATGAAAACTTTAATATATTCTGTTTTTTTTTCTTGGCGAACATAAATAATAATAAAATTGGTACAATTGTCTGTAATTGTTAATTTAAATACCGTCAAGAATACTAACTGTTGTTTTAAACATTATTTATATATGTAACAAGATTTCAACTTATGGCATTGAAAAACAATATTTATTAGTATATTGACCTTTCATTTTGAGCTCAATTATCTGAAAGACAGTATCTAATTTATAAATTTAGTGTATTGCAAAATAAAACATATTTTCGTTAATGTATTAATATATATATATATATATATATATATATATATATATATATATATGTATGTTTGTATATATGTATGTATGTATGTATACAAGTATGCAAGTATGAGAAAACCCAATCAATTTATTTTAAAAACACGTTTTGACTTCAATGTTTAATAAACTTCTTGTAAAGGTATACTTGATTGGCAGTGAACAATACTTCATTATATTTAGGTTAAGTTTTTGTTTTGAATGTTTTGATTAGAATTTCTTTTAGGTTATAGGTCTTTAATTTGCATAAAAACCAATAACAACATTCGACATATGATATATTTAGTCACATATGTAGATGAATAGGTTTTAATATATATTTTTGATTAAGTTTTTAAATTACAGTTTCTCTACATCAGATATTCATGAAATATTCATTGTTGGCATTTTTTAATTATTAACATATATATATATATATATATATATATATATATATATATATATATATATATATATATATATATGTGTGTGTGTAAAAATGTTGAAAAAATATTTATCGGTTTTTAAGTATAGTATGTTTTGTATAATGATTTTTCTTTATTTTCAAGGACATTTTCCAATAAAATAATGGATACCGACATACTTTACATGAAAACAAATAGAAATAAGTAAGTTTTATTATAGTTATAAAAATAGTCATTAATTTTTATTCTGTTATAAATGAGTGCAAAACTTAATTTCTAATATATAAATTTGGGTATCAAAATTATTTTTTGATACTAAATTATTTGTTTATAATATTTAAATTATAATAATATAAAATCTTAGTGAAAAATAGGGTTTATAATTAAAAATTGTTAATTTATTATTCATGAAGTTATTATATTTTATTTTATAAAAGGCTTATGATCTGTTTTAAAATTCCTGATAAGATAATATCTTTTTTTAATTGTAGATTTATAATAAAAAATAACTATTAATAAATAAAAAGTATTTTTTTAAAATTAGTAAATCATATTCTACTGCGGTCAGAGAAAACAATTCTGTTTTGGTATTTTTCTGTAAATTGTTTCGTGTAATATAGTAGTTTAAGATTTCATTAATAATTTGGTATGCACAAAATTTCATTGATTGATTTTGAGCAGTAGGCCCTACGAAACATAGCAAAACTCCTTAATGATAGACATATTCCAGATAATATTCAGTGATAAAAAGATTGTTCTTAATAGTTGACAAAAATATAATTTAAATTATATTATAAAAGGTAAAATAATTCTTCTTTGGCAATATTAATTACGATCCATATACCAAAATACATATTTTATATATATATATATATATATTGAAAGTTATAGGTAACTATATTTAATGATAAATTTTAAGATATTACATTTTAAGATAAATCGTTCTAACATTGTTGCTGATATCTTAAAATCTGACCAAATTTAGTCATGTATAATGAAAAATAACATACAGTATATTTAAAATATGAGTATTATAAATTTAGTCAATACTCAATAGAAACATTTCAATCTAATTTAATAATTTTTTGCTTACTTTGCGAATTTGTGACCTTTAAATTATTATATATATCCTTTCACGATTATTTTAACATAGATACATGATAAATGAAAGTTATGATCTTTTTCACATAAAATATATCATTTTGTTTTTATTGGAAATCAGCTAATACACGTTCTGATTCTACTTCAACATAAACGTAGCATAGTTCACATAATTTCTCATAACCTCTGATAATTTATTTTATGAAGTACATTATCCGGCTCTTAGCGTTATAAAAATACATTTATATCTTGTATAGTGAAGGAAGAAATTAATTATGATGTTTCTTGACATATATTTTCCATAAATAAACTGTAAGCGAATAGAAAAATACGTTTTTGTTAGTAGTCAGGAAGTTACTGCATTGAATGAGAAGATATCTGATTCTTGATTTAAATGCTTTTAATTTTGTAAATGACGCTTGAATTAAAATATTTGAAATGTTTTAATGAGAATGATTTACTTAAAGGTATTATTTATTAGGAAATGTGATAGAAAATATATTTTAAGTAATGTAGAAACAACAAATTTGAATTTTAAATAAAAAACTTTTTTCTGTTCAGAAATAATATTGCTATTAGTAAATATGCAGTGATATTTTAAATATTTTTTTAAATAAAAGTTTATACATAATGTATTAATTTATATATTATCATTAATTTTCGATATTATCACAACGTTGAACATTTATTATTCAGGTTTTCTTAACTAATCGACTTTATTACTTTTATCTTAAGCATATTAGCTGATAAAGAGCATTAATATTAATATAGTTAATATTTTATAAAATAATTTATGCATATATATATATATATATATATATAAATATTTAATAGATTTACATGATTGTGTCCATATCTGGTGTTAGTAGTAAAGTTGATTCAAGTAATACTTTTTTTATAATTCGCGTGAGATTGGGGCTATAAACAGGATATTAAAATGTGAAAATGTGATTCATTCTTAAAAATGTACGATTCACACGTTTAGTTATGCGAACAGATTGAATTTTATATTTATGGATACATCCTTAATGACGATATTTATATATGATAATGTTCATGTATTCGGTACTATACATATTTATGTCTGATTTTTGAATTTATTGCTGCAATACATTTGTATGTTTACAGTTCACTTGTTAAACTAACATTTATACTGATTTGTATTAACGAAATGAGGACTTTATCGTACTACTTTATAAAAAAATAATTTGTAAATTTTATTCCAATCAGTGAATGTCAATAAATCGATTAATGACAGCTGTGGATAAAAACACTTGTTTTTGGTTTTTATTGAAATTATCGATGCTGTTTATGCATCGTGCTGTTGTCTTGTTGTTAGTCTGATGGATGTTATCGTATTCAGAAAATGAAATTGCTATCTGATTATATAAACTATATATTAATATGTTCTCCAAGACATAGCTTTATATTACAAGTAGTATCTTATACATTTATAATGTATTGAATCAAGATTATTGTTAATACACATCTAATAAACTTACTACTCTTATGATCATGCATTTATATATCTGTGTTTGTAAATAATGATATTATTGAGCTTGTAATCATACTACTCAATAAGATATCAAAGGTAATGACACAATTAACAAAGAGTTATAAAAATTAATAGTTGAAATGTATTAGGTAGTTTGTAAAACTGACAACAAATATTTATATTAATATGTACATATATATATATATATCTAGAGATAGTACTTTAATGATTCAAATTTATATTAAAGTTGTTAAAATATTGTTTTGAATTTGATGTATTAGGTGTATCAATGTTTTGATGATTGATGTGTTGTTTTTCTTACCTGAATTCATATTATAGTGATTTATAAGACATTCAAACTATATTACATTTGATTTCAGTAAAAATAAAAAAAATGGAATGGATAATATATATATATATATATATATATATATATATATATATTTAAAAAGAATATATACACGAACCGTTGTTTTATGTATATGTTTGTATTGAATTGGTTCATTTTTTTAAAAAAAATCATTGTTTAAGCCGATTAGTAAAATTTACTAAAATCTATGCATATTTTATTAACTATCGTGTTTAAGAGTTTAGGTTCATAATAAAATTTGATCTGAATTTTACTATATTATTTGGCAATGAAGAGGTTGCTACCAAAACCTAAACAAGATGTAATGGATTTCATTGAACGTACTTTTAGCTTGACACCAACATATTAAGTGAATATTTTTCATTGTGTAGGAATAAAGAAATGGTCTGTCCAACAGGTGAAATAGAGCATGGTAGTGTTCGCTACATGCGGAAACGCACGCCTGCCGTGGTTTGGAACTCACGCTGGTCTTCATGGCGGGACATTATTAATACTCGTGTTACGTTTCACGTGACAAATTTGTATAACGGCCCACTTGCAGGGGGCGCATTTATATTTGGTATATGTATGATATCCGTGCTGCTATTATATACAGCCGACAAAGATTCCCACGTATTTGTTGTTTCACGTTGATTGAGCCGCGAAAAATGTCTGATTAGCATTTGCTAAATGAATGTATGTAATTATGTACGTGTTTGCAGTTTCATGCTTGCTAATTTTTATTGTGCAGTGTGTCTCTATGAGTCGTTAATGGTAAACAGGTATAATGTACATGTGCTTTGTAAATGTAGTGTGCATTAGTATATGCAACTATCAAGTAATGACGTGATAAGTAATGCGTGTGCATTAATTTGGTTTTAATATATTTTTATATTAAGTATTAGAGATTAGATATTATAGATTTAATCACATATTTGTATCTAATGAATAAAACATTATTAAACAAATATTATATAAATACATTTTACTTCTATAACAACTTTTTGGAAGAAAACAAAATATAGTTCGAATAAAGGAATCGTTTATTTGTAATTTAAATTCAACAAAATATACCTAACTTAGAAATATTTTTTTAATGTGTCGTCTACCCAAACGTGTTTCACTTTTTAATAACTCTAACTTGAAGATATGACATACACATGTATGTATATATATATGCGTGTGTGTGTATGTGTGTGTGTGATAAATAGTGATAGAAGGTAAATGCAAATGTATGTTACAATATCATATTAATAATGATATGCAATTTAACGTTTTTATTTTCATACAAACTCATTGATGCATTAAATATAGTAACATAAAAGTTATTTTCAACTTAATAAGTAATATTTTAAATAAATGCAACTTAGATTATGAAAGTAAAACGTTATAGATTTAACGAATATTAATCATTGATTCAAAGTAAAAGTTACAATATTATCTCAAATGTTTGTAAAATATCTTTATATTATATATATATGAAATTATAAAATTAGAGAAATAAATAATCGATTTGAATGCAATACAAAGATGTTAAACATTAAAGAAGATTAAAGAACTATCTAAATATCATTATTATACACTTAAAAATGTATACATAAATGTTAGTTAATAAATAAAACTATCTGTGCGATCGAATTTAAAGTTGTAAATGAGAGATACTTTCTTAAGATTTAAACTTTAAAAATGATTTATTATTATGAATTATTCTGAAATGTATAGTAATAGTTTTTGGGCCTTATAAATAAACTAATGACATATATTCCTCTCTAATTCGCTGCATTTTTATTTTATTAATTATTTGAAGTATTCCACAAGATTTATTTATTTTATATAATTTATATCAAAAAAAATTACATTTTGTTATTTATTCAAATAAAATAAATTGTATATATGTAGAGTATAGTAAACAATAATTATATATTATATTATAATTTATTTATTCTGATTATTATAAAAGTAAAAACTGATTAACAAATATTTAAAATAAATATATTAATCGTTTACATATGTAAGATACTTAGAAAACTGTTATATGTAAATTTTATAGCGGATGATTATAATTAATCTCATTACAAATTTCCACATCTTAGCATTTAATACATGTCATGTTTTTATGTTCACCTTCGATCAATAAAAATATTTGATGGAATTAATCTAAGTCAAGAATGCAGCATAATTAAATTTTCCATCTGAATTTATTTTCATTTATTTGTGCTAATCGACGTTGTGTTAATTTTGTAATCTTTATATATATATATATATATATATATATATATATATATATATATGTATGTATATGCTATTTATTCTATAAATATGAATTAAATGCGATAGAGACACAAATAAAAATTGATTTGAATTAAAAAATATCAATGCTGTCTTTCTTTCAGCAATATAAAAATTATATATATATATATATATATATACATGTGTGTGTGTAGTAAGTAATACTCGTATACTGACATTAAAAATTGTCTGACTGAATATTTTGCACGTTGTAATAATTTATATTTAAGAATTAATTATAATAATTAAAATGACAGAGAAAAGTGGTCTTAAATTATTAATATAAACACTATTTTTGCATTTGAAATAAAACACTTTTCTGTATTTTTAATATTAAACTGATGAATATATATATATATATATATATATATATATATATATATATATATATATATATATATATATATATATATTCCATTTAGTTATAAACGTTTCATTATGATTTTCGTTTGAATAATAATAATCATTTATTTTTTGAATTGATAATATTTTTTGTATTTGAAAGTTGATATTATTTGTGAAAAGTATTTTATAAGAACGGAAAAAGGAAAGTTTAAAATATTTGTTAGTTGTATATATTATTTTATGAATGAAATTTTTGCACAAAATTTTTTTTGGATAAAAATAAATTTATTATTTCCAGTCATTAGTTATTTTTTAATTTATCTGCATTTTATGGTTTTAATTTACTTTTGAGATATATTTGAAAAATAATATTACATTTTTTGTAATTGAATACTTTCTTATGTTGGAAAATGCATATTTCATGAATAAAAGTGTAGTTTATTTCTTTATGAATATATATATATATATATATATATATATATATATATATATATATATATATATAATGCAATCATGTCCAAACACCTACGATGCCGATTGCTCTTATTTTTTCAGTAATGAAGAAGACAAATATAAGAAATTTTTTTTATGTATGTATGTATTAATGATTATTATAAATTACTATAACTACAATGATTAAAATAAATGAAGTTTTAAAAAATATTTAAATATTTCTTATCAAATATTATATTTTTAATAAATTAATTTAATGAAAGCATTGCACTTAATGTGATTCAGTTAATTTAACTATATTTGGTATTATTATAATTTATCTGTTGTGAAACTCTAGTAGTGGGTTCACTTAATGGAATTATTTAAATAAGATAAAAGTGTTTATATATATATATATATATATATATATATATATATATATATATTTAAGATGGAAGTGGAACTCCTTAAATAGCATGACAGATCTGTATTATCCGTAAGATTAATTAAATCATTTCCTTTGAGAGCCACTAAAAATGCGATTATTTTTCAAATTCAAATTATTTGATTCATATTTATAGACCGATTTTAATATAGCATCGAAGAAATGTGCTTTTTGTGTAACAAAATATTAATTTTAGATTTGAGCGAATTTTACAATAAATAAAATAGCTGGATATTCCTGCAATATTGTCTAATAATATTTTTTTTTTCTCTAAAAGCGATGGTAGCTTTGTTGGTAAAGATAACTTGTGTTTTAAGATTCGAAATCTTGATATGTTGGCCAATTCAACAAGTCTTTAATTAGTTATAACTAGCTACTACTATAAATATGTTTGGAATTGTTAGATATATGTTATAGAACTAAGTGTACAATCGAATGCACTAAAAAATATTTTACGAAAGGGGCGTTTAAGATAAAATACATATTTATGGATGCCGGAAAAGGTGAATTGCCTATTTGTTTACATACTACGTTTTATAATTAGAGAAAGCATGTGTTTTTTTAGAATGTCATTATATGTAATGAAGTGTTAAATTTAAATGCAAAATGTATAAATCATTTGTGTATATCTAGAAATTAATTTAAAAATATCTCAATGGTATATATATATATATATATATATATATATATATATATATATATATATATTGTGTTAATTAGAAATCAAACAACCAATTACATATTTATATATTGATGCACATCGATTGTACATTCGCTATTCTATCTGTTTATTACTCAATTTATCATAAATCTTGAAAAATAAATCAACTGACGACGTGTACGCGACTGACGTTACACACGTACAAATGTTCTGTAAACTGATTTCAAATAGCACGTTCCATATTCCCATCGCAGGACATTGGCGGTATGTGTGTGAGGGCGGCGGGGGTTCTGCACTTCGTTATCAGTTTTTTTGATCATACCGTGTATGTATGTACACAAGCAATTAAGACTGAACTTATACAGGTAAATGTAACCGAGTTACAGCACTTGCCAATAGAATTACATATTTCGAAACGCTTGATGTCCATACTTAGGTACATGCTATTTATTGAATTATATGTTCATAAGTGTAATGTATACAAACAAGTTATGACTTTTAGTCTAGTTTCACTGCGTTTAAAAATTTATATACACGTACGGCTACTATGTACGCATAGTGAGTTCAATATGGTTATAACTGGAATTAAGATTGTTTGATATTATATTCAGTTCAATGTAAAAAACCGAAATTATTTTTTTTACAAACTTTTTTTAAAGAAAATCTAAGAAAACAATATTCTTGAAATGATCGGTAATATATAATTCTGTATAAGAGAAGATCTGTCAAGAATAAAAAAATACGATTTTTTAGATACGTATAGTAGATTTTATAGTTCAAAATAAAAGACAAATATTAAATATAAAACAGTTCAATTTCAAAATTACGTAGCAGTTAATGTAAATGTTAAAAAACTGATATTTTAATTGAAGAGATTATTTAGCTTTCCGCATCACGGATTGATGAATTTGTTGAAAGATTCTTGCAGTGTTCGAATTGTTCGATGCAGTCGTTGTAATAATTCTTCACAGTCACCAATTTCACTATTGTGTTTTTTTGAATTATATCATAGAAAAATTATTATGAGTTCTGATTTGGATGACTGATGTAGGCAACAATACGAATGCTTACTTATTTTATTTAATATTATAAGAGATCAGATTTTTCAAAGAAAATTCACAGAAGAAAATTTATTATATTAGAAAGTCGAAAAAGATTATATTTCCAGTCATGTATTGAACAAAATTAACAAAGCTATAATATATTATATAAATTTTTTTTATAAAAAGGCATATATATATATATATATATATATATATATATATATATATGTAAATATTAATTAAATGAAAACCAATCCTTTGCATGGTATAATTTTAGTGTACGTTATTTTTTCAACACGAGGAAGTAAATTAATATGCAAGTGATATTTTTTATTTTACGATTACAGACATACCTTCTCATCAGTATCTAAATTTGACATTTTTAAGAACATAATCCATTGATCTGAAAAGAAGATTAAATTACTAGAGTTATTTGGTCCAAAACAATATAAATATTTACCGTTAATATTTAATGTATGTGTACGAATGCACATGTACAAATATTTTTTGAAATTAATATTCGTGTGTACAACTGAAATCAGTATCGGCCAATATCGAAATTTCAAATGATCAGGGCCACTGAATGCAACGAACCGATAACATTATATTCAAGAAATACGAGCACATTCTTTTTAATTATATATATTTTCAATGATCGTCAATCGTGAGAATATAACAATGAAATGGCAAACTCAGCAAGATATTGTATTAATGATAAGCGGTGGCGATATACTTGTGGTTTAATTGTCATGTCATTGTGGAGAGATACTTTAAACAGGCCCAGTCCAAAATTCAAAATTACATATATATACATATATATATATATATATATATATATATACATATATATATATATATATATATATATATATATATATATATATAAGTATATACGAACAAATGTACAAATATAGACATACAGTAAAATCTTTTTAAATCTTCGTTTTGCTCCAACATTATTTCGTTATTGTGAGAATCCAGTATAGAGAGTTAATACGTAACTTGCAGCTGAAGTTATTATTAGTAACTACTTTTTGTTAAAAAAAGATATTAGTCAAGAAATGTTCACAGTACGGAGATTTTGTAATAAAAGTATACATCAATAACATCAACTTTATAATACATCAACTTTATCATTTTTTTAAATTTAGAATTATTAAAATTTAACACATTTAATTTTTTTAATACATTATATTAATAAAAAATAATAAGCAATCAAAAAAAGGAAAAACAAATTATGTGTTATAACACAATCAATCATTTGATAAATTTAATATAAAGTTTAAAAAGATGAAACATTAAATTTAAGAGAAATATTTAAAAAAAGAAGAATAAAAACTATTTTACAAGTTTTCTAAATAAAAACAAAATGCATTTTATATATATATATATATATATATAATTTATAATATTATCAACATCAGAGTTCATAAACTCCTAGTCAATCACTTTCAATAATAAAATATAATTATAATTTTGAGTTTGAACGTATGACACAATTGTTAATCACTTGTTATTCTATCGACTCGATTCGAAATCTAATACATGAATACTCCCACATAAATACTGGTATATATATATATATATATATATATATATATATATATATATATGTATATATATGTATATATATATATTATATAAACATATATTTTTTTATATGAATTTAGTTACTTAGTTGAGCAATTCTTCATTATATAATTATTTTTTCCTATTGCTAAAAATAATTCTATTAAATATATATACTTTCATATTGAAATGTATAAAGTTTTATGAAAATATTTTCATAAAAAATACAATACATTTCAATAAACAATTTTCATACATTTACATTTCATACAATACATTTCAAATTTCATTTGAAGCAAAATTAATAATAAAACTAAAGCCGATGTTACCAAAATACGGATCGAAAAATGCATTTTAAAATTATATTAACATGAATACGATGAAATGACGCTTTCATTGAAAAAAATAAAGTTAAAAGTCAGAAAACAAAAATCGCAATTATTTTTCTACCAATCTAATATATCTTATACTGATTACTAAAAGAGACGTTACTGAACTAAACAAGTATTTTAATGAAATATTTTTAATATTTAATAAAGAACTTGTTCTTGTAAAAATTAGTACATGAATGTTACTAACAATTTGGAATAATATGTGTGATACCAATCTATACATGAATATATATGTACACGTGTGGATTTATGTTTAAGTATGTATATATTTTGTGCATGTAAATATTTCCAGAAAGAAACAAAAAGTTTTATATTAATATTTCATTTATAATTCCAGAATAAATTATTAATATCATGTCAACAAAAAACTTGTTTTGTAATCAAAAGTGTCGAACGAAAAAATATTCAATTATGGCATAATCACTTATTTGATTATAACTTAAGTAATTATATAATATCGCTGTTATTATTCGATATGTACTAGTTTGTGATATTAATACTTTCATATTATTATCATATTAATAACGAAGCGAGTGGTAAAATAAATGCAAAAAAAATAACAAAACAAAAAAAAAACAAATTGATTTATTTTTATACATTAATATTATAACATTAGATTTATTTATGGTGTATTATTAAATAAATTATTATTCACCCAGTGTAATCACCAATTTGTTATATTGAAAATTCGATCGAATTATTTTCTTTTACACTTGTACTGTTTATCGTATAATTTAAATTAGGCTAATGATTAATATGAATTTTAAATAGGAACTGTTAGATTGATTTATTAAACACTTAATCAAATAAACCAGGTGATTTGTAGATTGGAATTATACAATATTATGCGAGTAGTGTTCGATTATTAAATTTATGAATTTTTGTTATTATAATTTATATTCAAATGGATATATGGCCATCGAATATATTTTGGTGATATATACAAATTTCATCATAAATATTTGTCTACAGTCATTTTTTGTAGCATTTTTATCGATTTGTAAATAAATAAAATAATATGAAGGTTACCTGAATTTTTAATAATCGAAAAATGAAAGAAATAGATTTACAGAATATAATTTTCCATCAAATATAATTAATCCTTGAAGACGAATACAAAATGACACGTATTTTAATTTGATTTACAATCTTTTTCTCGAATCCTAATATAATGATACTAAACGTACTTGAAAATCATGGAAAAGTTTTTTTTATCTGGAAAAATATTAAAAATATTATTAATATAATAATTCATAAATATATTTTAATAGCTTCATTCTAAATGTATCAGAAAAAGAAATAATAATAATAATAATATTTTACTTGAGAGTAGTTTTTTGTAGAATTATTAATTATTGAAAAAGTATTAATGAAAACTTTATTAAAAAATAATGTTAATTGTAGAAAATTTATTTTTTTGATATCAAATTAGAAATCTGAAACTTAATATCTACTTTGTGGCTACTGTTTTCTTTTATAGCACAAATGTTATGGCGAGTACTAAGTCCATGACATATGTTTCATGTGAAGAACATGTTTTATGAATAACAAAATGTGTATTTAACACATAAAAAAACGAACACCATATTTGTATTTTCAGTCCATGATAATAAATATTATATGTTTCATTAACGTCTATCTGTCTATCTATATATCTATCGATATAACAGGTAAAAATAAGTTTTTTCTTAGTTGTATAACCAAGATAACAACAAATGAAATAAAATAACAAATTTTACAGAAAATATTCTTCCAGAATAAAATTTTAATTACTTTTTTAATAAGATTTTAATAAATTGATTGTTTTTGTTTTTATTCAAATGAAAATGAAATTTAATTAATATGTGAAGTTTAGTTTATTTAAGTCTCTAAAACGCATTTATTATTTGTTTTTCTAAACATGTTTCAGACTTAAATTTAGATGTTTTAAATTGGAATAAATTAAATATGTCTGTTTTTGTATTAAACAATGAAAATGACGTCAATGATCTAAAGTCAAAATAAATGCTAATAACTTTACCATCATTGACGTTAATTTTCTAATGATCTGTTGAGCATTTGATGATCTCTTGTTTACTACAACTGATTTCTATATACACCATTTCCAGGAAAAATATACGATAATTGTACCAATGATAGAAAGTGGAACTATTTTTAGTGATTACTGTTTTGTTTTTAAGTATATTTTCATTCATATATATATATATATATATATATATATATATATATATACATTATATAAAATGTTTGTCAACATATTGTTGAATTGAGGATATTTCTACTTTTTTAATTCATTGATTCATATGCTTATTTTTCCATAATTTTGAAAACGATTCTGATATCCTTATTATACTTATTAATTTGGCTATTTATGCCTTGGTTTTAAGTCTCTTTCTCTTTTTCTATATATATATATATATATATATATACACGATTGTAAAGATAGATTGTGTGTGTGTGTATGTACGCCTGAAGTTGTGTATGACCACTCAATTCCGGACCTGATTAGTTACGTTAAATGACCACCTGCAGCAGCCGATAGAGACGCTGTCGACACACTTCACTTGTTATTTCATTTCGTTATGATTGTAATGTGGTCTTTTTGAATAGAATATATTCTTATTCGTGCTCTATTTACCAATCACGACGGAACGGAACGATCACCTCCAGAATAAATAACTCGGGTCTTTGTTCCGCGGTTTCAGATCTTTATCAGTTCGATAATTCCGCGACTTTATTGTTGTATATTAATGTAACTGTCAGTTTCAGTTACAAAACGTTAACAATATGAAACCAAACAGTGCACCTATTACGGATGATATTGTACGTGCTTAGATACTTCATTATAACTGAAATCGATATCGATTATACAGGTGATTAAGAAACATATGGTCTTAGAGGAACATTCAATGAATAAATCATATATATATATATATACATACGTACATAAAATACATTTTTTATTTTTATTCTAATTCATTATATTTTAGTTCGTTTTTGCTCTTAACAAGATTTCGATGTAAAAATGGTTAGTTAGTAAAATATAACATTCAGAAATAGCTCCAAATGTCGATATTTGATCAGAAATAAGTAGTGCAAGGTGAGATTGAACCAGAATATTGATGGTATATTGCAGGGACGGGCAACTTCTTCGATAATAAGAGCCACGTATAATACTTTTCGTACATTGTTTAGTGATCAAGAGCCACAGAAAATATTATTTTAAAATTGTATTTATAAATAAAAAAAATACAACTATAAAGTAGTCCTACTGACCAAAGTAGAAAATTTACTCGTTGAAGATTTTGACTGAGTCTTCATTTTTGTATTTAATAGTTTAAAAAAATGTTAAATAAATCATTATTGAACATTTTTGTCATCATCCTCAGAACGATAAGGTAGAGAAACATACATGAAGATTTTTCAGTATCTTAGGGTCCTGAAGATGATGGAATCGTTATCTAAATATGTATGTCACAATAAAAAATGATCAATAATAATTTACTGAACATTTTTGATTAGAGAAGAGTCTTTATTCATTAAAAAACACATTTTTTTAAAAAAATTATAGGATTTGTTGAAAGTTAATACGTTTTTTATCGTATGTTGAAATAGTCATGTATTAAACTGTTTTCACTTATGTATATAAAACAAGTTAAGTTGTTGACTGTAATATTTTTAACACACTAAATGTAAGCATGTTTCTTAAAAAATTGCATCACAATTTTCAGTTCCAGAATAATAACGAAATACATGCACATTGACTATAACGGAAATACTATGTTATGAAATGATTGATTGATTATTTGGAATTTAAAGACATGCCAATAACAGATGTTAGTAATGATTTCATTGAATGAGATCTATTTTATTTTAATATATATATATATATATATATATATATATATATATATATGTATATATATATGTATATATATATATATATATATATATATATATATATATATATATGTACGTGTACCTTGGTACACCATTCATATATGAGTGTAGTAATTCCTAATTTAGTCACAAATTTAAATGTTGGTATGCTATTAAGAAATATGTTGTAGTGAGTTTATATATATATATATATATATATATATATACAAGAGTATGTATATATTGTTTATTTTTTATGATTGTTCTTTATTATTAACTCAAACACAAATTTTTATTACATTTATTTTCTCTGTATATTATGAACATAATAAATGGATGGTAATTTCCTTTTCCACCTGTATCTATTATATTCGTATTCAATTCATATTAGAGATCATAATTTATTACATTGGTTCGGATCACGATAATCATTGTATAGTTTTTAAGATTAGATTTCAATTCAACAAGGAACATGCCAGTTAATATTGACAGCTACAAACACACGTGTGTAAATATTTGCTTCGTCTGGTATGAAAAAAATATACAAATTTAAAGTACACTCAGATAGGTAATTTGATACGTTTAAGATGTATTGAAATTAAAGAGTGTATATTTAAAAATATTTTTTTGTGATATTTTTTGTCGATGAAAAAATAAGAGAACAGTGGCACGTTAACCATGGTAAGCATTATTATTCAAGTAATGAATTATTTTAATTTTTATCGTGTGATATTATATATAAATATCAATTATTTAGGGTTCAGTTCTTTGTGGATTCGTAATACGTCTAAATCATTTTGTAGGATTGATTTTATAATGATATATTATTTCTCCATAACTCTGTAAGATATTGAAATCAATATCTTCTAGAGTAAGATTGAAAATTTTACAATAATGCTTAATAGCAAAATTGCGATTCGTAATTTATATCGGATAATGATACTGTAGTGCTTATGATGAATCGTTATTACATATAAATACCAAGATAGATCATAAATTTTATTACATAAAAATTATTTTATTCTATAACTCTATATTGCAGAATATGCGGTAGCTTTTCTTTACTCTCACTTGACTGAGTGTTTTTATTTGCAAATATCCTTCTTTCTGTTACTTACAGAACATTTTTATTTCGTGTTATCCTCTATTATTCGGTACTATCACTAATAAATTTTAGAAAATAATGATTTAAACCGAAAATATTGCTTTAATAATTTCTTTTATTTTAAAATCAACCTCAGTCCTGGTACCAATGTGTTGCTCAATAAATGTCAATTTACTGATTGATGTTCAACTAATTAAAAATCATTCTATTCCTTCCCAAATAGTACTAATTTTCATGAAAATTATTAGTGGTGAACTGTGTTTACTGCACCATGACGGAGAGTTTTAAAATGGCACCGGGCTGGAAGAGTTAAGTAGTTATTCTTAATATATTATACATTAATAAAGTTTTACACAGTAATAGTATATGCATATATTTGTTTAAAAATAATATGTAAGAATGTTTTTGCTTATATATTTTTGAATATATATATATATAAATGTATGTGTATATATATATATATATATATATATATATATAATAATTAATATGTTTGGTATCATTTTTGAAATGTGCGTTGTTGCTTTTTGTTTGAGTGAATGACTTATAAAAATGAATTCGAAAAATCCTGTATATATATATATTTTGTTACAATCCCAAGAAAAAAAAAATTAATAAAAAGAGAATGTGTAAATTAAATTGAAATTTAATAATTTTGTTTAATGAAGAATTAATTTCTTGCGGTATTTAAATATAAAAACATCTCTCAATTTATAATTAACGTAGATTTTTAATCCTCAATTAACTTTAAGTGATTAGAAATCAGACATTCATAGATTTGATATTGACTAATTGCAAAATGTGTACGTTTCAGGCGGCTCATCTGAGAAATTATGATGTATTAGGATAATATTTTAAAAGAGAAATACATATACTTCTAGAGTCTGGGAATATAATTAAGATGTTTTAAGTTTCAGAATATTTACATAAAAAATAGTAAACCATTGGAACATCTTCATTTTATGTTATTAATACATGACATATAATAAATTATATTTTTCCAATCGTTTATGTTATAAACTAGGTAATTAATTACATTCAAAACAAATTGACTTGTTATTGGTACCAATTAAACATAATAAATATTCAAAATTGATTTTATGTAGCATATGGATACGATGAAAACTATTAAATAATTAATGCTTAAGTGGATTTTAAAAATATAACGTTTTGGCCGGCGCGGTCATTGATTGATTCTCAATCAAAACTCAATTTAGTTGCAATAATATGTTTAATATTATAATTTCTTTTCAGTAAACAGTTACACATATATAATATCTGACAGGTATAAATAACGTTTAGTATTCGTTTTAATTAAACAAATATTTTTATACGAAATAATGTACAATTTTCTAAAAAGATACGTTTGTGATTGAATTTTGTGTTATTAAGTGGTTAAAATGTTAACCAAAAAAAATACTAAACTTATTATTTTTTTAAAAAAATATTTTGTCAAATATATGGTTATAACTTTATGCCTTTTGTCTCTTTCAATTACTTTCACGTTTGGTTTACCATATCTCTGCATTAAAGGAACTAATATTTAATTTTATAAAATGTTTATTAAACGTCTATTTGTTCACATACACAAAGAAAATCATAACAGAAGGGTGTATGTATCAAATAAGAAATTAGAGATGAAATAAAAAGGAATTCTGTAAAAAACTAGAATTTTCAAAGAAGACGGTATTTAAAACCAAATAAAAATTTAAAATAATAATAAAATCAGGCTCTAGAATAAGACATATTTTTTACATTGCTAAATAGGTGATATGAATTATTACACATAATAATTAAAAAATTAATAAATTAAAAAAATGTTTATATAGAGTACATCCTTCTATATATGTGTCTATTATAATTATTTTTCGCTTTGTATATATATATATATATATAAACGCAATTGTATAAAAAGTTAAGTATATTTCTTAACGTAAATAAAACAAAACTAATTTTTATAAAAAATAAGATATAACGTTACAGTTATAACGCGATTTTATTAAAAAAATGTTGATTATTTTCAGTCAAGGAAATAAAACAATCTAATTTATTTTCCGTGATTAAATAAATACAAAAAATTAAATTGGAAGTTTTTGCAGATTTCAAATGTCATTGTTTAATAGAATTTATATACATATTTTTTACACGAATTGTTATATAATATTTGGTAGATTTTAATCTTTTCAACTGAAATTTATATTAATTTTTTTTAGTAATAAAATATTTTCTACATGATTTATTAATTATAAAATTATCATTTTTTCGACTCCACGAAACAGAAAATAAATCAAAAATTTCTATTGTTGAATAAACGATAAAATATACAAAAAAATAATAATATTCACAAATAGGTCTATAAATATTTCCGGTATACGTGACTGCGCATACATTTTATCTTTTTTCATACACATTTGTGTACTGCATTAAGTAAATTTTTTATTAATTTCTTTTTATTGAACAAAAATAAATGATTTAATTAATTTCTTATCATCGATGCATAACTAATTGATTGCGTTCGTTTAACCTAACTTTTTTTCATAAAAGATATATTTTTAATAAAAAGGTTTCTTTCAAACGGATATATTTGTTAAAAACTGAAGCAACACTAAAACTTAATTTAATACAGTTCTTATGTCGAGTAAGAAATTTTATTTTTTGTTACTTGGATTATTAATTCAATATGAATCTTTTTCTATCAAGTATTTATCTTCAACTAAAATCTGAGGTTTTATTTCAATTAACTTACAATATAATTTCGTTACAAGATATTGGATTGGTTATAAATATTGTAAGAAATGTCAAGTGAAAGATGTACAATATTATTATATAACTTTGATAATCGGTCTTTAAAGTAACGTATAATTCATTTAATTTTTATTTGCTATTTTGTATCAAATATACATTAATACCACGTACCAGTTTATTGAGAATTAAAAATAAACATATAATTAAATAAAAATATTTTTTATTTTAATGTATGACAGGTAATAAATATTTACATAAGATATTAATTTTGTTTTGTAGAGATTCAAAATGTAGTATTTTATCAACATTTATATATATATATATATATATATATATATATATATATATATATGGAATTTGTTTATAAAAATTATGCAGTACTTGGACCTCTTGACATATCATTTCCTATAATAATATAAAATTTAAGTTAGTACACAGAGTTATTTTAACTTCAAGAATTAAATAGTAATAAAAAAGTATATTAATACATTTTACATGTTTAATGGTTGCATTATTTAGTTTGTTTGTTTGTGAATTTAAACAATCCACTAAACAACTAGTACTAGAACGGTATTTGCTTGTAGATAATATCTAAAATACAATTTTAATACTTTCGTTCGCAGTAAATGTCTCAATAAAACCGGTAATGTTTATTAGCTTAATAAAATAGTAAAGTTGTAATTCTAAATAAATGTCCTAGGTAAATGTTAAACAAACGATTCACGTAGTTAATTTAATTTGATTAAATTAATTTGAGAGAAACTCGATGAACTTTTCAATAATATAAATCTGGAGAAGCAAAATATATTCCTTTCTATATATACACACTTTTATTTCTTATTTTTGTTAAAATATGTTACTCTTTTGTAATTTTTACCGTTTTATTATTTAAGAAATTCCGTTTATAATTCAACATAATTATAATTTATTTTGTTATAGTTTATTTTGTTAATAAAATATCTTAAAATTTTAATTACTGATTTATTAAATAATTAAATTTTATTTTAAAGTTTTATAATAAAACGAATATAGATGTGAACGACGTTCGTTATAGCTTGTGTAACAAAAATAAATATCTACTTATTGTTAACAAGAGGAGCGGATAAGCTCTGGCCTGTGAGATAAATTTATCACTTAGATTTTTTTATTCAGATAAATTTGAATGTATTTTAAAGAAAGCACAGTGTAATTCTTTGTAATTCGAGTATACCCTCATGTCCAATGTGTTCTTATTGTTTTAACGTTAATAATTTTTGTTTATAACCAAATATGTATATATATTAAGCGTTATTATAAAATATAGAAGAACATTTGACCCAAGTTTCTAAAAAGCATAGCACTTTGGGTTCAGAACGTAGATGTACCCAATTTTACTAGTATTTTTAATAGTCATCTTCTGCTTTGTAATATTTTTTATATAAAATTTTGAAGAGTTGCATTTAGTTTTCTACTATTTATCTCTTAAAAGTTTACAGAATAAAAATATTTTTATGAAATGTGGACGTGTGTGTATAATAAAATTAATAATAATAGATGAAAATGTTGTTAATTTATGTAAGTAACAATACGTGAAAGTATAATGTAAGTATGTTATATATGATAGAGCTTTATATTTACAATATAATGTATTAGAGATTGCGTTTACAAAATATTATATTTGCTTCGTGACAAAGGCGGAATGAGCGTTTGCATATTGGCAATTTATGGTAATCTACAATGTACACGGAAGGATTAATGCGAAGAATACGGTCGAATAGTCGCCATTGCCGCCTTCAGTGCACACGGATTCGATTTTTATTTTTGTTTACACTACTGCAGTTGCATTTCTGTGAAATTGTAAACTTTCTATGATTTACTTTTTATAATCGTTTCTACTGACCAGTGGAAATTTTATGAAACGATGTTTTTTTTCACAAGGACGGTAAATAAGATTTATAATTATGTTTTGATGTATAGATATGTAAAACATTTTATAAATGTGTCATAATATAAGTAATAAATCAAACATATTTTTATATAAATATTTTTTATGTGACACAATTTTCAATAACTTGGTTTTACCTCAGTTTTTTGAAACACAAGGTAGAGTATAAAACGATTAATAATACCTTGCTGTACCCACGTTTAGAAAGAATCAGAATGATATAAAATCAAATAAAAAATGACTACAGGATGTTATAAAGGATATGTCTTTGGAATTTTATAGATACAATAAAGTAAAATAATATGGTAAGTTGTAAAGAAAAATAAAATCTTATTGATCGTAATGTTGAGGAAAAACTAGATAAAATGTTATGTTCAAGGAAGATTGTTTGTTTTTCTATTTAATAAATTTATTTACTTACTTAGAAGAAATTTCGTTGTATAAATTTAAAATTAAATTATATTAATTTATATTTGTAAAAGTTCTTTTAATAAAGCTGTTCTAAATTAAAATGAAGATTTTATTCTTTTTTACTTTTTATATTAATTGATAACTGGTTAAAATGTTTATATAGCGTAGTAATATATAGTTTTCATTATTTTTTATTATTTATTTTATTACTATATTATTGCTATTATAATAAATATATTTTTTATCAGTGTTCTGCAGTTTATTTCAATTTGGATATTGGCTCTAATTACTAAATGAACTTTATGTAAATAATAATGATATTGAAAAAGTGACACATAATAAGTACAGTTTTCAAGAAAATGTCGTCTTTTGTGAAAAAGAATTTTTTTAAAAACTAAACAATAATTTTAAATGGAACAATTTTTGGTACCTATAAACTTTTATGATTTGTAATATGACTTCATATTCTTAATTGTTTACAAGATATTTAAAGATTAAATTTATACATATATATATATATATATATATATATATATATATACATATATATATATATATATATATATATATATATATATATATATATATATACTAAATTGTTATTTATATATATTTAAATAATGCAAATGTGAAATAAAATCAAACAAGGATCTGTTGCTTTAGTAACTGACACGCGAGACACACTCAATAGAACTGATATGATTTACACGAATAATTATTATCAAATAAATAAAATCAAACTATAATATATGTATCTGTTTTATTCCAAACATATATTTTCATCATAGAAACATATATTTCATGTCTCGTGATTTGATGAGGTATTCGATATGCATATTTTTAATTGTATAGGTCGTTAATCAACAAATGTGGGTGTAAATACGACACAAACATATGCTAAGTAGTGATTGATTGGACATGAATAAATATCGTTAAGAGTCATCTTTAAGTCATAAGTTAAACGGCGATTCTTAATAACATAAAACATTTGAAATTAATAATTTGAACACGAGTATGTATTGCAATTAATCATAGAATTTGAACATTGAGCAATATATTAACCTAAATTATTACACCCACATGAAGTGGACTCATCGACTCAGAGTACGTTGAAGTTGTTTAACGGTGCTCGTGTCGTTTCAAAATAGCATTAAGTTGAAAATTATATGAACGCTCGGTTGACATCATGCTAAATGGTTGACATGTTCGATATTCTTAGATGATCAATTCATAAAATGAAAAATGATAAAACTTAATAACGAGTGTGCAAATTATCTTTGACGCAAAAAATAATCATTTATTTGCTGATGTACTCTCGTATATTTTTAAACTATAAACGTTTATAATTGCTTTATTGTACAATATTGCTTTGAAAAAAAAAATAAATTACCTGCAAATTATTTTGTGTACACAGTTATGTACTCAAAGAACTTAATATAAGCTGCACAGAAAAAAATCCAATAAAAATTATACATTATTAATTATATGTATATACAAAAGTAAAGTGTGATGCAAATATTTTTTTAAATTTTAAATTATATATATATATATATATATATATATATATATATATATATATATATATATATGCTTGTGTGTGTATTTATGCATATATGTGTTATTAGATGGAGTAACGAAGTCTATTATTGTAGATTTTTATTGACCTTTTCGTTCATCATTTAAAAAAAAAAATAAAAATCATAAAATGTATTAGTGAAAGAAGTTAAATTGTCGATTTAATAAACGTATATAACACTATAAATCATTTTATTTATGAAACTAAAAATAAAAATGTCGATGTTTTGAAAGGAAGTAATAATATTTTCAAAGAAAAAAATATGTTTAATTAAATACAGATTTTAAGAAGCAGTTTCTATCGTTTCTCTCACAATAATTAAGAATTATAATATGTAACTATAATATGTAAATTAATTGAAAACCGTTTACCAATTAATTCCAATGTTTGTGTTAAATGTTGTTTGATATTTGTGTTTTTTTTTTGTTTTTGAATGCACATTAATTATTTTGATTAAAAAAAAATTTATAAAGGTAAGCAAGAAATAAAATATAGTTTTATAGTGAAAATATGTAAAATAGTTTTAATTTTTTTCATATAATTGAAAATTTAAAGTATACAGCATTTCATATTTTTATGAAAAAAACAACCTCTACAATAACAAATATATATATATATATATATATATATAAATTTAAGTTTGGCTATTAAGGAACACAATTAGAATTTTGAAATTTTAAGAACAGTCGGTGAAAAAATAATAAAATCAAGTTAATTATTTCTATGTAATGTAAAGTGATATGTTTTAATGAGAAATTTATTTAGTATCGTAGGATTTGTAATTACAATATATACTTAAAAGAACTGTATCTTCTATAGAGTTAATAGATGTATGAGCCTTAAGACATTAATTTTCTTCCTTAATGCGCGTATAATTTGAATATGTATACCCATTTATAACGACTTATAGTAAATGTCATATTTACATATATATTTTTTGATTATTTTCTTGAGATGACGCAACAAATAAATCATATACAACTATGATTTATCGTCTCAATAGTATAGTTACGCTACTGAATGTTTATAAAAATGAATTCAAAGACATTTCATATTTAACTATTCGCTATGAATACTCATTACTGCCAACTAATAAGTGAATGAATTTAAAAACAATTAATCAGAAATTTGCATATTCGTATCTTTTCTAATAAAGATGATTCAATGTGATATTTTTGTATTTAAAATATTTCTATTGCGTTTTAGAACTATTTGTCATTATTTTAAACAGCTATAAGTAAATAGAAAGAATATTAATACATTAAATCTTATTCTTTTCAGTTATAAATCTTCGATTGGTTTACTTCTTTCTATTCATTCTTAATTTATTTTCTTTGTCTTTAACTATTGCAAGTTATAATATTTGAAATCTTCTATTATTTATTTCATATCTCCATTTTAATTATCTTCCTTGAACCGTTCTTAGTAATCATTTATGTTTTAAATGTATTTAATCAGATTATCACTTATTTTATTTAGGTGATTCCTTGTGTTTCTACATTCTCTTATTTTCTTAAGTATTTTCCAATACATTATTTTATACATATATCTAATTTAAGCGTTTTGTCACAGAGCTAAGCTTAAAAAATCGTCTTTGAATTTCATACTATTTAAAAAATAACATTTATATTTAAAGCTTTAAGTTTTAAAGAGAATTTGGAAATTTTCAAATAAAAATGTATACTTTTATCATTTATTAACAGTAGAGTTGATTTTGTTATAAGATGATTTTAATTGATTATAAAATACATTTCTATAATTTTATAAAAAAACTTATTAATCAATTCTTGATTTTATTTCGAACAGACAATCGAAGAATCAAAAAAAAAAACATAAAAGAGTTGTAGAATATCTTTTTTATTTTACTGTATTTATTATATTTATCCTATAGTTCTAATTTGTTTTTTTTTTTTGAAAATATTGTATTAGATATTATAATATAATTTAATTGTAGTTTAAATAATATATGTAATATTTAAGTCAAGATGAAATGCATATAAATAGTGAGTGTGTCTATAATATGTAAATAATGTTTATTTTTGTGTTGGATTATTAATGACGTAAATATATATGCAAATAATATACAGAAAACATGTTGATTCTTATCTTGTTATTATATAGTATGAAGGAAAAACTTGGTCAGAGAAGAACGTTCAGAAATTAATCGCAAATTAACAGAATAAATCAAACTTCAATAACGTTTCGAATAAATAGATCAGTGTATATGAAACGTTGAACATAAAAAAAATACGTTTAGAAAGTATTTGATTTATAACAAAATTTTATTAAAAATAATTACATTTATATCAATCTGATGAGGTCAATATAGGTAAAACTTTACAGTTCAATAAAAACTGTAAAATTTAAGTATATTAGATATTTTTATATTTATGTAAATATTATTATTTAAGTGCACAATAAGAACAAGTGAAATTGTAATTGCCTTCATTTTATATAGACTATTTATATAGACTGTTTAATACTTTAATAAAAGTATTAAATATTCTTTTTAAGAATATTAATTAAGATTAAAATATTATATTTGAGCTATTCATATAATTTAAAAATATTATAAATATGAATATTATTATTAAAACGGTCAACGTTTTTCAATACTTGAAAGGTGAATATTAACTCGTGTATATATATATATATATATATATATATATATATATATATATATATAAGGAAATCATTGATAATTGTATATTGTTCTTTATTTAGTACTTCGGTATATCTATATATAAAATGAGATATATTTGAAATGATCTCAAATGTTAAATTCTTTAGTTTCAAATATAAATAATCATTATAAAAAATATGCATGCAATAAATACATTTTATGTATCTATGCATTAAATGTAATTTATTTTCTGTTAACGCTATTTTAAGCAAAGTAATTTAATTTAACGATCGTCATTTCTTCATTATGGACCTGAGAATGCATCAATGTTTAAGAAACTTTTGAATATTACATTTATTAAGGTTATAGTTTTTTATTGAAGTATTAGAACAAGTTTAGTATTTTTCTATACTCACACTCACATTAACATACACATACATACACACACACACACACACACATATATATATATATATATATATATATATATATATAAATAGCTACTAATGGTTTATAAAGTAGTTTAATTATTGGGAATCAATTGCAAGTTGTCAAGATAAAATAAAAAATAATGACATATGAATTAATGTAATCTTTCAGTAAATGTACTATTTGTACGTGTGCGTACGCGAAATTAAAAGTAGATTTGTGAAAGGACTTGATGCTATTAATAATCTTAACAAAAATGCTGAAACATAGTTCGGTCAGATCTTCTCACTTACTTTGTTACTTATAATATTAAAATACAATGAATAATTATGATATTGAATAATTAATATAACATATTCATCACTGTTTTTTTTCTTTTAAGTACTTTTTAAGTGCTATATATAAATACACGTTTAAATGAAGTGTCGTTTTTTATTTATTTTCACAATTTAATAACAGCCTTTTAATAAAAGGCTTATTGGAAATTATTAGAAGTGGGCATGCTTAAAAGAAATTTTGAATAGAAAATTAAATAAAACCCTGTTACTGAGAAGAAAAGAACTATACAATGAACAAAAAATAATGATTAAAAAAGTGTCAACTGTCTTCTTTTAGTTAAAATTTTGGTTTAATATGGTATAACGTTTTATGAAAATATATTTTTATATTCTTGCATATTTTATTCCAACGTTAAAGACGAATTTAACTGTATATATAGTTCGGCATAAGAGCTGTAAATAATGTATATAAAAATGGATTACAAAACATAAGAG
>CM068319.1:23663958-23803958 GCA_034766995.1 Acanthacorydalis orientalis
GGTAATGAGGTTTTTGATGATTTTTTATATTTTAATAGATTATCAAATTTTTCATTTATACATCAAAGGTTAATCACATACAAAACTAATATATACATTTTTGTTTGACGTTCTTTAGTACTACGTTTATATAGCTGTTAATTAACTTCACACAGATATATCTTCATACATACATAAACATAAATACATAAACATACACAAACACACACATATTCACATATATATATATATATATATATATATATATATATATATATATACATTTTCTAGTAACGTAGTGTAATAATTATATATAAAAAGATAATAATATATTCTCTTAACAAACGTATATATTTTTTTAGTTATTAATAAATTATTTAAAAAATGGCAACGTTTTCAGTTAAACTGTACTTTTTGAAACAATTTAAGTATATGTCAAATATATAAGCGTTCTTTACAAAGGTGGTTATAAATAAGCAAGTATCTGCTATTTATTTAATAAAAAGTAATATTTTCAATGGTATTAATAATCTTCTAAAACAGAAATATTTTTTTCTGTTTACTTGATATGATTTATTGTTAATTATAATCTACAAAAATATCAATAAAATCTATATTTCATATATAGAAAATATGATACACCATTTGGTTATTATTTTATTAAAAATAATTCCATAAATATGCGTGAAAGAATTCATTTTCTGTAAAAATGATTGAATTTTTCAAGCATATGAATAAAGGAATATATTGAATCTACGAGAATTATTATGACAATTGAAATTAGTAACTGAAATAAATATAATTGGAAAATTATATTTAATATAATAAATATAATTTTATCATTAAATTATAGAATAAATGATAAAAGGATCTATCAATACTATAATAGATTTTTTGATTATTTTCTATTTATTTAAAGTTTTATGATTTTATTTTCGAATAATTTTAATAAAAAAGAAACTAAAATGATATAAATACAAACATTATATATCTCTTGATTGTATATTTGTGAATGTATAATTTATATATCTAACATTTATTAGCAATACTTTCATATTATACCTAAATATTAATTGTGTTGTCATTTATAAATTATTCTGGTAAATATTTTTTATTTAAAAATATATGCATAAAAATGTTTAGTACTTATTCACGTATATATATATATATAAATTTAATTAGTTTCATTTGTTATTTTCAATCAAAAAAAACTTGAAAGTAATATATAATTATTATTGATAAAGGTAACCTCCATAAGAAAATATTACATTATTTGTTCAAAATTTATTTATTTGAAACGACATTTTAATAAATAAATAATATATTTTAGTCAATACTTATAACTTATTAAGCATTATATGCAATAAAACATATATGCAGTATATGTTTTTTTTTAATTATTTGAAAGTTTTCAGTATTTTGGTGCTGTATTACGTTTGTATAATAGTAATAATAAAAATATTTTTTAACACAGACATACATATACGCATTTATATATATATATATATATATATATATATATATAAATATATATACATATCTATCTATCTATCTATCTATCTATCTATCTATCTATGTATGTATATATATATATATATATATATATATATATATATATATATATATATACTGAAGAACTATGATTTTACACTAATTAAAATATTCTAACTTCTAAAAATGTGTGCTTAAGGTTAGATTTAATATCAACATATTACCTTTGAAATGTATTTGTTCAATTAATTGAATCCAATAAAAAAATAATTGATTTTTATTTTAATCATATATATATATACATATATATATATATATATATATATATATATATATATATATATATATATAAATCATGAACAATAAATTTATTACTAAAGAATAATGCAATTAACACTTCATTTCATGTCAAATAAATGATTAAGTTCCAATTAAAATATATTTAATTATATTCCATAAGAGATTGATATTATAATTGATATTATAGGTTTTATACAGAACTAATCTATTATTTTCTGTGCAGTGTTTTATAATGAAAAATTTATTAATAAAAACGTTTCATTAAATGTTACTAATAAATAACAACTATACCAGTCGTAAAATTAAATGAGTTAATTTAGAAAAGCTGTAAATTATTGTGTACGTTTTCGTATATTAAAACTCGAAATAGATAGGTTTAAAAACAGTGAACGGAAACAGACTAATTGTGTGTGTTTTTTCTTGTGTTATTTATCTGTTATGCATTTTAAAGTTCAATGTTACATATCATATGCACGCAATTAGTATTAATAGCCGCACAATTAATCCGCTTTCATTGTATTTTAACTTAATTTTCTTCTATAATTGGTTTATCAAAAACTAATATCAAGAGTGAATGTAAAAATATATGATTGATAAACCCGGAAGAGAGTTAACACAAAATTAAAGTATCTTTGTGGTATGAAAGTATATATCAATTTTTTATTTCTAGTTTATTTTTTGTATCTCTTTATTCTGATAAATGAAATATTATATAAATTCTAATATTAGTTTTTGTTATATACTTTGACAGTATTGTAATTAATTTAATTGTCATACTATTGTTATATACTCTTTTTATATTGTGTGTTTTATTTGAAATTGATCTAATCATTTTTTATAAGAAATAAAAGCGATTTTTATTCAAGCAAATAATATGAGTCCTCGAGGCATTTCAATAAACGAATATTTTTATCAGGTTGACATTGCAGTAAAATGTATAATAGTGAAAATATAAATTATTTATTTTATGTTCTAAAAAAAGTATGTGAACATATTTATTTTTCCTAATTGATATTTGATCCCATTTCATATTACTATGTTGGATTCTAGCATTTGAAACAGAAATAAGTTTAGGAAATAAGTTTACAATAAAATATATTAAAAACTTATATAGAAATATACACTTTGAAATGAATATTTGTGATCCTATGTTTGTATTGTCTTGTTAACCTTGTTTATACTGAATCACATGCGTAGTATTTTGCTTCATGTAGAAATTTTGTAGTAGCAGAATACTTTATAAGTAATTCAGCAGGACCAAGGTATTCAAAACAAAGCATAAATACAATATCTTTGCACTTTTTTAGATTAATATCGGTTTCTAATTTATTTCTCATACGTACAATTACTAGAGTTAAATGTGCTGATGTAAATTCATGATTTTGCTGTTTTCGGATTTTACATAGATTTTAAAATATTCAGCAAATATTTTGCACAAATTTATATTGGTCAAATGTAAGTTGTCGGGTATTCATTTTGAACACAAATTTTAAATTGAAAAAATTGAATTTCGTGATTTCTGTTGGCTAGTTTTTGGTTAGTGATTTGTGATTTTTTATAGTTTTGCATACATACTTAGAATAATGCCTCTTTCTCTCTTTACAATTATATATATATATATATATACACATATATGTATGTATATAATTCTTAATACCTTAATTGAAACAGCTTTCACGAGTTATTGGTATTTTGAGTAATAATTTATAAAAAAATCAATATTCAAATATACATACACATAAACGATTCAAAGTCAATAATAGTGAATTCAAAGAGCCGACAAATTTTACAACCGAATGATTGTAAAACTCTATGTAATACATTGAATATCCATTTAATTTATAAACTTGACTAACCAATTTATACTAAATAAAAGAATTTAATTCTTTTGACCTATTAACCTTTAAAATATTTTATTATTAAAAACAACATTTAGCCTTTTAATATTATACTTTTATATATCATTTGTATAATTTGCATGCTATTTTATTTCACTTTAAATGCAAATTTAGTGATCATTTTGTTCGGTTTGTAATATTATCTATTTATATTTCAATAACAACAACATAACAGCTTTTAAATCATGCATTCGTTTATATAAAAGCTAATATCCTGAAACCAGAAATAAAAGTTATCATTTTTTTATTGTTAAATTTTTATAACTTGTTAGTTAAGGTAAATTTTGAAAAAAATATAAAAGTAAACAGCAATAATCTGTAACTCTGCTCAATAAATAATTTTATTTTATAAGTATAGATTAGAATTTTCTTGTAATATATTTTGAATTATAAATAAGAAATTGAGTATTTAAAAAGTATTTTACTCTTTTATATAAATAAAAAAATTTTAAAAGCCCTATCTCTCTTTAATAGTGATTAGAAAACTATAATAGTTTCCTAAATAAAAACGGAATGTTTTCTATAAAAATAGTAATTAAATTTTGAAATAGAAACTTGTTAATTAGTAAATCTTTTAAACGAATTGGTATTTATATTAAAATGGTTATTTAAAAAAAAATGTTACGCCAATGATTCAGCACAGAGATTAATTTTCACTATGCGTACCGAAATTCGAGCTAACGATGTACAATACAACATTTATATTGAATACAAACATGTTCATTAATCCAAATAGTCTGCAATATCTTTTTGATTCGTGGTTCCGATCATTAATAAAATGTAACGAAAGTGCAGAAAAAGAAGCAATATCAGTTGGTTTGAAATGCGCATACCGCATAACCAGTTCATACAGTGGCAATCGTCCAAATTAAAACTCAATCCTCACGGTTGCTACCAAAATGCTCGGTTACATTTATGCAGCGGTAACGTACGGAATCTTAATGAACGCTTCAACCATATTTAGGAATCTTCACTTACCGGTCTGTGCTTTTGTTTTGACAAACTTTTTTGCACGCATATCTGCGGTCGATCACAACAAAAAAATCGCTGCTGTGCGGTCACGATTGTGAATTTATGGCGACAACGAATTCATTTCATATTTGACACGATTGTTTTATGTACACATATGTTACTCGTACCATTGAATATTGACATTTTTAATAGCGTGCGAACATTTTTAAAATGTAGCATGAGCAATCAATTATCATAATTTTATCGTTTTTGTTACACATTGATGTGTGTACTTACTTTTTCCTTAAATGGAAATATCTTAAAATTGAAAAATGTAATTGATGTTGTTCACCATTTGTTGTAAATATGAATGAACTTTATTCTGTTTATTTGTGTAATTTTTGAGTACTGTCATTATTGAAATTCATTAACCGTTCAAGATTAGTAGTTAGTAAAATATGATAAATACTCGGATATGACAGATTTACCATTTTATATATTCTTTTACTATGAAAAGTACCCGAATATTAAAAATTACAGATAAAAATAAAAGAACATATAAAAGAAATACATTTTATACAAATTGAGTTTAAACTTTAATTTTATTTATAAACACTTCATTTATTTATCTGTCTGTTTCGAAAATGTATATTACTAATCATTTACAAAAATTGTATACTTTTATGCAAACGTCTCAGGAACTATGTTAAATTCAATAATTTTGAGATGATTTTTTGTTCATTTTTCAAGATTATTTTTTTCAAGTTTGTTATGATTGTTTTTAATACAGGTGCTGTTTTCAGCGAACTTGAAATGAAATTTAATTTTTTTATGTTGAAAATATGTGAACAACTTAAAAAAATACTGTAAGAAATGCAATTAAAAATACTACTGTATGAAAACAAGTGAATATTTTTAATTGATACATTGTTTCAATATTTCAATAAAGTATACATACTTTATAAGTATTTAGGTGCAAATTCTATAAAAATTATAGCAAAAAACATTATTGTTTTTATAAAATCATATAGATAATCAATTGAAATTTGATTGTATGGTAAATTTGAACTAATAAGTGATTTTTACTTATTAAATAACATTTTTTTTATAAATTTGCAATCAACTTATTGTGTATAGATATAACAGACGAAAATAAATTCTTACAAAACAAAATTTTAATTTAAGTTGAATAAATATTCGTTATGATAAATATTAAATGTTTTAATTGACAGATAAATAAAAATATGATATCTATTATTTTAAAATATATATGTTACTTACTAATTTTTATAAGATTCTTTTATATTTCTGTTATTTTTTTGTTCTTTAATATTCCAAATGATCAAAAATCGCTCTTAGGCTAGAAAAATTGTTTAGAATATTTGTATTTAAATATTTTTAATATTATAGTCTAATAAATACTCATTTATACCGATTGTCTCTCTATTTCCTTATATCTACCAAGAATATATTTAAAGTAAACGTCCCTTTCAGTAAATATTAAATATAAAAAATACAGCATACAATTCAAATATTGATAATTGTGGTTATTAAGTAAAACTGTAAGTTGATAATTAATATTTATTGAGTTTAAATCTTGTTTTATAAAATATGCTATATTTCAAGAGAACTGCTTGTAACTGTACTACTTGTATGTTTCAATTACTTCAATTAAGCGATAAGATATCTCCAGTTTATAAAGAAATGTTAGTTGCATGAAACAGTATTTCTGTAATTATGTTATGGGTAAATAAATGTTGTTAAAACTTTAAAAAAGAAGAAGAAAATGTACATGTCAAGTTGTTATATCTTTGAAAAAATAATAATATATGATATCATTATTAAAATGATAAGAATTGTTCAAACATGCATGAACAAGAAACACATAACAAAACCGATTATAAATAAGTAAAATTCTCATTACATGCATACGTGTGTATGTATATATATATATATATATATATATATATATATATATATATATATATATATATATATATATATATATATATATATATATATATTGTATATACAATATATTGCATTTTATTAACTATATATAAACGTTATGTACCGATTTATTTGATTAAATTTCTGTTGAATTTGTTTTAATTGTATTTCATAGTTATAGAAATATATGTTTATATAAAGTGTGTTATTAAAATGATTGTTTTTGGTGTCAAGTAATTTATAGGTGAATTTGTGTGGTGTCATGAAATATTTATCATTTCATAGAAAGCGGTACGCTTTTCGGATGATCATCATTATGATCATCATCATTATAATTGTATATATGATATACAATGTTGTGTAATCACCTTAGCGGTTATCTTAATGTGGTTTGACCCAGGGTCGACTTTCGTGCTTGTACTAGCTGCCAGTATCGTACATATGCTTGGATATAATTCTGTGATGAATTCGATTTGATTAGAATTCGGTCGAAGTTGTTTTATTCGGAATCCGTTTCAATTGGGCGTGAGAAACATAAAAAAATATAAAAGTATCATATTTTTTTATGAATAATATTATTTATATATATATATATATATATATATATATATATATATATATGTATACATTTTGAGAGTACAATCGTGTATACTAAACTGCTCCAATTATTCATTTATATTTCTTGACAGAATGAGTTCAGTTTATCAGTTAGAAGCACGTTGAGTATGCCATTTAAAATTCAATTTATTGGCATTAAAATAGCCTTATATATATATATATATATATATATATATATATATATATATATATATATATATGTATGTATATATGTATGGGAAATGTGTATGTTTATTATATAATAAATTGTTAATTTACTTTTAATTACTAAATTTATAAATTAAAATAGAGTTTTGTGCATGAATTAATTATATTCAATGCTTGCACACACACATATACGTATACACAATAAAAAGGTATATCCATTTATATATGATCGTAAAAGATTATATTTAGATCGAGAATAAAAAAATATTATTTAATTTCGAAATATATCCTTTATTTTTTTTTATAATGAAATGCATATATTTTACTTGATAATCAGCTTTGAGTAAAGAGTGCTGGAAAAATTCTTGGTTGAAATTTGCTTGATATTTTTTAACGAATAGTTCTGGTGCATCACTTTTTTATCTTATTAATTAGTCAATAAAAAGATAATGCATAATTCTTTTCGATAAAACAGATATAATTTAAAAAAATCAGCACATCGATACAAAGAGTTAAGAATCAAAATTAACGATATTTTGAATTAATTTAATAAACATTACTTTTTATTTAAAAACTATGTTGTTATACCCTATTACTATCCACTTACTTGACGATTTTAATTTTAATGTTCCAGAAATGTTATTTTTTTGTTACGTGTTTGTCTCAATAATGAATATCTGATTTTTCTGTTATAAAATCTATTATATTTTACACAGAAAAATTGATTTTGGTATGGTATTAAAATATGTTACATAAAAATAATTTGGGGAATGAAATACAAGTCTAAGTATACTGTATTTATTGTGCTTCGCGAGGCAAACAGTAAATTGTAAAGACAACATTATTCTGACTAAGAAAAATAAAATACATTAAGTTGTAACATATATTCCTTACATGTTCTCCGCTTGGTGGCCAGAATATCGCTTTCGTATCGTTACCCACTTCACGCACAAAAATATTATCTTTCATTTTAAAAGTGATGTATAAGCTGTCATTTTAATAACATTTTGTTGTAATCAGTGAGTGCTAGTGTTTTTTGTGAAATTTTAAACATGTCAGAAAATAAGAAACATTTTCATCATATTATAGTTTCTTATTACCGAAAATGCAAAAGCACTAAGCAAATTTGTAAAAAAATGTGCTATTTATGGAGCTAATGCTGTAGATGATTCAACGTGCAAAAAGTGATTCCGAAGATACAACTAATGTAGAGAAAAACAATATCTATAATAGTATATTTATTAGTCACATACTCTGCAGCCGAAAAATTAACTGAATACAATTATTATTCATAAATATAATTTTATTTGTTAAACAAATTTATTGTAAAATTATTTAATATTTTGTGTCTTTCTATTTGCCGTTAAAAACATATATAAATATTTTACTGAAGGATTTTTGAATTTGTAGACAAATGTATGAAAATGTATATATATATATATATATATATATCTTTTTAAGTATCAATATTATAGTCCATTATATTTAAAAAAAGAATCGACTAAATTCAAAAGTCAAATTACAGTATACCTGCAACTGACGAATAAATAATTGTTTTTATATACAACCTTAATTAACTGAATTTAATATTTCAAAATGTTTACGTGAGAATATACTTTTTATTTAATCATATAAGTAAACGTTGATTTTGGAAAAAGCATGCTTAGTCTCTATTTCATTTCATCTTTTCAGAATGGTCTATAATAATAACTATCTTCGTAATTCAATGACCTGGTTCCAATATGTTGGAAAATTAAAGTTATATTAGATGTAAGATTTTATTTTTGTTTGATTTTTTTAGAATGTTCTCGAGATTTATGCGCTTGAAACAGTTGCTTGCTTACAGAAAAATGACATATATTGGAAGATTAAATTTAAATTTATTTTGGTCAACAGTCTAATGAGTTAGTTACTCTTCTATGAGATAATTATATATATATATATATATATATATATATGCATGTATTTATGAGTGCACATATGGATTATTAAAACTGTTATGGGTATATTAATTCTCCTGTATATATGATCTATACGTAAAATAAACTAACATTCGATATTTTTATTGAAATAAAAGATTTTATCTCAAGTATACATTTTCATTTTATTATTATTAAATAATGTTTCAATAAGATTATGTATATATATATATATATATATATGCATAAATCTGTGTTAATGTAAGTTAGTATCGATATAAAATTTATGGATTTTATATGTTCACGTTTTATATAAATAACACGAACGCGGATATTATTACATTCTTTTTAACATTATGTTTATAATTGCATTACTCAAGTTTCTAGAAAAAATCTTTGTTTACATAAAAATTTAATGAAACAAGTTATGTTCATCACACGATTTAATTCGCAGAATACAATGTTGCATTAATTGGTCAATATGGTAACTAGTAACATGAAAAACGTGAACGTATGAGACATGTGTGGAACTTTGATTTAAATGATAAAAGTGTGTAAAGCGTTACGTTTTTAACGAGAGGTTCTTTAATAAGACCTCTCGGATTTTCAATTTTATTTATTATTTTTTGAACATTTGGAAGATGAAGAAAAATATACACGAATTTACTTAAATTTAAAACGTTAAATAATTAACTAATCTTTTGTGATAACGTAAATGAATAAAAAATAATTTCAAGCAATTGCATTCGAAGTATATTCTTTTTTTCATTGTGATGATATAATTTACTCCATAAGAATGGAAAATAATTTTTATTATGAAATCCATTTGTTAAAATTAATACTGGTTATTTGTTTTTATTTCAATTTCGATGAAAAATATTGTTTTAAAATGTATTAAATTACATAAAAGTCTTATCAAATAAAATCTTCATTTATTTAGATAATTTGGGTTATTTTTAAGCTGTTAAAACTTTTAAAACAATTTTTAGTACAGATTCTTTTATGAAATAAAAAATTTCAAAACTTTTAGATATTTCAATATGGCTTCCATACATATACATATATATATATATATATATATATATATATATGTATGTATGTATGTGTGTGAATACAATTAGGTTATTTTAGAACGCTGTTAAAAAAACCTTGTTATTATTTGAGACATTTTTTAATTGAAAATGACACAAGGTTGTCTTGAAAAATTGAAACAATTTCAACAAGTAATCAATTATATTTTAAATTGTATTTCAGAAAAAAATCTCTATCTAATGCACTGACATATTTTGTTAAATTATTTGATTTATATAGAAAGTGACATTTTAAGAATATACGTATAACCTGTAACGATTTTAGTTAGATTATGATACTGTTTTTCACAGACCAATACAGACATCAACAATATTCTTTACAACTTGACAAGATACACCATGCTGAGATTGTGCGCAACGAGAATATAAATGTTTAATTAAAATTGTGTAATTTTGTTGTAACTTATCAATTTTTAATATCATTTTGAAACAAATAAATTAGTACAATTTAGATAATATTGTCAAGATATTCATCTGATATTAGAATACACATACTTAATTGCCTTTATGTACTCGTATATATATATATATATTTACATGCATACACATACACACACATATATATTTATATATATATATATATATATATATATATATATGCGTGTGTGTGTGTGTGTGTATTAGAAATACGAACGTTGCTTTACGTTGTATTTTAATTAAAAAAAAGTATAATTGATAATATCAATCATTATAAAAAAAACCCGTAGATATTGAATGTAACTACTTTCTGTTTTTGTTTTTTTAGAATTAGGTTATATAGATTAAAATTATATTTTTTTATATCTACATTTTCGACAGTAATGTATAAATAAATATTTAATACGAAGTTTATTTGTTTGAATATTATTATCAACAATATTTATTATAACTTAATCGAATAGAATGAGATAAAAAGTTTGATATAACGTTTTTACTTTTTCTAATGATATTAAATATTATATTAGTAATTTTATTTCATCTAAACGTACTTTAAATATGTTATATTGTTCATTAATTATTGATACTTCTATATATACGATTTGTATAAATGAAAATAAATCAAAACATATAATTTATTGTAAATTAAAAAAAACATTCTCTTGATATATGAAACTTGAATTGAATTTAAGATTGATTTTTTAGAATTTCATTATATTAATCTTACGATAATTAGTATTTAATTTATTAAGCATTTTAAGATAAAACTGTTCCTTAAAGATAGGTTAAGCTACACACATTTTTATTTGACATATAAATTTAAATGTATACAAATTTTAAATTGAAACAGTCGTACATGTATGGTAAATTTTAGCATTTGAAAATTAATCATGATTTAAAAACCGAACTCTATATTTGAATTTTAAATAATATAAATATATGTATCTATTATAAAAAATAGTTTAATATTGAATTGAAGTTTATACATTATTACACACTGACGATTTATAAAGGAACAGAATAATTTATTGTAAAAAAAGTTATTAAATACAGATTTGGAATATATGACTTGTGATTTGCATTTAGATTTATTATATGTTATAATTTGATAACACAATGGCCGTTTTATAGTAAATTTTAATTAATTTTTATGATGAAACAGTTTTGAAAGATGTCCGCATAAGTTTGTAAAAATTAATATAAAATCAAGTTTTATTAAACATGAATTAGTAAATACAGTTTATTTTGTAAAAAATACAACTAACTACTAATTTTTGCAGTTGATTATAATTTAAAAACAAACACTTATTAAGTATTTACGAATGCAGATAATTTCATTTAGCTGCATTGCACATTCACAAGCATTTCGATACATTTTTAAAGCGAGTTATGTGCACAAAATTTAAATAAAACAAGTTACAGAGGTATGCAATGCAACATGGTGGCTCACTGTGTCACCAAATACTTGTTAGGTCAGGGTTCGCATTCTCTTAACCGACTAACCTGATTGAAAATTCTCATGGCTTATTCACTTCCTTTTCTTAAATCAGGGTAGTTTGTTATAAACAGACAATATAATTACTTTAAACCAGACATAATATGCAAATTGTTATGTATACTTTCATAACTTTCATCAATATGAGCTTCTTTATTGAGATACACCCAATATTGGTTTTTATTTTTCCATGTAATTTTATATTTATTACTGTTGTATGAAATGTATTTTATTTTATAAATAAATATCAGTAGACATATACAAGTATTAGGTCATTGTAAAGATAATGTATTAATTGTTGAATGAAATAATTTACACAATAACCAACTTTAATGTTATTAATAGAAAGATAAAATGTTTTAATTTTGATATTTTTTTTTAATAATAATATAAAGTATTATATGTATGGTATTGAAATAAATTCAACGATATTTTATTGACAAAGCGAAGGTGAAATTAGGTGCAAAATAAAAGTGTAATTATCGTAATTGAAATATTTTTTTCAGTCCTACCTAAACTTATTTGTAAGATTAACTGATGGCTGTTATTTTGCTAGATATTTTTTATAGGATGCGAAGTACTAGATACAATACTTAATTCTTAATACTTAAATACATGAACTACTCGTCTTGAAATGTATCCATTTTATATTTATACAATATTTATCAAATTATTATATTTTTCTAAAAATAAATGAATTTTAAGTTAAACGTAGCTCAATGTATTAGAAATGTATTTACAAATTATTAACAAAATTGATAAATATTCTCGATTATAGGAAATATAAAAAATTAAAAGAAACAGCATCGATTAATCAATCAATCAATCAAAAAATATTGAAAATGTAATAAAAAAAAATTCTGGCGTATGAAAGTTAACTTTTTTTTAGAAAATTCTATTTTTATTAAGAGAATTTTTGGTATGAATCTGATATTGATAATCTTTCTGAAAGTTAGGAAATACTGTAAATTACAATACTTAATATATAGAGTTTAATTAATAAGTTAAGTTAATAAGATGCGATTGTTGAATGAAGACGTTGTTTAAGAATTTATATATTTTGAAAGTTTATGAATTAAACGTATTTTTATTTCATTATCAAAATGTTTATTTGTTTTTATACTTTTTAAAATAAAATTGTAAATAAACATTTGCTGATAAATAATAATTTTAGTCAATGCAGACTTGAAAGTTTTCATTTGATATTTTTGAAAATAAAAATATAAGTTAAATGAAAATTAAAAAAAATCACATAAAAATTCAACCAGAACAGGAAATCTGTTATAAATTTCATATAGATTGCTCATCATTGAGCTTTGTGACTCCACGATTGAACCAATTCAGTGAACATTAACTAAATTTGATAATAATATGTTTTTCGTTCTCAGACGAGCCGGATACGAATTATTGTCACGGGCCGGATTATATATAACCACATCCTTTCCTAAGGCAATTTTATACTCACATATAGTGTGAAACCACAAAAAATTAAGAGCGATGTCGAAAAAAATTTCAGCAGGTTGCAAACCGCAGTATTGTAAATTGGTTAATTAAATTTTATAGTAATGTACCGGCTGAGATACGAATATATTGTTAACTAAAATTAAATACGCTGTGGTATTAGTGTATAATAAAAAGTTACTTAATTGTTATTAAATTATTTTTTTATGTTGCGTTCTAATTTTTAATTTTAATGCTGTTGTTCAAACCTAAGTTATGTTCGTAGTAAAAATTTCATAATATTTTCACGCTGCTTTTTTCGTCCATTGCGTATTTATTAACTTATAAGAAATGTATTAGCATCTATTCAGATAATATATAAATATTAATGTTTAAAGAATGCGTCGCGAAAATGTGGCTTCACTAACCCGGATTCTTTCGATCAGAAATGTACATACGATTGAAGTATTTCATTTGGATAGTCTTTTAGATATATAAAACGTATTTATATATACAGGTGTCTCTGAAGAGATGCTCCAGTTTTGGGTTAGTCGTTTGACAAGAAATATTATAGGAATATTTTATAGTCTTATAAAATACTATATATATATATATATATACTACGAATTTTAATAAATTTAAAAAATCTAATTTTCAAAATTATTTTTAAATATTTTGTAAAATACTTCAAGTTTTGCAAGTCTTATTTATATTTATTACCATTTTATTTTTATATTATATAAAAGATAACAATTCAATTTATGTCAAAATACATACATACATATATATATATATATATATATATATATATATATATATATATGTGTGTGTGTGTGTATAAGCATTTTCAAGTTAAATATTCTGTTAAAAGTACATTCATATTAAATAAAAAAATGTTGCGTGCATGATAAAGTTCATAAATAATAACATTTTCATTTTAAACAAAAAAAAAATAAAAAAATGTATAGAAATAAGAGGTTAATTTTCAAAGAAATAATTATTGCAAAGGAAAATTCCTAAAATATTTTTTTTATTTTAACATAATTGTAAGTACTTGTTTACTAAATAGATATTTCAAAAAAGGACAAATAAAATTTCCAAAATGAATAATTTATAAAAATGAAACAAATATTTTTGATTAAATATATTTATTTTTCACAATGTTTACTATTATTTAAATAGAAAAATCGAGGATTAAGTGATTAGATTGTGATTAGATAGTAAATTTACACTTTCCAATAAATTTCAACCCACCTTTAAACTGATGTGCAATATTTCAAAATGTACTTCAATATATTGTTATCCAGCATCATTTAACATCGACTTATCCAATCTTCTATTAATGGATATTTGTTTAAAGATGAAATCATAATATATATTTATAGTCAATCAGATAATTTTAATTGTTTTTATTTCAGCAGATTTCACGATTTAACACTATTATAAAATGAAAAATATTATTTACTTTATATAAATAAATACATGCATATATATATATATATATATATATATACATTTATACTTGTGTAAAAGTTTTAATATAAATTGAATCCCCATTACTATTATAAAGTTTTAAATGCATATGTATTTCTTATCAGTGATATTATATATAAGTAAAAAACATACTAAAATAATTCGTACAATTGCATTGGTACAGTAAACGCATTTTATACTTTTAAAACAAACAGGCATATTGTTTAAATCTAATTTTTTTGTATTCAAATATATTTCAATAATTATTGTTTTTTTTTTATATCTAGAAACAAATTGTTCTAGAAAAAAAATATTATTGATTGGTTGATTTCAAAATACAAAGCCCACTTTGCTAAAATTACAATATAAAATACGCTTGTAACAATGGGCATATATAGAATATAATATAAGAAACATGTACATAAAAATGCATAAATAATTAAATAAAATAATAAGTAAAAACACAAAAGTATCTTTCATAAATTTCTTTATTAATACATAAATTATTTTATGGATGAAAAAAATTTATTAATTTACAATTTCTTGATATTATTGAAGAGAAAAATCAAAGAGTGTGATTAGATTCAAAAAAAGTAAACTTAATAAATTTCCACCCACCTTAAACTGATGTGCAATATTTCAAAATGTACTTTAATATATTATTATCCAGCATAATTTAACATCGACTTATTCGATCTTCTATTAATGCATATTTATTTCAAGATGAAATCATAATATATATTTGTAGTCAGTCAGATAATGTAAACTCTTTTTATTTCAGTAGATTTCACAACACTATTATAAAATGAAAAATATTATTTATTTTATATAAATAAAAACATATGTATATATATATATATATATATATATATATATATATATACATTCATACTTGTGTGAAAGTTTTAATATAAAGTGAAACCCCATTACTATTATAAAGCTTTAAATGCATATTTATTTCTTATCAGTGATATTATATATAAACAAAAAAACATATTTAAATAATTCGTACAATTGCATTGCTACAGTAAATGCATTTTATACTTTGAAAACAAAGAGGCATATCGTTTAAATATAATTTTTTTGAATTGCAAAAATATTTCAATAATTATTGTTTTTTTAGATCTAGAAATAAATTGTTCTAGAAAGAAAAAAAAGAAATATCATTGATTGGTTGATTTCAAAATATGAAAAACACTTTGCTAAAATCACAATATAAAATACGCTTGTAACAATGGGAATACGAGTATATAGAACATAATATAAGAAACATGTATTTAAAAATGTATAAATAATTAAATAAAATAATAAATAAAAACACAAAAGTTTCTTTCATAAATTTCTTTATTAATACATAAATTATTTTATGGCTGAAAAAAAATATTAGTTTATAATTTCTTGATATTATTAAAAAGAAAAATCAAAGAGTGTGATTAGATTAAAAAAAATTAAACTTAATAAATTTCCACCCACCTTTAAACTGATGTGTAAATATTTCAAAATGTACTTCAGTATATTATTATCCAGCATCATTTAACATCGATTTACTCAATCTTCTATTAATGCATATTTATTTCAAGATGAAATCGTAATATACATTTGTAGTCAGTCAGATAATGTTAACTTTTTATTTCAATAGATTTCACAACACTATCATAAAATGAAAAATATTATTTATTTTATATTAATAATGTATGCATGTATATATATATATATATATATATATATATATATATATAATACACACACATACGTTCAACTTAGATAAATGTTCAAGTATATAGTGAATCCCCATTACTATTTTAAAGCTTTAAATGTATATTTATTTCTTATCAGAGATATTTTATATATATATATATATATATATATATATATATATATATATACATAAACAAGAAAACATTTTAAAATAATTTGTACAATTACATTGGTACAGTGAAAGCATTTTATACTTTTAAAACAAACAGGCATATTGTTTAAATCTAATTATTTTTCAATTTCAAAAATATTCGAATAATTATTGATTTTTTCATATCTAGAAATAAGTTCTTCTAGAAAGAAAAAAACAAATATTGTTGATTGGTTGATTTCAAAATATAACGTGCAATATGTTAAAATCACAATATAAAATACGTTTTGTATTAATGGACATATATAGAATATAACAAAAGAATACATGTATATATAGAAATGCATAAATAATTAAATAGAATAATAATAAAAATACAATTTTTTTAATATATTTCTTTATTAATACATAAATTATTTTATAGCTGAAAAAAATTTATTAAACATATAATTTTATAATAAAACAAGTGAAATAAAACCGTTTTATACATATAATCAGAACCAATATAAAAATTCAATGTATAAAAATTATTTACACTCACCTTATTTTGTAATGTGAACTATTAACAACAGATTTTTCTTAATTAAATAAATATTATCTGATAATAAAGTGGTCACAAATATTATTGAAACCTCTTGTATAGACAAACACACAATATTCTGAAAAGAAAAAATATATTTTGTAATAACTACAACTTTATAGAACTATTAACAGCCATTTACTTAGGAAAACATTTATATTAATTTCTGTAAATAAATAATAAAATGCTAATTTTTTGATCAAAATATATCACATATACAACTTATATTGCAAAATATAAACATTCTTATATCTAATCATATGATTATATTAACTACACAGAAAATATGCATATAATAATTATAAAAATATCATTGTTACAATAATAGTAAGTAATTTATTCATTCCACACACACACACACTCATACATACACACATAGTCATTAAAATATTAAAAATATATTGGAATAGTGTATTAAGTATTATTAAAAAAAGTAATATTTAATACAGAACTATTTATTTATATTTTCATAATTATTTTTGAAATATGTATATTCGTTTTCTTAATACTTGTATAATGCATGTATACAATGTTTAAACAATTGAACACAATACATATTTCTATTGCAGTGCACTTATTAATATAAGGAATTAAATTTATGTTAAATCATTACGACATACCTTTTGTTTTTGATTCAAGAGAAGCAGGTTAATTCAATTCTAACAAATATGTTTTTTCTAATAATGAAATAATTTATTATTTAGCAGCACAATGTACGCAGAAACGATAGACACACAGGCGTCACTAATTTCTAGAAATAAACAAATGAACGTTGTTTATTTTTTAATTTCTATACACAGCACGCGTAGCGCTACTAGTATTGAATATGAAGCATTGCACATTTGTTTTATATTAATAATTAATTAATTATTTTTTTTTGTTAAAATATATTAAATATTCATTTATATTATAATATTAAAAAAAGTAATATTGAAAAAATACAGAACCATGTATTTATATTTTCATAATAATTTTTGAAATATTACATTCGTTTTTGAGGTATTTGTATAATACCTGTATACAATGTTTAAACAATTGAACACAATACATATTTCTATTGCAGTGCACTTATTACTATAAGGAATTAAATTTATGATAAATCATTATGACATACCTTTTGTTTTTGATTCAAGAGAAGCAGGTTAATTCAAATCTAACAAATATGTTTTTTCTAATAATCAAATAATTTATTATTGAGCAGCATAATGTACGTAGAAACGATAGACACACAGGCGTCACTAATTTCTAGAAATAAACAAATGAACGTTGTTTATTTTTTAATTTCTATACACAGCACGCGTAGCGCTAATAGTATTGAATATGAAGCATTACACATTTGTTTTATATTAATAATTAATTAATATAATTGTTTTTTTTTTGTTAAAATATATTAAATATTCATTTATATTATATTATTAAATGTGTAATTAATATGTATGTATGTATATACATATATATATATATATATATATATATAAATCATGGAAAAGGCCTTTATCGAGCAGTGGAACGACAAAGGCTGCTACTGTTGCTGCTGCTGCTGATGATAATGATTCATATTATATATATATATATATATATATATATATATATATATATATATATATATATATATTATACAGAATTGTATATAAATTTAATAAAAGATGTTCTCTATTTTATCTTTAATATTTAATTTAACAAATTAAATGTTAAATAAATTTGTTTTGAAATTATATTTGTAAAATTTTGTATTTTGGTCTATAAAAGAAAATATTTTATATATTTCATTCAATAATTATATAAAATGTTATTTAATATGTCTCGAATATTTCTAAATGTAAAATATTGTTGTAAATGTTGCAAAAATGAACATCTGAATGACAACTTCGAACCTATGAACTGTTTGATTAGAAAGTTATTTTCCTAATTGGCTATTCAATGCAGTTGATTTAACGCTTTATAATATACGACAATCATTTGTGTGTAACATAATATATGATTAAAAAAATAAATATTTTTATTGAAGGCTTTTATATTTATAAAAATTTAAAAAAATAAATATTTATAAATTTGAAGAATAAAAAAAACGGTCCGGTAATATCGTTGAAATGTATAATAATATGTAATAAATTTTGTGGTGAATAGATTTCTAGCAAAAATTGAAATGCATGAACTCGCAAATTCAGTAAGTGTAAATAAGTTTACAGTAAATACACAATCTGCGAGTTGCAGTAGATAGTAAAATCACGATATTCTAAAAATATATGTATATTGATAATTTATTCAATGATTGTTTTATATGCATAACAACTTATATATTATAGTGTTATGTATAATCAACAACTAGTCTTGTAGTGTTACTTTTTTACTTTTTGCGGAATTACTAGTTATATATAACATCATGGAATATTATCATAGTTCTACACATACTCATGAAGGATTAATCTATCCGGCATTATATCCTCATGTGTTAATGTATGGAGTTAATTTCATTTATATACAGTTTTATGGTCCATATATTACACTCTTTAGATACAGTCTAGCTGTATTTTAAAAATTATATTTAGTTGATGAACTAATTCACGCAATTTGATTTAAAATAAATTCCAATTAAAAGAAGAACTAAACCCAAACATTGTATTAGTGTAATATTATTTCAGAGAAATATAAAAAAGTAAGTGAATAAATATGGAATATTTGCGAAACTGAAAAATACTTTTTTTAAGTTAGAGTATTGTATGCCAATTTGTTTGATTTATTTCAATTTTAAATTTCAGATTTAAAATTTTAATTAATGTATTATTATTTAACGTAAACTATTATGGAATTAATAAATTTTAAAATTAAAAATAATATTCTACATGAAAACTGAATGCTCTTAAATAAATGAAATATTTTCGATTGTAAATAAAACATGAAAAGACTTCAAATAATTTTCATTTTTTTTAAAAAAATCACTTTAATTAAAAGAAAATTTAAAAATGAACACTTATGCGTCTTTTTTTAATAGAAAGTAAAATCAATTTTTAATAAAGTTCATTATATTTCATTATATTAAAGCTTTAGAAAGTATAATTTTTCTTTGTCTTTTGTAATTTCGAGTTCATATTTCTTACATATATGTGAAAATGTGAACAATAGTTTAAAAATATGTCGATATGATTAATAAATACTTATATCCAGAACTATTTCTTTGTATTTTTAGAATAACCGCTAAAAATAATTACTTTCTATGAGAGTTGACGTTTAGTTTACGGCTGTCAATCATGATTTTCCATTTTCTTAGTTTAAAAGTATATAATGTGTGTTCATTCGTGTGTGTATTTGGATATTAAAATAAAAATGTATTTCCGTATACATATATATATATATATATTATTTTGTCTATTTATAATTATAATTTTCTATTTTTATAATTATATTCTTGTTTCTAGTTAATTGATATTAAGTTTATAATGTAGACAAAGTAATGTCTTTATTTAAGATTATTTATTTGTAGATACATAATTGATGGTTTTGCTTTAATTAATATAATTTTTATTACATTAAAAATAATTTTAAAGGATACTGCATTGTTCATAATAATAATAATTGAAATCAAATATTCTTAAATCGGAAAACTTAGTATCAGAGGACGGATTGGGAACAATATTTTAATTTTTGTTTATTTTTTTTCAATTTGTTTTTCAAATACTTTATTTATAACATAAACATTTGTTTCGTTTCTTGATTCTAGTAATTTAATACTTACTAAATTTATATTACGTTATGCATAGTTGGATTATAATATATATGTATGTTAAGGTTTTTACCCAAAAAGTGGTTCTGTAAAGCTGAAGATCCTGTACACAAGTGTGTATGTGCAAACTTAATCACGGTGGCGTTGTTTGTGTACCAGTTTCCTACGTCTAATATATTACAAATGATAATATATGAAACTATTCTTTTACAGTTGCATGGATTGATGAATTGAACTAATTGATATATTGTTTTTGAATGTAAATATTTCATAGTCATTAATTTTAATTACTGATTATATTGTATAAGTAGAAGAATTTTATTGATATCTTTCGTTACGTGTGAATAATCGCTTTCGGTTTTTGCATATAGAGTTTTCTGAAACGTTATTTATATGAAAATCAATCAAATGATTAATACGATGAATTACTAGTGATATAAAAATAGAATGATTGATAAGTTTCTCTTGTATTATACTAGAAAGCGGTCCGGTTGTTGACACACGTTTTAGCAATTTATAATTAACACGCGTATACCCACACACACACATAACAAACATGCAATTACACAAATATAAATACATACATATACTTACACGCATACATACATACAACACACATTCATACACATGTGTGATATTCATAAGATTCTATAATGTTAGAAAAGGTGTATGAAATTATGGAATTGTTAGGTAATAATTTTCACTGTAGCACGTGTATTCGGATATCAAAATAAAAATGTATTTCCGTATACATATATATATATATATATATATATAATTATGCATGTATGCATATATATATATATATATATATATATATATATATATATATATATAATTATGCATGTATGCATATATATATATATATATATATATATACATACATAAGGTATCTTGTATGACTTAAATAGGCAATATCTGGTATTAAGTAAGAAACAAAAATGAATGTTAATTTTTTTGTAGGCAATTATTTGACTGGGTTCTTTAAAATAAACAATATTTATATATATATATATATATATATATGTATATATAAATGTGTATATATAAATGTGTATATATATATATATACAAATATATGCATGCATATACAAATATAGTAAGCTTAATTACTAAGATAAAATGAATTATAAGAAGTAATTTGGTAAAGAACGGAGTATGTAATCATAGAAGTTATTAAAGAATTAGAATTAAATTAATTTTTGAATAATTAAGATTAATAATAAATTTGTAATTTTATCTTATTCAGTCTTTTGGTGGTCGTTTTTAATAATCGTTCTTGGTTTTTATGACCAACTACAACGTAGGCTCTATTTTCGGTAAATTGCTTTCTTGTTTTATTGTGAAAAATGTTTGACATTCAATTTTTTTAATTTAAAACTAATTATTCATAAAAATACATTGTTCAGAAGATAAATTTGAAATTTAAATACATAAATTTCTCATTTTTAATAATTGATTTTATATATCGTTAGCATGTTACTTCAGATAAATTAAATTTGAATATTAAAACATTTGTTGGTGTTTTTCTGTTATTCTCTCCTCCCCCCTCTCTCTCTCTCTTTATAAATCCGATTTTAATAACGAAATAATTATTTTGTATATCAATTATAATTAAGACAATGATGAACTAAATTTTATTTAATTATTAATGCGATTTTATTTTTTATTTAATTATTAATGCGAAGCACACAGAAAATATTTTTTTATAATAATAAAAACAGTAAAGTTTGATACAATGGACTAACATGTATTCATGATTATCCATTTTGATTTATATGGAAAAAATATTTGCAGAAGTTTAATTAGTAATATATTTTCATCCCATCTTTATTTTTATACTGTGTAAACTTTTCTACTTGTTTAATAATTTAATTAAGAAAATATGTGAAACACTTAAATATGTTTTACAATTTTGTTTTTTAAAAATTAATATTTGAACTACATTAATTATTATATCATTATTTGAGGTACAATATGTTCTCTTAAAAACAGTTATAAGTGAATTGTGATTATAATTATAAAATCGAATATGGGCGTTAATGATCTTAGCCGTTGACGTGCAATAAGACTCTAAATATCAACAACATTAAATCAAATTGCTGAATAATTTTTAAAATTATGTTTGCGTTCCGAATTTATTCTTAAAAAAATTAGTGATTCTTTATCTATAGTGATTTTTAATTGAAAATATATTTTTCTCAGTGGTTATAAAATATTAAAGTTTAAAGTTAAATTTGGGATTGATGGTCGCGTTGACAACCAGGTTTGTTAGCGCTCCAGTAAACATATTTTGATATTAATCGTTGATATAAAGTGGGAAAATCCCGTATGATTAATGCAGAAAATGAAAATCTATTTTATATTTTAAGATTTAATCGTATTCAAAGACATTCCGCACTAGATAAAAATATAAATATATCAGCATAAACAAGAACGAATATACAAAAAAAGGGTTTTAATTTGTATATAATTATATTATATCATTTTTGAGAATATACAAAAATTATTTTTTTGTCATGTAATTGAATATTTTTCAAAGAAAATAAATAATCAATTTTGGGTCCTACAGGCCTTTTTTTGTATTATATTTGTTTTTTGTATGTGTTTTTATTAGTTGAGTGTTAATAGTACTTAAGTAGTCGTTTTTTGAATATACCTAATACAAATAACATACATTGTATTAATCCAAAATTTATAAACAATACAATTTTTATTTATATGAAATAAAAGTTGCTATATACCTAAAAATATTTTTCTATATCCAGTACTTTAGTTTTGGTCTCAGATTTCAAATATTTTTGAACAATTTACTTTCTTAAAACAACAAAGCGTTGCAGGTGCATTTATAGTGATTGTTTAAATAACTGAATACATATTCTTATTTTTCTGCTGCATAAAAAAAAACATAATAAACAAAGATCAAAATACAGAATGATTGATCGAAACTGTCGAGTCATACATTAAGTAAATTAAAGAAAATAAAAACGTGAAGAGAAATTATTATAGAAAAAGAAATTATTAATCTATAAAGTGAATTATTACGAGTGTTCTTCAAATACAATTTGACGCATGAATTACTTCACTTATCCATAAATAGGTCATCTCGGACCAGAGTTAATTCTTCATTGTAATGTACCATTGTGAAAGAACTATTTTCGATTACAATATAGACCAGATGTTTATTTTAGTCTTAATGTATAATGCTAGTTATTACGCCATAAAGTTTATTAAAGAAAAAAATAATCTTACAGCAATTATGTATGCCACAATAGTGTAAATGTAATCAATGCACAGGAGTTTATTCATGTATGTCATAGTGTTACAGAAATGTTGATTTATATTCTATTTTATTCAACCGGATGCGAATAATGGAAACTAGGTACCAAGGCCATTCGTCACCATACGCTTTATTTGTGCCTTTGGTCGTTTAATATTCCTTCAGGCTGCCTTCATGAACTCTAGCACTCGTTTTTAAGTACAATTATTGAATTCAATTAATATTTTTTTTAAAAAGTGAACATCTAAATGAGATATTTCCTTTTATAAACTCTTGATGATTTCCTTATTTTTTAATGCGGTATTATTTACAGGAAAAGTTTCAATGCATAAAAATTACCGCTTGTAATTATATTTCACGATATTAATTTTAATTTGATACTTCAACATTTTGAAATAAAAATAAGTGAAAACAAATTATTTTTTAATAACTTTTATATTTATGACTATTATTAAATTTTAAGTAAACAAATGACCTATAATGAAGTAAAACAGGGCACAAAATTTTATATGTAAGTAACATTTATTTCTAATAAATGTTTTAGTAGTCACGTGTCAGTGATCCAAGAATGAATGTATTTCTAGAACTGTAAGTAGTGGTTTGAAAATTAGTTACGAAGAGTTTTTAGTGATGAAAATTTGGAATGCTTGTGGCTTGGAATTTACGTATAATTTTGTGAAGTCCTGGTTGAATTCACATTTTTACCTCAAAGAAAAAGTTTATAATATTCGAATATTATAAACTTAATGGTATATAATATTTATTCAGTTTAGATTTTTGTAAGAAACATGTCAAACATATTATATATATATATATATATATATATATATATATATATATATATATATAATGTTATGGTAAATATTACACATATAAAAACTCCTTTTTATAATGTATATTTTAACACAATTTACCTTTTTTACATTCAAAAACCATAAAATTTCCTTTAAGGTTACAATGTCTTTTATTTATAATTTTTTCTGTCATCTTATATGTATATGTATATATATATAAGAATATCTTATGTCAGCTAAATAAAATAAACAATAGTTTAAGTTAATAAAAATATTATACCAGTATGATAATAGTATCAGTAAATAAAATTTGTTATTTTTTTTGTAATTTATTCATTTTTAGTTACTTTTGTTATTTATATTTCTGCATAATTGTATTGTTAATACTTCAAAAATCTGTTTTGAAATCATTGCTATTTTTTAATAGTTTCGTGCTCTTACTTGAAATATCTTTGTATAATACACTCTATTATATATATATATATATATATATATATATATATATATATATATATATATATAACTATTTTATTGTGTGAAATCTATTATAAAATTCTCAAAGTGTTAATATGTTTTTTCAACTCACTTTTGAAATTAAAAAAATGCACAAAAGTGACATATGGCGTAAAGAAATAATTTAGTATATATATATATATATATGTGTGTGTGTGTGTAAATATACGTATATATTTTTGTCTAGCAGTAAATTAATTATGGGATCCTGACATGTACGTCTAAAGAGAAAGACATGACTAATGAAGATAATTTTGTTTGAAAAAACATTTGATGAGTGACATGAAAGCAGAAGAACCAATTAGTAATTTAAATGACTAAACTAACAATTTCAGAATAAATCTATTATGCACGTGCATTCATTCCTATTAAATTTTATATCATTTATATCCATTTTCAAAGTGATTGAAAGAAAACATTTTACCTCAAGTGTAATTGTCGAATTAATTTATTGTTTACATACACATGACTTTGAAGTTGTTAAGTGTTAGATATTCATTTAATCAAATGTGACAGTCGATCAATAAAAAAGTATGCAGTATTGACGATTGAGAAGTTAAGTAATGTTAAATGAAATTCTTCGTTAATTGTATTCTACTGTAAATTTGGAAAAGTGTACAAAGAATATGAAAATGTTTTTATCGTATCTGTCAAGATTCAATAAAATTAAATATATATTTAATTATAATATTAATAATAATTAAAAAGAACTGATTATTGTTTTCAGATTATAGTGATTACTGGTTTTTTTTACTAAAAACGAATTTTGATAATTTAATTTGCTTTTTATAAGAAATAAGAAGAATTATTTTAATTAAAGTTGTATGGAGTCTTAAATAAATTTATTATTTACATATGTTTTAATTAAGTTATTGTCAAATATCCACTTGATCAAATGTCGCTGGCAATCAGTTAAGTTAACGTTAGCATATTTAATACTAATGAATTAAGTAATTTGAAAGAATTCATTTTATCTTATTTATAAAGAAAATGAAAAGAATGAAAATATTTTTTGTCCGAAATTGGATACGAAATTAAAATGAATTCCATACAAAACATATAGTTCTTTAATGTTTTTTAAAAAATTGAACGTTGTTAAAGAAATTAGATAATTTTCAATCACGAAAATTTTGAAATTAAAAAATAAATATAACTAAATAAATTAAATAATTGTATTTTGCTACAAACTTATATTAAACAAACTTGAATTAAAGAAAACATATTTGTGTTTAACACATTTTTATAGCATACAATAATTTATTTTTTACATCATTCCTTACAAAATATTTATGTTAGTTCTATTATAGTAGAGTATTTAATGTTTAATTCGAAATATATATATATATATATATATATATATATATGTGTGTGTGTGTGTGTATTTATTAGAGGTGTGTTATTGAAAATATTATTTTATATACATGTTATAAAAAAAATACATTGTGCATTATAATAAATTGCAACTCATATCCAGCACACCAGGTTCTTTTCAAAGCATGTATTAATATGTTTATGAGTTTTTTGTAATAAATTGTGATTCTGTTTGAAGCTAAGATTGATACTTTCAGTAATTGAATATTATTTCTTCATGATAACCTCTGACATATGATTATCTCAACAAATTGCTGTAAAAGTGCGCGAGTACATTGAACGGCGTATTGATTTATATTTTATTTACAGAAAAATAGATACGTGTCCGATAACTATAAAATGACTGTTTTTATTTATTACTATTGCATGAATAGTAAGTCATTGTATTGAAGTTATTAAATCGATGCTCTACCAATTTCAAATATAAGGTTATAAGAACAGAATAGGAAATGGCTTGTAACCTGTCAGAAGTTTATACAATAAATATATGTCTTCAATGTCTATGGAATATTTCAGAAATCAGTAGTCAAAATCTATAGTCAATATATTAGAACGACAATTTCAACAGATGTTTTTACTCGTAGTGGGTGTTTTACTTAAATATAATATATGGCACTGAATTAATTTAGTTTCAACATATTATTATAAACACATTAAAATTATCTCTAAACTTATATGCATAATATATATATATATATATATATATATATATAATTTAAGTGTTTATCAAAGAAAAAATAAATAGACCCATAAATCACGTTTATATATATATATGTACATTATAGTAAATAAATTAAACAAGTGTTTAATTCAGTAGCACAAATAAAGCATATAAATAAAATAAAAAAAATTATAAATGAATTAATACATTATACAAGTATATACTTTTTACTAATAAATACAAAAAGTTCTTAAAGGAAACTTTTATAAAATGTGTTTTATTATTTCGATGGATTAATTGAAGAATTCTATGCGAGTTAGAATAAGTTAGCTTGATTAAATGACTGTAAAAATGCGATAATTAAAAATAGCTGCACTAATGAAATGTTCAAAAAGAAATAATTTAGATATATTTTTATAGTAAACTGAAAATTATGTTATTAGATTATTAAGATTTTATTTGTGGATTGCAAAAGACATATATATATATATATATATATATATATATATATAAATAAATATATATATATATATATATATATATATATATATATATATATATATATATATATATATATACTATCCATCTAAAACTTCATTTTATTCAACAGCATAAAAATATATCTAATTTTTCTGAATCATTTACAACTACGTTTCTATTTTGAAATGTAAAAAGTACACAAATATTCATGTTAATATATAAATATTAGTTTTATTTCTCTGTCCTTATTCTTTTTTATTCGAAAGTAAATTATAATAATAACGTACGTATTTGTGACAAATATAAAACCGAATAATAGAGTGTACAGATTGTATGAAATTAGACTTAAGAATAAAATTTTATGTGCTAAGATTATAAAATGAAATGATTATAATCTATAAGATTATAATATGAAATTTTGTAGAGCAGGTATCAAACATAAAAATATTTATACATATTTTTGTATACGCATGTTTAGTTTTCTCTCTCTCTCTCTCTATATATATATATACACAAGAATAATTTTGTAAATCATTATTTATTACAGTTGAGCCATCAATCTAGTAATTTTCAAACCATTAAAGTGAAGATTTTTTAAAAATATCCATTCGAAAGCTAATTTAGTTACGTTATAGAGACATAGCGACGATGAAAACGCTAAAGACATATGAAACCAAGTGCAGCCCACACAACATCACTGATATGTGAAGTGTCCAGTTGATTGATGGTTGAGACGAGGGAATTAAAAAGCACATTCGGCATTCGTGGTTGACCTATGAACTCTGAAAGGTCACCATTTCGATATAGCAGGTGCAAACACCACCGTTATAGGCGTTTTTTATGTTTCCAGTAGCGTATCATATTACTAAAGTATGTGCTTTACGATGTGTATACTCATGTTACTGAAGAATAATAAAAGAAATATTTATCTGTATTTTTTTCAATAGTATTATGTTTTTATAATTCTGTTTAGTGTATAAAATTAATAATTTGATTTTTTCATACGTGTAATCAATAATCACATGCATGTGATATATGATCAGGAACATTGAATTCATTTTTCTTCTGTGCTATGTGTAATATTTATTATATTTTATAACATAATTTATTCGAACTTTTATTGCAAATTATTGTATTTCTGTCATATATAAATGTATATTTAGACAGAAACTTTAGCTGAAATATAAAATTAAATACTATGGTATTTGAAATTATTTGATTGTTACTTTTGTAAAAATATTTGATTAAAATTTCGATGTGCTTTGAAGTTTTATTTTCATTAGATTTGATTTTGATAAATACACCTATAAAATGCTAAATATGTTTGATAAATTCGTTAAAAGTGTTCATTATAGAGAAAAAAATATGACAAATTATTTTATTAGCTGTTTTTTTTTTGTATTCCTTTTTATACAAAAAATGATAAGTGAATGAAATGTTACACAAAAATATTTATGTAAATAAATTATATGTGAAATTTAAAGATTTTGTTATTGAAAGATAATGAGATGTGTAATTGAAAGAAGATATATATGTATAAATTTGATAAAAATACAACAAAAATAAATAATTTTAGATATTTATAGAAGCTTTAAGTACAAAATGAATTCCACGCCACTGTACTCGAATATGTGTACGATATTGATATTCGCATCAACGCATTATTTGTCCAACATTTCAATTTTAATCGTTTTCTGATGACCAATGATAATTATGTTCAAATGTAGGTAATTGAATGTTATATTGGTTATGGTGCTTGACATGTTAATCAAACAATATTTTAGAAATCGTTTGAATCACGCCAGCACCACATATTTCGACAAGTGATTTTTATTGTATTTTTATTTTATTTTTTTCTTAAAACTTATTGCTTCGAAGAATTAGGTCATTTTTCGATCAAGTGTTTTCTTTCACTTTTATTTCGATGTGATGTAAATCATTCACGCCGTTTTGAACACATTCTTTTGATTTTTTTGATCGTTGTGCGGACTAGATTTGTACTTTTTTAAAAAAAAATCATTACACACATACATACGCACACACAGACACACACACATATTATATATATATATAATGTTTAATAAAACGACATTTATACTTGAATACTCATTTTAATTTCTTTTAAATATTAAACCTAACGAGGATCAGTTTTTCATTCAAAACATATATAATTTTATTAGTTTTTAATTTAAAAAATATAAATGTTTTAATTAAATACAATGTAGTGGTATTTATTGATATCGTTAATGTATTTTTAATATAATTCTTACCAATATGTGTTTGTAAAAGATTTTTTTTTATTCATATGATTTATAATTGAGTTAAGAAAAGTTTTTGTTGTTTTGTTACAAAGTACAATATTTTATTTTCAGAACTTTTGTCTATCTTCAGTTTAGATTATGATATTGTGCATATATAGTATAGAAATAGTGCTATAATTATATGTAGTAAAACATAATAAACTTTCTTTTATTAGACATAAAAGGAATTACTTAATAAAATAAAAGTATTTCTCTTTAATCATATATACAAACATACATATATACATATACATACAAATATATATATATATATATATATACAATATTAAAAAAATAGTTTATTAGGAAAGAAATAAAATTGAAATCAAAAAATTCTATTATTAATTAGTTGAGTTTTATTTGTTTTATGAGTAATTAATTATTGTGGTTTGAAAATAAATCTGGAAAAAAATTTCCATTTAAAAAATCTGCACGAGTTTAGATAAAATAATTACAAAATTGTAAATAAAATAAGCGATTAACTAGTATACAACCATAACTAGTTATTGGTTTTCAACTTATTTTAATTTAGTATTTAGTCTATTTAATTCAATTCTCAATGCTAAGGCAGATGCTCTGCAGTAAAATATGACTTATCTATGAGTTGTAGTTCATTGTAAAGAAAAACAAGCTTAACTTCGTTTTAAAAAAATCGAAATTTGAATATTTTTTTGATAAGTAATCAATCTTTTAGATATTCATTGTGTATAGCCCCAATTACATATCAAAAATCGACAAGAGATTAATTGTTGTATGATCAATAAATAATGTTATACCATAAATCCATTTATAGTGTATCTTTTTTGAATATAATATTTTATGGTATAAGAAAATAGAAAAAGATTCGAACCTATCTATTTTCTCCGTTCTTATTAACATACAACATTTGTAATTGACTTTTGCATTAAAATAATTTATTATTATAAACAATCTAACTGAAAAGCGGTTCTTTTTTTGATATTCCATTGACTTTTCTATTGTTATATGCTATACATACATACATATATATATATATATATATATATATATATATATATATATATATATCAGTGTGTATATTGAAATGGATTAACTTATCCGTATCTTAAAACATCGAGACAGTTTTAGTTCCTGTACCTACAAGGAAACTTGGTATTCTGCTCAAGACCATATATGCTTATACTGTTATTTATACTATTGTCATATTTATCGATACGAAATGTTCTGTCAGACACTGTTCTATGATAAATAATGTATTCAAATTAAACAAATATAATATCAAACAAATAGAATCGATGCATATTAATATAAAATATCAGAATTTTAATCTAATCAAATACTTAAGAATCGCCATATCACAGAAGTGGAAATCAGGTTATATATGTAGCAGATTAAAAATTATGTGACCGCTACAAGTTAAGTCTGAAATTTTCAATAAGAAAATTATATTTTTGTTAAATTGTTATTTAATGAGGTAACTAAGGTTTTAAATTGTTATTTAATAAATTTCCAAAGTAATTTTTATAATGTAAATAATAAGAAAGTATTTTTTCAGATTTTTTTTACGATTATTTCATGGTATGTTTTAAAAAGAGGATATTATGTCGGAAAAAAATACGTTATGAATTGAACTATTTGGTTGCTATAATTTAGAAAATTTGTATAATATGTTAAATTTTCTGAACATGCACTCTGACAATGACAGAATGCAATAAGTTCGTATAAGCGTATAAAAACTGACAACCGTCAATTATTGATTATTTTAATAAAAAAATATATTTGATTTACTAATTTACTTGCGAACATTGAATAATATACATATAGATTTATAAATATATATTAATGAGATTTTTGTTACAAAATTATTATTAAAATGTTAAATAATTAAATTATTATACACATACAAACACACATGCTAACGAAAATTTAGCACTTGAGTATAATGTACTATAATTCCTGTGATTCCAATATATATATATATATGTTTGTGTGTGTGTGTGCGTGTGTGCGCGCGCGTGTGTGTGTGTATGTATGTGAATGTATATGTATAAAAAGAGGAAGAGGTTGAATATTTAATACCTATTTTTAAACGGTTATTTTCACGTCACACAAATGATTTGATTAGATTTTTTTGTATATAACAACATCAAGTTATTATAAACAGGATGCTTAATGGAAATTAACTAATTGCGACACAGTTGTTAATGTTTAATTTAATTTATAATTAGGTGTCTCCGAAATTGTTTTTGTACGAAAAGATTAATTGCTTACATAATACTACAACTGTTAAATATCTGTAATATTTTTATAAACTATTTTGTTAACTTACATATTAATAAAATATTTTTATTCATATAAACGCACACACATGTATATATATATATATATATATATATATATATATATATTTGTTATTCTAATGAGTTTTCATTTGAAATCAAATTTCAATAGAAGATGAACACGTCATTTATTAAATAAAAGTACAATATCCATAATATAATTATAAGAAATTATTAGTAGAAATATAAAAAGCTCAATCAGGGTCTTCTTCTATTAAAAAAGATTGCAAGAATAAGTTTTTATAATATTAATAAAAATATCCAATTAACATTATCTACTATTATTTTCAGAAAGCAATTTTTAATATTAATAAATGAGTAAATTGAATTTGATTATATACTTATATGAAACATCATATGAGATAGTTATATTGGTTTGGATTGAGTAATATGTACAAAATGTCAATATTTTATTCGATGGAAAGTAAAATATTTCATTTCAATTTTTTTTAGTACACATATAGATATTTACTTATATATATATATATATATATATATATAACAATTTTATGTATATGAAAAAAATTACGAATGTTACGTTATTAAAGTAATTATTTGTTAAAAATTATTGTATGTTACAAAATTTTTGTTATAGGTAATTTCGCATAGCGTATCCTGTCAATTATACTAGAAGATGCTAATAAAATATTCATATCATTGACCTACCAAATTACATTGTTCTCGAAAACGGATGTAATTATATCGAAGAAGTAGAATAAAATGCCCAATAACTACGCAATTACGACTTGATTTTATGATGTCCTAACAGATAAAGGTCGAACATTAAATAAAGAATTGTTTAATTAAAAAACTTACACACACACAGAGACAGAAAGAAATCTGTTGCAATATCCAAATTAACGTTTCCATGTCAAATAAAGTCACGTTGAAATCTGAATCTCATAAATTTGTTTCATTGATAATTAATTTCATGAGTATATTTTTTTTTATTTTACTATAGCTAGTTCGACATTTGATAATTAATGTTTGATAAATGTCTCAATAAGGCTGTATTGAATATACTTTTTTATATTGGCATTATTAAAGATTAATAATTTACTTTTTATTAAGAAGCTATTTAAAAATGTGCTACTAGTTCGAATCTGAATTTACGAAAAATATTAAATTAAATTAACCAAGTCAGTTTTGATTGAAATATTTAGTCATATAGAATCTATTTTCTCGAATTGTTATCTTTAATTTTCTTTTAATGTTTATGCAATAACAATACGTCAAGTTCTTTAATTTGCAATATATGTATCCTAAAAGAAAATTAAAAACAGAAAATAAAAATGTTAAGGTGAGAAATAGACATTGCACTTTTATCTTAATTCTAAGAAGAAAACATATTTTAAACATATTTATATTAAAATGTTCATTCAATTCATTTTGTTAAATAAATTCCGACAGTAAAAATAATAAGTGAATAAAAAAACTATAAAAATCTTTCCTGTTGTTTCGTCATAACTAATTATGTTTTAACAATATAATAATAGAAAATCGTGTAGAAATAAGATATGAGAAGTTATAAACCAAAAAAATAAAAAAGTATTTAAATTTAAATATTTTTATATGAATTGTGCAAATATTCTTTATTATACTTTTTATTTAATGATTTTTATTCTTTATACAGGAATATTAATAACAAAATGTAATTAGTTCAGATTTTATTATGAAAAAGTACTTCTATTTATGATATTAAAAAAATCTATTTTAAATTTATTCATATACTTCAATGATAATAATAAAATAATTATTGATACGATCATTCAGCCAATCAAATGTGATGACAAATTTTGAAAAGACTAATTCGTAAATTTCAATTTCAATTTAGTTTGTAATGAAATCTACTCAGTTTATAAATAATATGTAAAGGTTTGAATAATTATAACTCCTTGCTCATTTAGTTAATTTAATTATTCTTAGTTTTGTTTATTTAAAATAAATTGAAATAAATAATAAAATATTCTTATCATATCTTAATTAGTTTAATAATTTATAGTTATGCATTTATAAAGATGTTTAAAAATAAATCTTCATAAGAAGTATATAGTTTCTGCTTTTTCAATGATTAGTTTACAATTGAATATTTCGTGAAAGAGTAACAAAATATTTTTGAAATTTTACAATCTTTTTCCAAAGAATGATTACATAAAAGGTAAAATAGTATCTTGGTAGAATCAATTATTGATATCCTCGCTAAATCGTTTGAAAAAATCTGAAGTTATAATTCTTAATAAATCTAAATATTATTTATTAATTTTTTAACCTTTTTTAATACAAAATGACAAAATGAATAAAGTTAGAGTTTTAAAAAATAAAACTGTTCTAAGGCGTGAGAAAATATGTTTAAATTTTAAACATCTGTGTTGTATTGCATTAACAGATTGTACTTTTTAGAGGACGATTAACAATAAGGAAAAATTAGAAAAGCATAGATTTTATTGTATCAATATATTATTTTGGTTTATAATTGGATATGTCATGAAATAACAATAAAACTTATTCAAGGCAGTCTCCTTCATAAAACGTGAATCTGATCTGTTAAGTTACAGATATCACTGTTAAATAATCATATTTTTAAATGCACGATTTTTCATATCATTCGGTAAAGATCAGATAAGTTAAGAAAATTTTTATGAGGTGAATTATGTTAACTTATAAAAAGTACAGTTAATATATCACACGTATTTAAGACCAATTATCGCTCTAAAAATAATATACGGAAAGAAATAGTATCATTTATTTTTTCATCAAAGTATCTTTTTATCTGTTTATCTGACTTTAAACAGAAAAAAATTAATGTAATCTAATTAGTTAAATGATTTTACTCCAGATATTTTCTACATTAATTGATAAATAACAGATTAAAGGACTATGTTAACTTTAGCCTACATCAGTTTCGACAAAGAAAGTTAATCAGCAACTAATTTTGGTTATTAATAATCGTACAAAAGAGAAGTTAGTTCTTTGTTTTTAAATAAATACATGACATACATTCAAGTACCAGATTCAGTAATAATAGTATTTCATCATTTATTTATATCTATTTTCTGTTAAGTGTATGTATTTACGAAATAAATAATTATTTATTAAATTATATATATATATATATATATATATATATATATGTATAATATTAAAACAATTTGAATAAAACATCTTGTATATACGGGTTGGCTGAAGCGCTATAGGTATTTACCCGATGGCATATAACACAGAAATATATAATTAACATATCTCATGTGTCGTAATATTTGAAGAAAAAAAATGATAAAATAAATTAAAATATACCATTTTGCAGTCAACAGTTGTTGAATATAAAGAACATTTGGAATCAAACGCTTTTACTTTTTAAAATTATTACACTGGCGGTAAAACTTTGATTATATATCAGTAAAAAATAAATTGTTATTTAAATATATTTTTGGTTTTTGTTGAGTATGATTGATATTTAGTTAATGAATATCACATATATATATATATATATATATATTTATATATATATATATATATATGTATATATATATATATATATATATAGTATTAAGAAATGTGAACGTACTGTTTAAGAGCGATTCCTTGCTTATTCCTAGCAAAAGTATGTGCATAAACAAGAAATTTCAATTAAAACAGAGCTAGAAACATTGATATTTGAATTACAATTTTTTTCTTACAACTTCCATAAATTTCATTAAAGATTTATATTATTTGTACCATTAAGAATAGTTTAAATATATTCATCCCTCTGATGAGTGAAAGTCAATTTATAATAAGAGTACGGAACAATTATAATATTGAAAGTGTATTTATAAGAATAATAATTTTATATTCTTTTTTATTTCTGCAAAAAGACAATAATATTTCACGTGAAATATCTTCTTGTATAATTTTTAAATATGGCCATTTTTACAGTCTTATGTTATATCAATGTATATATTTTTGAACTGGATACATGACAAGATTGATGGGTCTATAATTGGATAAATCAGGTTCTTACTATTCATTAATGATCACCAACGTTTATATTTGTTCTAAATTTTTCATTTATTTGTTTCGTTTTTCATTCGATATTCTCTACATTTAATGTTATAAAACTGGATGTATTGTCTGTGCCTCTCGTGACGATTACTAAAAAAAACTCTTAAAAACAATGCTGGGCTAATATCAATAAATTTTTAATTTTTCATTACATCAGTTTCTGGCCTGGTTGATATATGTTAATCTTTTGTGATAATTTCACTAATGTTTATTTGTTTATGTAAAAAATAAAGTAATGAAAAGAGTCATTATGCATTTGAGATAAACACTTTGTTAATGAAAATAAAATTGATCAGAAGTTATTCAAACAGAATGTTTATTAATTCAATATATAAACCACTCATATATCATCGTTTAAATATTTTTTTTAAATATCGCTATATATGTTTGTTAAATTATTTATATTTTAATACTAACAATTTTTCAATAATTTTATGTTATTTAAATTAGCATAAAAATAAATTATAGCAGGAACTTTATAACATATATTAATTATAAAACACTTGCTAATTCCAAAACTATAAAATCAATATTAATATTATTATAGATAGATAAGCAACAAAATGATAATATAAATCATTAATCATTTAATATAATATTTATATGAAATAAAATAACATTATATAATATACATAAACCTTATACAAATAAATTAATTAATATCGAAATGTAAACTGTAATATCATTCCGTAACGGTCCTACTAAGTTAATATTATTAAACGAAATACAACATAATAATTAATTAATCACTATTACGTTCGAATAGTATTTATTTAATTATTAAATTTATATGATGTGCCTCACGGCTAATCAACTGCACTATATTCTTTTCTTTTGGACAACAGTTATAATTCGAATTTTAAAATTTTATTCATACGTGTATATAATAAATATATATATATATATATATATATATATATATATATATATATATATATATATATATAATAAAAGATAATCTTATTAAATATATACATGGAAAAACAAATTGAAAATATATTTAATTTAATTTTATCATACTTTTTTAATAATAAAACTGAATGAAGTATCTGAAATGTCATAAAAATCAATAATAAATGTAATTTATTGTAAAGGAAAATTATTTTTGGAATAAAATTGCAAATATTCAAAATTCATAAGGAATTGAAAAGTTTAAAATGATGATAGAATGTTTTTTATTTATTAACTCATTGTTGATATTAATGTAAATAAATAGAAATATAAACAATTATAAAATTGTAAATTATTAACTTGTAAAGAATAATGAATTAGATACTACGTAAATAACGAATATTGTATAAGGAGGAAAGATATAATAAATGAGAAGAACAATAGAGTTGAAAGAGTTAACATTGAGTAGAAAAAACAGAGAGAAGAGTTATTTACTCGATTAAAATACGCAGACAAAAGATAAATGCTTGATTTTTATGAAACATTAATTTAATTCGTTATAAAAATAAATATTATATCTATTTGTATGATATTTAAATTTACATAAAAAGAAATTTTGATTTTTAAGAAATTGAAATGATAAGAAGAAAATATGTTGGTAAATTATGTATAAAATATATATATATATATATATATATATATATATATATATATATATATATATGCATTCTTATCTTCCTATAAAATGTGAACAAAGGTTTACTAATTTTTATCCATTATTCAATTAGATGTCAGAATATAAAAATACTTTTTATAGCTGTTGGGAATGCTTTCATTTCTGCATATTAAATCATTAGTAAAAGTCTTCAAACGTACCATATATTTAACAGGAGAAACAATAACAACATTAAGTGTTTGTTTCTTTTTGGAACCATTGTCCTAAGCAGGTGTATTTACAATAATTATAATTAGATCAGTTTAAAGAAATTTATTGTTCAGTAATTTATTATAAACATGTTTTTTCATCCTACTTCATATTTAATACGTTTATTTCATTACAATTTAAATATATTTTAATTAACAGTATAGATATAGTTATATGCACAAATATTTATTATTTTGATATAAAAAGTCAAAGAACGAATTTGTTTGATACCAAACTAATATGTTTACATTACTCGGACTGTTTTAAATAGTATGATTTATTTTCTAACGATAATAATGTGTATACATTTTGTAAACATAGATATATTAGGATTAGAAAATTGTTGTCTTTCCAATGATATAATAGTATTTTTTTATTAAATAGAATATTGAAAGAAAAGCTTTTCTTTATAAATTAATTGCAATGATATAAAGAGTTAAAATTTATATCATTCACTTTAGTATATAAATATTTTGTAACAAAGTTTGTTTTATATTTGTTATAATTAACGCTACTTGGATTTTTTTTAAATACTTCATTTTTAAATATGCAATTTTCTTAATTAGAATATCAACTGAACCTCCTTTTTATTATTCTCTAATGACTATATATTCTATATATGTGAATCATTAAAAAATTAATCAATATAATCATAAATATAATTATGAAAAAAACTGTTTTCTTTTCATAGCAATTTATATTTATGTTCATGCCTTTTATTTGTAATTGGTATAATACTTATTCTTAGCAAAAACATATATGATTTGCATATGCCTTTATTTGTCGAATTATAATTACTATAAAAAAGTAAGGTCTTGTTCTTATATATTGTTCATTATAAAGGTAGAATAAATTCATTCTATTCTTAATTAATAACATTAATACGAAATAAAAAAGAGATCCTTCTTTATTAAAATGGAATCAGAACATTGAACCTGCTAAAAAGCGTAACAATGTCAGGGTACAGGTTTCATGCATAAGCATGAGAATACCTAGTCGTCACTTTCCATTGAACTCGAAGGATCGACGTTGGCTATGTACAATCACGTATACTTCGGCTCTGCGTCGCATTGTAACTGCGAGAAGAATCGAGCAAACGTGAAATGATAGTATTTAATCTATATTTAGAACAAACTGTGTTTAAACTTTAAAATATTTCGATTGACATTTATGTATGCTTTTTACTGACATTAATGTTGCTGTAATTTTTAATATTAATCATTGATAACTGAAGTTGGGTACTAACTTCATTTACATCATTAAAGAAATGAGTATGCAATAAAACGTGTCAAAAAAGTAATTAGAACAAAAAAATATTAAAAATCAACTTAAGAACAAGCTTAAATAAATCTACAAATACAAATGGTTCGGTTGTAATGATCAATATTGATTATATATAAATATAAACAGAAAATTATATAACTAAATTGGATTGATAATACATTATAGTATAATATAATAAAAAAATAAAAAAATGCAGCATACGAGGTAAATAGTAAAAAAGTAAATAAGCATAGAAGCAGAAAAATTGTATTAATATTTGACAAAAAGTAATAAAATCGTTGTATTTTTTCCAGGAAGCATTTTTGGAGTGTGTAAGTCTTATTATCATGTAATGTCGTGTTATGTGTGTAGTTGTACCTCGGGGTGTATCCCCCCGAAACCTATCAGTGTTGTATTATCATATATTATCCTGTCTTGTGTCAAGTGTGGACCTGGTACGTGAAAATATGTGGGAAAACTTTCAAAAAACCCACATAGCAGTCTTTACCCGAAAAAAACATCCCCCAGAGCATCTCCTTCCTATCCAGACTACTCCTTACTTACTTGGTATGCCGCCTCCGAGTTGGTAACGTTTAAATCGTTGACTATTTTTGAATTGTTTTTAATATTAAGTTTTCAATCCAATTAAAACAGAGCTTTCTAAATGATTAAAATTAAGAATGATTAGAATTAAAATTAAGATTTACAATTATATTAATTAAACAGTATACATTTTAAATTTTATTTACAACTATCATTAAAATTGTTTAGAATATATTTTCATTTTTTAAGTCTTTTGTGTAGTTTAACATCATAATCAGATTTTTCGGTAACTTGGCGCTCTGTGATGACGGTGTTGCATTAAAATGCGCATAAGCGACAATCGAAACAAATAATCAATAATTATTTATTGATTATTTTTGACCCAAAAATATTGGCGTGGTTTGTGGGGTGAAAAAAATTCATGTGTGAAAGTAAATTTAACCACAGTGTCAGAATTTTTTTGTGTTAAGATCATATTTTATAGTTAATTTGTACAGCAATAAATAATATATATATATATATATATATATATATATATATATAATATATATATATATATATATATATATATATATATACATATGCGTGTGTATATACATTTATATTTGATATATTTACTTTCTACAGCTATAAAATAATGTACTGTGATAAACAGATTGCAATTAGTTTAACAAAACTCAATGGATAGTTAAGTTTTTGTTTTGAATGATTATACAAAATAATAACGATAACTGAGCGATTATTTATGGCTTAACGATTCGTTAACCGGGAATGTTACTGCTGCTCTTAATCTGATCTTCATAATGATTTCGTTTAAACTTACACATATTCATTGAGTTATTATACTTATGATTCGTGTTATTTGGGTTCACTGAAAAAATTAATGTATATTTTTCATGTTTAATTGTAACCAGTTTATAAATACTAAATTAGAAAAAAGTGTGTAATGTAAGTGAAGATAAATTAAGTCATTATTTTTCTTAAACAAGAACGGAAATTAAAAAAATAAAAATTGGTCGAGTTTTTTATATTTTTTTCATTCTATCACTTACTAATCATTTCATATTTTAGTACGTTTTTTTTAAATATATGATAAAGAACTGATGCTGTGTGTTTGAGAATAGAATTGAATATAATTTTTATATTGTAACTCTGTCATAGATAGTCAAGAATGCTGTCAAGTTCATTAAGTGTTCTAGATTGTTTATTTATAAATATTCGTATTCGAATTCATGATATGATGATGAATGATATGATATACTAGTCATTTTGTTCATCGTATTGTCATCAGAAATGAATCATTGGACAAAAAAAAATACTTCGTAGTAACTATGAAAGAAGTCATTGAGAGTTTTAAAAAATAAGGTCGATTCGAATTCAAGAACCATTGCTGTGATTCTTTTCTCGTGCGTTCGACGTGTTTGTTTCGGTTCCATATTGACTAATCTCAGTATCCTATCTATAATGACACTATTCTGTAACAATAAATACTCATTAAAAAATATTGTATAAATATATCTCTGATATTTTGCTCTATTTCGTGCAAGGTCATTAGTTGTGGTTACACCATTTCATTGTTCTAGGCGTCAACGTTTCCGCAAAAGTTCATCTCGACGGCATGTAATGCACACCAAGGCCGAAATCATTAAACCTACAACTGTGTAATTATTGTTTATCTATAGCTGTCTGCTTGATGAAGCGTACCGTTTCATGTACATACCGTTAGAAATGTTTATTATAAAAATATATAAGGATCACTTTTTTCTTATTAGTACATGCTATATTTTTTATTATTGTTATTATGCTGTTGTATCTTTAACAAATGTTCTCTTATATAATTAATATTTTTCCTTGTATGTAAGTAATATAATGGACAAAGGTTACATGTTTATTTGGAAGTTTTTTCATTTATGTTCATGTTTGTAATTGTATTTCATTATTATTTCAACACATTTTAGTTGGACTTGCGAGACAGAACAAGTATCTACATTTTTACTTAATTGTTTAATAATACTATAAACTATTCTGATAATATTTATGGTATGTAAAGTAATTAGTAACATATACACAAATGTACACACATATATATATATATATATATATATATATATATGTATAAACTAGCTATATATAAATTAGCTTGCAGGCAAAAGGAAAAAGTGTAAGTGATATTTTATGTTTGTGTTCATTTTAATTAAAATATTTATAAGTGTATTGTTTTTATTTTGTTTTATTAATAGAATAAAGTGTAATGTTTTGTTATATTTGAAACTGTTATATATATATATATATATATATATATATATGAATTTGTATAAATATATATATTTTTTGTATTCAAAGAATAGACTACTGAAGAATGTTTTTATTTCTTATTAGTTTATTAAAATTATCTCGTTACCATTTTATTGGATTCAGTTTTTTACAATAATTATTAAGTTGAAGTTAAGATGACTAGAAGCTTAATAAAATGATGGTAATGCGTATTTCTTTTGATGATTCGTAATTCAAATATAATATTATACAAAGGAAATATTTATTTTGTGAAATTATCTATATAAGTAATATATTTATTTTTTAAAAAAGTTATAATTCTTTAAAACCTGCAAAATGAATTGTATGGAGGTAAATTACTTACTGGGCCATATAGACTTGAACTAGGATATGTAGATTATGTTCTTACAATTTACGAAAAGAATATGTATACTTCTTCAAGTAGTAAATAGTACAATCTTATTTCATGAATAAAAATTAATGTGAACAGTTTATGTATAATAATTATTTCATTATAATTTTTTACTTTGATTTCTGTATCATTTAAATAAGAAATAACTGAAGTGGATATGAGAGACTACCACAATTTTTTCTAAAAAAAAATTGTCAAGAATGTACAAAAAATGAAAATGAGACTTTGTTTAAATTTGAAAATAGATTTTGTACTTTTCGAACTATTAGTTGTGGGAAATGTGAAAATTGTAAATGAAGATTATATTTTTTTTAAGAAATATCGCAAGAATTTAAATATTCTTCAATTTTTAAAGTTTGATAATTCATAAAATATATTAAAAAGCATTATTTTAGAACTTAAAACTTCTAAAACAAATATTAATAATAGCTGAATTAATTATTAACGATAAATACCGTCATATAGATTTATTGAAATAGTTAAGGACCCGAGATCGAACATATGCTTCATTGATCACGAGATTGCTCTGTCACGAAATCATTCTAATATACTGGTATTGAGTCTAATATGCCTCACGTTAAATATTAATTATAGTAATTATTTCTCTTTAGAACAGTAAATTAGTTGGAAAGAATTTAATTATTGAATACATTTATAATTTATTTTAAAAATAAATGTATTAAAGTCGAATTTGTTCATAAAGTGTTTTTATCATATATATATATATATATATATGCATATAAGAACTATAAAGTCTATAAATAGAACAATAATTTGATCTTTGAGATGAAATTAAGTTATCAAATATGTATTGATTAGAAAATATAGGAATTAGCTAATTCTAATTGCAAAAAATGAGAAAATTTTCCAGTAGTGGACTATTAATAGCGGAAAATCATATATATATATATATAAATATATAACTACCATAGATTTTTTATGATTTTTTTGCGTCATACAATGTACTTTCTTCTATTGTTGAATCATATTTTTGTAAATGTATTAAAGATTATATTTAAAACGATTGCTAGCTTAAGACATAAAAAATAATTTTTAGAAATTTTTTGTTGTTAATAAATACAAAAAATGACGTTGTTTTATAATTGGTTATATGTAAATTTTCTTAATGCTATATTGTTTATAGTTTTTATTTTACCATCGAGAAAAAATATAACTGACGAGGAAAATTATAAGAAAATATTCAAACAAATTTGTATATATTTCACAAATAATACCGATACTACTGATTTAATTAATTCTAACGAAATAAACGTGATTCAAGATTAGATTGTATATGTAATTATTTTCAATTAGTACATAATTTTGTTATAAATTAAAACTTATATATATATATATATATAGTCAACCTAGTTATTTATTAGCATTATTATTAATTGACAATTTATTAATTCATGTACCTGTTTCAAAATGAATGAAATGGAACAGAATTTATTTATTTAGTTTCAGATTTTGCAATTTCATTTCTGATATTATGAAATTTATTAAGAAATTATATTAAATTTATACATTTATTAAATTATATAATTATTTTTCATATTCTACTTAAGTATATTTATGCTTTATTTGCTTTAATTAACTATCTTGTATTAATATATTAAGACATTTATGTATCATTACTTAAAAATTGTTAAAAAACATGATTACTTATACTTTGCAATTTTTAAATTCCTATAAATTATGTTGAATATAAAGTATTTTATAATAAGAAATTAAATTGAAAATATTAGTTAATATATAAAAAAAATGTTAATAAAATTTTATGTTAATGATTTTCTATCAAAAATATATCTAATGGTTACACAATTGTTTATTTAGTGAAAGGAACAATGCCACTAAGCTTAGAGTTTTCAACTATTAGTCATAAGTTTGTTACACTATGAATTCTATTACGAAAGGTATAGAAAAAATTAGAGAAAGCTTGCATAGTTGTCATTCCTAAGATAGTTTTTATACTTTGAAACTTTAAAAAAAAGTGTTAACTTTCTTTACAGAATATAATACTTGATAAAAGGAAAATAAATTCATGAGCTTTGATAATAAAAGCGAATCTTTTAATAAAAATATGAATAAACTTGACTTGAAATGATAAAGTTTATTATATAGAATGTAAAACATGTAAGTAAACATGAAAAATGTAATTTTATTATATTATATCTTTTAGACTAAGAAAGGTAATTTAAACATTTAATATAAATTTATTATTGAACTGTTTTGTAACTAAAATAATAGATTACTTAAGGTACAATTAAACTTCAAAAAACATTTCTATTCTAAGAGAAAAATAAACTATTTTATATCTCTTCGATAAAGCATCAAATAGTACATGTGCATATAGGTTTCTTTGGTATATTGGACATTCCTGAATTTACAAATTTATTTAACGAACATTTTAGAAGAAATGTCTTTATATCATCCAATACTTTAATAAAAAAAATGTTTAAAAGTTTCACAGAAAAAATCGAATTTGAAAATAGAATTATAGCAAGAAACACCATTTGTCCTATCGAAAAAATGATGTTAATTATAAACCACGTACCGGATACGAAAAAAGTACAAGTAGGTTAAATAATTTATTCCTAGAAATACAATTCAAAAATATATTCCCATTTCGCGTGTTTTGAAAACAACCATTCATTTTGATTAAAAGAATATATGTAATCAATTATTTTAAGTATTACTTAAGTTCACGACGTGTCGATTGTTTACTACATTCGTTCGTTAAATATAACAATAATAATTCATTTCCTTCTCAAGACAGACACTGAAAATTAAATTTCGCTATAATCTTTTCGTCAAAACCGATCTTCATTCTAAATATATATCTATATAAATTTACAGTACAATGAATCCTATAATTTAAATGAAAATATAAAATAAATATAATAGATTTCGATTGAAAAATAATACGTAATTTGTTAATTATCGAAATTACTGATTTCCTGCATTCGAAATGAAGACGACTTGTATCGACGTTGAGAGAATATGTTCAGTTTATGCAATCGGACACAATTTTCGCATTGATATATACCAGAAAAAATAAAGTATAAAAGAATGAAAAGTTCAGTTTTGGAAAGAGTTCAATAAATGAACGAGCACAGAAATAATTTGTAAAATTTATGGTATGCTTCTTGAATAATTTTTAAAAAAGAGCAAATTTTTAATACGCCCACGCTTATGACTAAAAGATGAAGAATGTAAAAGTAAATTTTCGATGAAAATATAAGTAGATTAAAATTATTTATTGTACCTCAGGCTGCATAATAGCATGACTATTGACATGATCTAAATTAGGCGTTGTTTGTCAGCGCCGCAAATAGATTGGACCGGATTATATATAACAAAGTTTCAGCGAGTATGCAAATTATTAAATTGACATAACTGTTCATTAACATTGTCGCTAATTAATTTTGGTGAGTGTTAGCTAGGAGTTAAGCTGTACATAAATTAATATTATATATATATATATAAATGTTTACCTGTATATTGAGGACAAATGCATGAAATGATTAATTCGAATTTCTCTCTGTAAAGGAAATTAACCTTAAGATTCTTTTCTAAATACATGTAATAGATCAATGAAGACAAGAAGGACCTGCAAGACATTTCAGTATGTGTAAGAAAAACATTTGAATACGTTTGACATTCACATTTTTGCATATTGATAAACAGGTATCTAATTACATAAAAGTAAGTAAAATTTTGCAAATTAAATTATACACTTTTGTAATTATATAGTGAGGTTATAAATTGTTTTAGAAATTTTGTGAAAACAATAATTACTATTTAAATATATATATATAATAAATATATATTTTGTATATTTATCATTATATAAATGTTTCGAATACTAATTACACAGGTAAAGGAAGCGACAACATTCCATTAAATAAAGTTAAATTTAAATAAATTTTGTACATATTACGTATCTCATCAAAATGCATAACTCATTGAAAAGACAATGAACGTTTCGCATTTACAATACTGTATTAAATGAAATCAAATTTTACGTACATGTAATTTATTGGTATTTATAATAGTGCCTACATTTTTATACGAAAAAATATTTCAATTACTGCACAGACATTAATTTAAAAGATTTTTTTTCTTAGTTTTCATAAGAATAAATATTTTAAATTTCGAAAATTATTACATTTTGTAAAATATAACTAAATTCTATTTAAATATATTTTACAGATAACTGTAAATATATACACGCGTCTCTATCTAATTTTTTTCTCAAATGCTGTGTAGAAATGTTTAAAATATTCACTACTTAAGAATTTCAGATATGTTCGATTTGATACGGTCTTTGTTTTGACAAATAAAGTTTGTTCACTTTTAAACATATCTTTGTGTACAGTAACAGTGATAAAAATTCTATAAACGTAATAAATAAAAATAGTTAATTATTACATGAAAAGATTTAAAAATAAAGAAAAAACAAAAAACTAATAAATTACAAAAAAATACAATATATATATATATATATATATATATATATATACATATATGTATATATGTATATATATATGTATATGTATATATATATATATATATATATATATATACATATATATACATATATATATATATATATATATATATATATATATATATATACTGCAATGGAAATTTGTTTGATTTATGAAATATTACTACAATATTATTTTTATAAAAAATTCTAGATTTAGTGTTTACTTATTAATTTATATTAAATTTCTTAATATTTTGTATCTATATATTACAATATACATATGCATTTATTTTAAATTATAATTTTATTAAGTACACATTTTTAAATATTTTGCTATTACCTATTTTTAGACACAGTTCAATGAGTATTTTTGTACATATGTTTTATTTTTTCATAAATCAATATATTTATAGTATAAATAAGGGCGTTGATTATAAATAAAGAATATAAGTAATTTCCTGTACTTAAAATCAATTTTAATTTAATAATTATTTTCTATCTTACAAATATTTTATATAAGTTGATAGAACATTTATACAGCACTGCAGTTATTAGTTGTAGCATTATCTTTTATTTAAAAGAATTAATCAATTTAATGTATTGAATAAATAAATAATAATAATAATATTTTCAACATGAGGATTTTGTTCATCAATCTTATAATTATTTTTCATAAATAAATTAATGAGTCGTATAAAATATTTTTTTCTTTTATTAAAATTTCAAATAATTTCTTATCATCTCTCTCATAGATAATTATCAATGATATTTATTATGAGGATCAGTTTTTATAGAATTGTAGATTTGAGTATCAAAAACATAAATAATAAACTATAAAAAAATCTTAGAAACATTTATTAGTATTTTAGGAAGACTACAAATCAGTCACAAGATATATGGAAAAATCGTGAATCAAAAATATATGTTAAAAATATATATTAAAAGTATATATTAAAATAAGTTTTAATTGTTTTCAACTTTCTTAACATTATGGCATCAATTTTATTATAATATGATTATAAAATTGTTTGAAACCTATGTATAGACGCTGTGTAATCATAATTAAAAAAACAACAGATACTCTATTAAATAATAATAATACTTAATCAAATAATTCAATAACTTTTACTTGATTTTAACTTTAGTGACTTGCTAATATCACGAAACTGTAGTAAATATTTTTAGAGACACTTTTAAATAAAATAGAATATATTGTTTTTTATTATAATCACCGTTTTAAGTTCTTGTATTTAATTGATTTTATTGCTTCCATTTGACTTATATATTTATAAAATTATTGAAGTATTCACACAGCTGCATAACATTTGTTCGTCGAAGTGTATATTTATATATATATACATATATATATATATACATATATATATATATATATATATATATATATATATATATATATATATAAAATTAAAAACGATACTTACTGAATCGAATATAAATCAAATCAATGTAAAAAAATAAACTTAATGCAGATTATTTGTACTTGATATTGCAAAGTGTCTGCACACAGAGAACAAAATTTTAAGTGACTCTTCTGTGTTGTAAGATTATCACCGCTCCCATCTTGACGTACAGGTGCTATTTTGGGTCGTTTTTAATCTGCTGCTAAACACTTCCTGTTAGAGGACATCGTTGTAAATATATAAAACAAAAAAATAGAAAAAAGACAGAATGATATCTATTTATTCAAGTGAATATAATCTGTTTTTATATTATAAACGTTCAAAGACGTTAAATAATATTTATTATGATTAAATGTTTAACGCATGTTACAAAATATAATATTCATTATTGTATTTTTATATCGATAGTTAATTAAATGGTGTGCTAAAAGAGATTAGCTGTATGTGTTTTTTTAAATTATTATGAAAAAAGGCGTATATAATATAAATCTTTAGTAGATGAAATTTTATATTTATTTTTAGTCAATTATAAATAATTATTACATTTACATTTATAACATTTTCAGTTTTTCAGATCACAGGATATGTTTCCATATTCATATATTTCATTAATGTAAATTTATCTTGGAATGATTTCTTAATATATGTATATATATATATATATATATATATATATATATATATATATATATATATCAGACTAGCATCAATGAATTTATGGAATCAGTGCATGTGGTCAATTTTTAAATCATTGCTTCAAAATGCTTGAAATTAAAATATAGTTTAAGAATAATATGCAAGAAATAAATAAATATACAGATATACTAGAGTATAATAAGTGAATTATAATTAGAATGAATTCGAATAGCTAAGTTATAAAAATTTAGCTATTCTCTATAAAAACTTAGCTATCACGTTTAAATTTTATTACTAACTTGTAACAATAGTGTGAAATATGATATGTATTCGAGATTAACAATGTATGTATATCTCAATAAAGAATACAATATTAATATATATATATATATATATATATATATATATATATATTTAATGTAATTTTGTTTGATACAAATTAAAATATTAATTAAAATAAATAATGAATATATAACAATTCATGAAAAATTTACAACTTATTTTGTAATATCGTTTTGAATTATGTCGCATTTTCCATCATTTACCTTTTATGAAACTCAAGAGTAATTTAACTCGAAAATATACATCAAACATTAAAAACTGGTTATATATTTGGGTAGATTTATTATAATTATCTTAAGGTATTCTTTTTTTAAAAAAAAATAATTTATTAATTGAAAATAAAATTTTATTAGAAATGTGTGTAGTCGTTCTCACAAATGAAATTGATTTTTCCATTTGGTACGTTATATGTATAACAACTACATTAATATGAGAAAGATCTTAAATTTGTATTAAATCTGTTCTTTCTACAAAATAATGTAGATCGAAACGTTTCAAAAAGGCATAAATCTGTATCACAAATAATCGCTAAAGAGTACTTTCGAAAATAATACCATCGGACAATCCAATTATACTTAAATCAAACTATACGACAACGTGTCTTTTTAACTACCGCGAAATACACATAAATTTAACTGAATAGCAACATACATGCCAACTACATGCAAATTTAACTTGCAGCACAATTTATTTCTACCAGGTTGAAATGATAAGTATATTAATCATGGACATGTCGATAGATGCTTAACACAATGCATACCGTGGCGAAGCGCTTTCTCCAGATAATTTTTATTAACCGTATACGATTTCAACAGGACTTAATAATATCGTATTAGCTTAAACGTAAATAACGACACGGAGATTTTTAATGTAACTTAATTACATTTTACCACCATGCTTTCTCATACAAATATTTGTTTTTTTTTCCATTATTGTATATGCAGTTTAAGAAATGGTTATATTTTTATCTATCTTAATAAATTATACGTTAAGGAAATTAACATTTTTTTAATGATATGTAATGACAGAATATATGCCGAGTAATGGTTAATGATATGATTTGTATGTTATGTGAAACTGGAAATAAAACAAACAGTATTTTTTATAATCCATTACTAATTATTTATTTGTAAAATATGCAAACATATATATTACATACACACACACACACACATATACATATATATATATATATATATATATATATATATATATATATATATATATATATATATACTATAAACTTGTTGCATTTCGATTGGAAATTTCTAGTCAATTAATCTGCCATCATATGACCAGTACTTTTGATTGATACCTGTTATTAAATTGTTTTTAGTAACTTGCGGTCTTGGCTGTGGAATACATTTTATTTTTGTGATAAAATCTGATTAATTAATTGTTTATTAAAGTTGTTAGGTTATATTTAAATAATATCGAAAAGTTGTTTATTTTATTTTATCACTTTAATGATGATTAATTTAAATTTATTGTTACTTCTATCGAAAAATGAAATTTATTGAATAAGTGAACTATAAAGTTTTGCAAAATAAAGATAGAAATTGAATATTTTCATTACAAAAGTAAATGTAATCATTTTCTTATAGAAAAGTAAACTTTTAATAACTTTTAGTCGTCTCATGTTTTATTTTCATCTAATTCAAAGTGATAATAATGCAGTTTACTTCAGAATGGAATACTTTTGTTTAATATTTTCTAATATAGAACATTTTTATACTTCTAGCTTCTCTTTTAATGAAATAAAATTACCCAAGTTATTTTGTTTAATGATTTAAATAGACAACTGAGTTTTTTCGATATTATACTGAGTTTTATTTTTTTTAAATAAATCTTAATGGTTTTGAAGATATGGTTATATGTTTTGTACCTCATATTTTTAAAGTCGTCAACATAAAAATGCATATAAGCAGCTATTAAAATAATCGATGAGCAATTATTGATTAGAAGCATTATCTGTGGTTTGTGGGGGAGTGAAACTTTATTCGTGAAAGTGGATTTAATCACAATTCAAGAAACTATAATTGATGCATAATCTATTTATATACATATAGTCATGGATATATATATATATATATATATATATATGTGTGTATATACATGTATATATATATATATATATGTATATATATATATATATATATATAATTAAATTACTGAATAAGAAAGATAAAGAAGTAAAATAATAGAAAAAATATTAAAAACTTTCTGTTTTACTAATAATTACCTTATAAACTGTGTGTAAACTAGAAAATATAATCTGTATAATGGAAAATTGGATGAACGAAATATAAATCGACCTGAGTATGAACTAAAACAAACAAAACATCACACCTATTTAGAATAGACAGCAAAAAATTTTTATTTTTAATTTTCTTATGACAAATGTAATAAAGTTTAACAATTTTTATTCCATTTTGAATGATCTAACCTATGTAATGATTATATCAAATTATTGACGACCTTAATATTCACTTGAACTTAAAAATCAGCTACGAAATTAAATATAATGAACTAGTTACAATTTTTTTTGGTACATACCTTACCTTATTTCAAGGAAGTTCGACGCCTACTCTAAGTAGTATTTTTATATAATTGCGTCGATTCAGCATTAACATGTAATTATTGTTTGTAGAAAAAAGATATTTTTTCTTTAAAACAAAGTTATTATACGTACAGATTATGTTTTATTAGTAACAACGATGGCTGAAATTGTAGTTTCGAGAATAAAAATAATGTAATGAATTATAACAAGACAGTAATGTAATAATAACACATTATTTTGCTGCATACAAGCGTTTGTATATATATATATATATATATATATATATATATATATATAAATATATATAAATATATATATATATATATATATATATATATATATATATATATGTGTGTGTGTGTGTGTATGTGTGTGTGAGTATTCGTTCAATAAAAAATACATGTAGTAACAGCACAGTAAAGTACTGTAATATTCAAATTTTATAATTTTTTAGAATTTGAAAATAATTTACCCTTAAGTGTAAATTAAATGTTTATTTTTTCATTATTTCCAAAATTAACGAATTAACTGTTGTAATTTATTAAAAGTAATAAGTAATTAGAAATAATACAAAATTAGAACTTATTAATAAACAATTACAACGATTAGAATCTTCTCACTAATTTTGAAGATTTATTTTAAATATTTTACAGTTCTGTATACAATCCAAATTTATTATATATATATATATATATATATAAATATATATATATATATATATATTAGATAAAAAAGGTAGAATATTTTTTTATTTTCATGATATTAAATGTTTTGCAAATTAATGTTATAAATAATTTCGGACAGATAAACAATAATACATTGCTTTTTGCAACAGAAACTATATTTTTTTATTATTACCTGTATTCCTTTATTCGAAGTACAATTGTTTATAAATGTCAAGAAATGAAAAATCGACGTAATGACTAATGAAGACTGATAATCATTAAAATAAATTCTAAAGACATGTCCGTACTATGCAACGCGATTTTTAATGATTATTCTTTATTCCGTGTACGCAAAGTCGCGCTTTAGTTTGTTATGTGTCATAAAAAAAAACCTCACAGACAGTATTTTTGAATCGCTGACAAAATATTTATCACTCGTTAAAAGCCTTCATACGTCGCAGTATCGTCTAATTCTTGCATACAAATTTACATTCATTTGAAAATATCCCGTTTGAAATACACTTCCATCTTCGCAATTCCTCTTTTTATAATACACGTTTGATTATATTTGCACATATTATTCTGCATGCGTTCATGTCTAAATTTAAATCTTTTAATCTTACTAACGTGACATTTTTTACACGTCAATATACGTGAGATGTTGTGTTAACGTATTCAGATTTTATTTACTCGTTTTTAATTTAATTTTATTATATTTATTTGATTTGATTTTTAATATAATTCTAGTTTTATCAATCACCTCGCTGTCACTTCTTCGATAGTGTCCTTTGATTTATTTATAGATAGTATATTAATTTGATTCACATTCCAATCGCATATTTTTTTAGTACGTGCTGAAAAAGATTTAATTAGTACGGTTATTACTTCTTGTTTGAAAAATAAATGTTTTGTTATAATAAAATGCTCTATAATCATTATGAACTGATTTTAAAGAATGAACATTCCATTCATTAAATCAAATTCCGATTTTAATTATTATTTAGTTTTGAACGACTTTCAAAATTTCAATAACTTTCAAATGTGTGGGTATAATAACAGGGTAATTTTTTTTTTGTAAAATTTTTTACATTTAATTAAAAAAAATAGTTTTCAATGAGTTTTATTTATAAATTTAGAATTGTAATAATTCCTATTTTCATTCTTAAATTATCTGCACATGGACAAATTATTAAGATTGAATTCTTTTCAGTTACAATGAATTGATTTGAAGTTCATATAAGAAAATAGTATTTGTAAAAATAATATAGTTATTATTAAAACAGGTTAATAATGAATTATTGCTTGAAGTTTTTTATTTTAATCATTGAATAAAATATCATTAAAAATTCTGACCGTGTGGAAAAAAAATGAGAATGATAGAAACTTATGGAAGAAAGAAAGAAGAGCATATTGTAAGTCTTCATATTAAAGCAGCATAATTTACAAGTAAATATTGTATTATATTATAGATAATTTATATAATTATGGAAAATATTTTAGATTTAATTTCAAATTTGACAAATTGTCGGATTAATAAATAAATATGGTATATTTTAGAATAAGGTATATTTATTTTAACATATTAATTGAGTTAATGCATATAAAATGACAGAATTTAGATTGAAATTAAATGTTTTTAATTTTTACAAAAATAATTCAGCTTTATGAGAGTTATTTGTACAGTTTAGAATTATTATAAAAAATTATGTTGATTAATCAACACCGATTGTTATCACTTTAATTACTGGTGTAGAATTCAAGATACATTTTTCTAATTTTCAAACAGTACTAATTTAGATCCTAACCATTTATTTACAGCAATTGTTATATCAGAATATAAAGAATGTACTACTTTAGCTTAAGTCTGTTACATTGTAAGTATTCAATTTTCAAAAAAGATGCTTTGAAGCATGATCGACAGTCTTATTTTCGTTGAATCGTTATGAAGATCGTACTTTCTTAATATTCAGAAGCCATTTTTAACACACGAGTTAATAAGGTACCTATTTTTCTACTGTATTTACTTTACCAGTTATTGCAAAATGATTGTATTATTAATTTTATATTGCTTGATTATTATCTTCTTCGATACACTTTCAATACGTCCTCGTTAATCGAAAATTCAGTCTATTTACATAGTTTATATTTAAGAGATAAATCTCTAGATAAATCTTTTGAAAGTAATGCCGTGTTGTTCGTTTATTAGCGGAATCTTCGTTAAATTATCTTCTTAAATAGCGAGTTTCCAAAAATATTAATTATTTATTTTCAACTATTACAAATAAAGCAATTGCATCTGATGTGAATTCATTGACTAGATATTTTTACATCAAAATAATGGATCACAATACAACAGTAACGCCGAGAAATTGCTAGAATGGTTATCAGTCAAATTACAGATAATATTTGAGAACGGAATTGTGGAAGTGATTTGAACATTTTCCAATAAAGAAAAATCGAAATTTCATATACACTAGTCTACATTTTATCGTGGAAGTAATTTTTTAAACGTTTATTCTGCTATTCATATAAATAAAATAATATTTTCATATTTTTATTATAATATAATTAATATATCAATGATATTAACGCTGGGTTGAACATATATATATATATATATATATATATATATATATATATATATATATATATATTTAATATATAATAATAATTAAAGACTAATAAAAGATTCTAGAAAATTTCTGTGTACTAATAATAATCTAAGAATAATGCTCCACACAAAAAAATTCAGAATAATAATTAAAATAAAAAAAGATTATATTCTTTTCTATTTTCAATCTCATAAAGTATCAACCAATCAAAGTCTCAAAAGTAGCGGATCTATTAAGTACTTAATACGATAATAAAATACACTTACATATATGTATCTAAGAGATCATTGTCTGTAATGAACGTTGCAAAAATCAATATTAATTTCAAACACGAACCTTGCGGACTAATTGGACAAACACACAAAAAAAGTCTACATCTGATTCATTCTTTTAACCTATTTATCTAACCTTTGGCAAGGCAAATGATTTCGTACGAACGATGCAGCTTACCGAAATAATAATTTTTGAACATAACAAGCAATTCGTGACTATTCAGTATCGTATACTTAATTATCGTAGGAAGAACAAGCCTTGGACCAATTTGTAATTAAGATATGGTGAGTCGCCGTTATTTTGCTTGTACGTATTATAAAAGTACGGATTGTTATTGCTGAAGTATGTACGTCCGCCCGGTTTTTATGACTTAATCTTAACGATATTTACTTCAGAAATATAAACGAATCCATATATATATATATATATATATGGATATATACATATATATATATATATATATATATATATATATATATATATGTATATATGTATATATATATATATGTATATATATGTATATATATATATATATATAGCTCTACTTTCTTTTAGGGTAATAAGTCAAATTCATTGAATCGATAAAGCCAACAAATCGTAAAGATTTAATTTTCAATACGAAGTGAGATAATTATGCGGGCATCACTTAAATTAATGCATGTAGTTCTGTTGCATCAGTTTAAATTGTATCTTGAGGCTCTTTTATCGAGAAACATGTTAATACTTAATCATATCTGTTATATATATATATATATATATATATATATATATGCGCGGTTGTAAATAAAATAAACATATTTGCGTATTTTACAATCAACACAATTTATAACTTATTTTGTTTCCTTATTTATGTCTTAATATTAGTGGACATCTCTACCGTTTTACATTTTCAGCTACAGATGTCACTATAGGTACTATAGACGTATGTTAATGGTTGCGCCTGTGATGTGTGTTATTTTAATTTAAAATATTTTGGACAATATTTAAATTGGTAAGTAATATAAATATTATTTGATTTAAAGTATTTTTTGAGAATGATATAAAGAATTGTTATTGTATTAGAACAAATAGTTTTTTTTTTATAAATTTTACTTTGTTACAAAGAATGGAAATAACAGTTATTCCGTAATAGTAAATCTGACAGATGCGGGAAATTAGATAGATTTTCATATATTTTATATTCCTTGAAGATTTTTTTTAATGTTACTCGATATATAATTAACAAACGATAATTAAATATGTTGTCAACGTAGGATTAAGACAGGGACAACTTAGTCAATTAGCCAAGGCGACAAATTTTGAAAAGCTGGAAATTTTATTTTCAATCATAATTTCGATTTACAGGTAGCTCAAATGTGAAATAAAAAATTAAATCTTAAAATTTGTGTAATTTTGTTTTTGATATTTATGTAACAACTTCATAATTTGTTTTCTTTTTTAAAAAATAAATTAAATAAATGGAAAATTTTATAAATTTTTTAATGATTATTAAAATTTCTTCTGTTGAAATGTTTTCAAAATTACCAACAGTCACAGATTTCTCTTAATTCATTTAAACAAGATTTGTAGAGAGAGGAAGGAGTGGCATTTGACTGGTAGCTCAAGGGCGATACCTAGTGTAAATCCGGCCCTATATGTTGTAAATGGAAATGTTTTCGTTTTTATACATTTTTAATAAAATAATGGTAGGAAATAATTTTTAAGATTATACGAATGATTTTCTAATATAAAAAGTTATTTATTTAAAGAAAGTCTATACATATCAATATTACCGAAAATATTCAATACTTAATACTTATTAGACTGAATACAAAAAAATGAAAATAAAATATTGATAGTAAAAAAGATATTAAAGGGTTATATTTTTATGTGCCTCTTTTTATTAAATTGGCATTTCTGTTGATAAAGTGCAGAGGTTAATAAATGGTTACAAAATATTTTAGGCAATAAAAAAGGTGTTGTTTGAACATATATGTTTAATATTAAAAAAAGCACAAATTGTTCTTATATTTTCGTTACTCAAGTCGGAAAAAATCAAAGAAAACTTTAAAACAATGCAGGTATATATTTTAAAATACAAGTATACTATTAAGCGAAATAAAAATTTATCTCTTGTCAATTTTATAAATTTTATCTGGATAGAAATAAGTCTTTAACTGACATCTAAACATAGGTTCCAAATTTGATAAAAAAATTCTCACACATTCACGTTCCGAATGTAATTTTTAATCAAAACACAATCTGAAGATGTTTACGACTGTAGTGAAAAAAATATAAATATTTCGAAAAAAAATGCCAAATTTTCAATGGATTCTTCTTATCGCACCAAAGAAATCAATGTCTGTGTAGACTATATTGCTCCGGGACAAATGGCAAGTCGTAAACCCGATCATGTTCTCGTTTGACGTGCCGACATCAACGGACAAAGGCACACAAACGAGACAAACAGGCAACAAATTCAAAAGTCAAACAAAAATGATGGATTGTTGAGCGGTGGCCGATGAAACATTCCGACCGTTTTGCATCGATCGCGCCTTATCTGAAATTTGATCCACGAACAAAAGTATTAATCAAATGCCAATTATGTGGCGTGCGCATTTAATTATAAATCGGAGAGTCCCGATATGTTAAGAGCATCGGGTCACGCCTAACAATAAAGAAGCCAACAATCGACTGATTGAGGAGATTGTGCTTTATTCTATGCGTCTCGTTTGTTATAAATTGGATCTCATTCACGATCGATGGCACGGAGCATTAACAGTGTCAGCTCGGATCGATAGAACCATTTCAAGTGTACTTACATTTAGGTACTCTTCTAGATCAACGATTTTTTGATTTGAACGATAGCGTTTTTCATTTCTTTTTTCTTTCTTCTTCGTTACTACTTATACTTATATAGATGACCTATTGAGGTTGTTAACATAGTTTCGCTGAATGAAAAAAAATACAACTATTATTCGTTTCTATTTGAAGTTTCTTTCAATTATACAATTCGTTCAAATAAAGACGAGTGGCGGCTTTTCATCCACAAAGAAAATTAGGACAGGTTTCATAAGTGTATTCTGAAGTGCAGTTAACAATTAATTCCGAGAATATATATATATATATATATATATATATATATATATTACTTTTACATATTTTTACATTGAAGACGTACACTACACCTTTTTCTATTATTTACAAGTATTAAAATGTGAATATATACAATACAAAGTTACATTTTATTTTGATTTCATAGAATATAGCCTGTAAAGTTTTTTCAATTTGTTTGTAGTGAACATAATTTGTTATATTTTTTCAGTTTGGTTAAATTGTGAAGGTAAATATTTTGTCAAATATAATTTTTTATTTGGAAAAATATTTAATTCAATTCTTTGATTCTTCTAAAATATTCTACAATTCTATTTTAAGAAGGTGTATATATATATATATATATATATATATATATATATATATATATATATACTCTTATATATAATGAATAAAACTATTTAAAAATAACATATTTCCCAATCCTATTAATCGTTATTTAAAAAGTGTTCATGTACACTTAAAGTTTATTAATTACAATGATTGATTTACTAATTAAACGGATGTATTTTGAACTAGATTTCAGACTTAAGAGTTTTGACACTTTTTTATGAAGGAAATTATTAACTGCACGCTTATATGCAAAAATGAATCATTAATCAAACTTAAAAAGTACACTTAATTATAATATCGTACTTTTTTAATTATTTTGAAAGAATCACGAGCCAGCATATTTTTTCCAGTTTTTTAATATAAATTAGAAAATTAAGTAATTTGAAGCACTATAATATGATTATTTAATTTAAACTATTTTTTATGGAATGTTGATATGATTATAAACTTACATAGTTTAGTAGAGGATTTACTTGTGAGTTTTTTAATATTTTTCTAAAACGTGCTTCTAAACATTGTTGAATTGATGCAAACTCTAGCTCACGAACTTTTATAAACATGTATTATTTATAAATATGTTTAGTCCACGCATAGGCAGACAAATTAGACATATTATTATATGAGACCTTTTCATCTTCAGTTTAATAAGAAAATCGATTTTTAAATCACGTTTTCAATTTGATTTATGTTTGATTTATAGCTTTTATGCAAAATAATATATATCGTGTTTTAATATTCAGGTAAATTTGAAATATATGCATTATCTATTGTACTCTATCATTTTCAGCTGCAAAATTATATCATAAAATAAGTAACTGGTCTTAGATATTCCTACTTAATTATAAAAGTAATGATATCTCTATTGCTGCTTCTTCAGCTGCACATTTGTTACTTCTGTACCGTGCGTAATAAATCTAATGTGAAAAAATTTCGCCGCCTCGAAGCGAATTGTTGTAAAACCTATTAACGTCAATTATTCAAACGTATGGAAATAAATTTCAACGTTTTTCAAATGATTTATATTTTCATGTAATTGCATATTAGATGAAGCACTCGTACATAACGTTATTCGACAGAATAATTTCAGTGATTTTTTTTCTATATGTACTGTTTATAGTTTTCAACAGTGATACTTTTCTGTGCATGAAATAAATGTTTATTTCCACAAGTAATTTCGAACACATGAACTATTAATTTATTATAAACGGTGAATTGAAATAAAATGAATAGGCACTTTTGTTTAATTTTCGATTAGAATGTTTTATAAATTTAAATGGTATCATAATAAAATACTTAATTTTTTTTCTGGTGATGTTATTTACAAGAAGTGAACAGAAATGATAGATGTGGAATATGTGCAAAAATAAATTAGTATATATATATATATATATATATATATATATATGTCATAGGCAAAATCCGACGACCAGGGGAAGTCCGAATTTTCCCAGCTGCCGTCAGTCAAAGTCTGAAGTAGAACATGTACTCAGGGCTGTAAACCTGTGCTTAGCCAGGTCAAAAAAGGATGACGGTGAGGGTGATCTAATTTTAATTTTATAAATCAGGATATATATTGACTAGTAGTAATTTGAATCTTACTTTAATTTATCCTTAGTAGTAAACTGTAATTGTAATAATGTTTATAAGTGGTAAAAACAACTCATTAGAAAAAATATTCTTAAAATACTTAAAAATAATTAGTGTCCGAATAATGTTAATTTATCAAATTTTATTGCTACATTTGGCAAGAAAATATTTTGACACTACATTTAAATTTACTTTTATACATTGGTGCTCAGAAGTCAGTCAATAACAATACTTTGCAGGTGGTAAAAAAATTGAGTTCTTATTAATCTTATTGTAGATTTAATGATTAAATAACTATAAATTTTACTATCGTTGTAGAAATCTTTGATTTAAGACAATTGTACGTTTTGAAAGAAAACAAAAATATTGACTCATTATTTTCATAAGTCATAATTGAATAACTTTTACTGAAGCCTTTATATCGAGTACAATATATATATATATATATATATATATATATATATATATATATATATTTTTTTTTTTAATTATTATTTACAGTCAAATTAAAAATAATGACATGATTGTTTTAGTATTCAATTATAAATTGTCTGTATAACATGATGTAGTATGTAATTAAACAAATCAAAAATCTTGCAAACAATCAACTTTATCCTACATGTACATTTAAAAATGCCTTTCTCTATTTAAAATGAAGAAGTTAACTTTACTAATCTCAATTATTTCCTCTTACACATCCCTCGTGTACATTTGAAACATTGTCGTTTATCCAAGAAAGAAATCTGTGAAATTTAAAAAATAATTATATATTAAACACAGAAAAAGGAAGTATGGAAATGTTTTGGGCCGTCCAAATCTGTTTATATCGTAATTTAACGAGAAAGTAAATTGATATATTGGCTGATATTTTTAAAAGTCTATGTATTTGAATAAATTAAAAATTTTATCTCTCTCTCTCTATATATGTGTGGTAATTAAAAATATTTGTATTAATTGACTAATTTGTAAATATCCCTATAAATTTTTCAATAAAGTATTGCGTTGAAATATGAATAATATATTTTAATACTGCCTAATTTGAAAAAAATATCGAATATCAATTAAAACTCGATTAGAAACAAATAAATTATGAATTCTGTTAATTAATTTCTAAAAAAATTACCAAGTGTTAATGTTATTTATTATAATTACAAGCTCTACACTATAAATTGCCGGACAGTATTTAAATGTTAGACACTATTATTATAGTAATTCTGTTAAAACACGTAGTAAATCTATGCTTAAGTTTTAATAAAATAACTATGAATAATTTATTTCGAACATTACATACATATACAAAGTAGTCATGTAAAATGTGCATTTTTAATAAACTGATTCACTTAAAATGAATAGCATTTATTTCATTTTCTGATCATTTTAGTATCGCTTTTTTTAAGAATAAAAATACCTTTAGAAATAGTTTTGCGAAATGATACTTGTCTAATTGAATTATAAATTAAATTTGAAGAATAAAAATGAAAATAATGTTTTTTATAGTTAGTTTGCTTATTAATTTTATTTATAATATTTTAAATTTTATTATTTTTTGTTTATTATTATTTGAATTTACAATACTTTTTACTGATGCTTTTCATTGTTTGATAGAAGAAAAAATAGAATTATTTGTCTATGTTATATTTTGTTAGTATAATTAAGAAAAATATTAGAATTAAAAATTATCATATATATATATATATATATATAGTGAGAGAGAGATTATTAAAAAGTCTTAATTTTTGTATCAAACTACTCATATGTTTGTTTTCTATTTTTTGAATGCGATAATTGTTAATTTTCAATTTATAATTTTTATCGAGTACTTCAATACAGAAATATAATAATTATAATAATTTGAAAATATATATAAAAAGTTTACTGTTATACTCCAATTTGAGTTTAAAATAAAATTCACTTAATATAGTATTTACTTTACGAATATCAACTGGGTCATAAAATAACAAAGGACAAAAAAATATGTGTTCTACTTGAAGAAGACATTTAGAACATTCGTATCTTATATCAGTAAAGTTTTTGATGTTTTGTTCTGCAAACATGGTATTTGAAATGAAAGATGCTATGGATGCTCGTTCAAATTGGTTAAGTTTATATACGAATACTGATCGAAGATAATTTTTGTCAATGTTTGAGAAATTTCAAGTAGTATTAAGGTTAACCAATCGATTGTTATTTTTTATTAGTTATTTTAGTATACTGTCAAAAATTGGAACTCATTAAATGTTTCTCGTTAAAAGAGACAGTCACTTTCATAGCGAAAGGTGACAAATATAAAACTGGAATTGAACATATTATATGCTGGTAAACATACTTATTGAATGAAATATACATAAGTGAATTAAACTAAAATTATAGAATGTTATAGAAGTTATTCTCTTAAATGAAAATAGTATGGCGACTAAAAAAGTAAACTTCAGAATATTTTACCAAAAACTAAATATTAGAATGAGTATTATACATAATATAATTAAAAATTTACTTGAAATATACAATTATAAAATATTGCACCAGATTCTTATTTATTCGCAACAAGTAAGACAAACTAATAATCTTTAACATTTTCAAACATTATTTAAAAAAAAGTATTTTTCCATTACTGAGTTTTAAATAAAATTTTAATTTTTATTACTGTTTCTTTTAGTTCCACTTGTTAAGATATTTCATTATTTTTAACGATTTGAGAAACAGAAAGAAATTCTCATTCAGCGACGTTGTCTATAACTAGATGCATGTTTGTTGTAAATTTTAAATATAATTAAAGAACATTTTTTTTTAATTTCATTACTAATTTATTATTTACTTTCAATATATATATATATATATTGTTTGAAGCGATTTGTTCGTTTCTTATAAAAAGAATAAGATTGTCATTTAATTTTAATGTCCGATAAAATTAAAAGGAAAACCTTGCATATTTATAAATAAAATTATTTATATATATATATATATATATATATATATATATATGTGTGTGTATTCTTTATAAAATTCAATAAAAATGCGTATATACTGCCATAAATATAAAATGAAGGTGTGTGTGTATCGTGATGTATAAAAAATATTAATGAAATCATTTAAATCATATTTTGTGTGACGGTACGTTTGTTTAAAAATATACTCATTATATAAAATTCTATTTAAAAAAGAAAATAACAATAATAGTGTACGTTCAGATACCAAAATAAAACAAAACTTTGACACGGAACGTGTCTGAATATAATACTTTTACTTTATCACATACATACGTTTTATAAACAGTTATTATAAAAGACATATGCAAAAAAGACTATGAAATATTAAATGAGTTACAAACAGGAAGAGTAGTATATTCATTTAATTATTGATTATGAACATACGAACGGATTTCGAATATTATTCATTTATGATGTAGAAAGAAGTGAGACAGTCAAAGTTCGTTAATATGTGATCCACCTGAGCAATGGCCCGTGCCCGGACCAGCCTCTTCATAACAACCTGCTGCGAAATTACTGACCGGACACGGCACTTCCATTACACACTCTTGTTATTAACGCGTCGATATATTTTTTTTTCGCTTTTTGTGTTTAGTTCTTTTTTAATTAGAAACTCTGTCGTTCTACATATACCGAAAAGTGTTCAGGGTGTCGAATGTGTTCGTCGTACGGTGGGCGATTGCGTTGCCGCCAGCGTTTTAATGAATTTGTTTTATGAAATGTCCTCTTTAATTAAGGTCGATGTGTGAGTTGTAGATTGACGGATGCGGTTTAACATAAGTAATGTATAATGCGACATTGTGACACTTGTCACTTCGTACATTCTTAGTTACATACATACTTACATGTATATATATATATATATATATATATATATATATATATATATATATATATATATAATCTCTAACAAAACTAAACATACGGTCAATGAATTTTGAAATATTTAGTTTAATTATTTCAATATTATCTTTATTTATCTTTTTCTCTTAACGATTGATATTTTTACTGCCTGTATATAAGTTAAAAGCAGAAATTCTTGAAAAAATGTAATTTTTAAAAAATAATATGAAAAGAAAGTTACATATGGTTTTAAAATTAATTAAGAAATACTAATGACTTAATTTAGAATCCGATATAACAAAAGACAATATATTTTAAAAAAATTATATGTGTATTTTATGTTCTATTAATTTTGATTACCGTTTAGTTGAAAATATCAAAAATAAAATATTTTATATTAATAATTGTTTTGAATTTGTATTTATTGTTTTGAAACTAATAAAATAATTCTTCAGAAACGAATTTATTCGTTTATCTGCTTCATTAATATTTACTTTTTAATTTTCATTTATAAGAATAGTATGTTTTCTGTCGTAACTGAGAGATATAAATAGATGAAAAAAAAATAGTCTAAGTCAGATCTAAGAATTTTTGTGAGTGGATATTTTTTAACATATTATTTTTTTAAAAATAAGTATTTGCTATTATAAAACTATATACAGACAACTGAATTATGTAAATATGATATATATAAAAATTCGGATTTACGAAAATTATTCAGAAATGTCTACAGAAAAAAAAATTAAATGAATTTAGTTAAAAAATGTTCGATAAAGATGAACTTTTTGAAGAAATAACTGAAAAAAACTATCGAACAGTTAACAATAAAACTTGACAAACATATAATCGCAGATTAATTTATTCAAATGGGTATCAATAGACAAATGCTGAACTTATTGAATTGGAAGTAGCGAAAAATACTCAAGTTAAGTAAACCAAAACTTTGATACTAGAAGAGAATTTATGAAGAGAAAAAAGTAGTCATTGTTCTTTCAGCCCGTAATAACTTCATAATCAAAGTCAACCGACAAAATTATTATTTTTTTATTTTTTTGTTTTCTTGTACTCTTTATATACAGAAATTTAAGATAATTTGGATATTTTGATTCTTTCTGACAATTGGTACATGAGTGAGTCAAAAATAAATCTCTATAATGGAGATTTTGAATCCTGTCCTTCAGATTTACTGTACTTAACATGACTATTTACGGTTATTAAAATTTGATATGTATGAGGAATTGTTGTTTTGAAAATTAATTACATTTTGAATATATTTTCAGTATTTAAATACAGTTAGTTTACTTTTAAGTTGATTAATCATGAGGTATCCGTCGAGTATTTTATTTATTTAGTTTCCTTTCATCCAGTAACATTTAGTAGTATTTCTTATGAAAATCTTAAAAACGTATTATATATATATATATATATATATATATTGAATCTTTAATTTGATAAAACGGGGGCGAATAATGCGCTGCAAGCATTCACTTATCTAGATTAATACAAAGATATTTATAGACGACAATTTATTCTGACAGGAACTCGTGCCGTTAGGTTTTTTCTTTGATAAGAAATGTGATTAAAATGCATACGATCTTTTTATTAATTTTGCGAAGACGTTCAAAAAAATTGTTCAAATGAAAGTAAATAATAATTAAAATGGCATTAATTTATTACTGAATTAAACATCGATTTATTTAAACATTCAATTCGCTCCTAGTTGAATTTTTTGTCTACAAGAAATCAAAAAGTCATCTTTTATTTTTAGTTTGTGCTGATAATACAGATTACTTCCCTTGTTAAACAAGATTACGGTATTTCCTGTATCGGTGTCTGTGGAGATGCTTTCACTAATTATAAAAACCCTTCTTTTTTAATGAAATCTTAATTGATTTGATTTTATTGCAATTTGAACAAGGCTATATTTTTTACGATTCTCGAATTAATTGTCAGATAAGTGTCAAATTATCTGTTTAAATATTTGTCCTATTTTTAAAATAGAAATTTTAAAAGCGAGCGGTAGATATGAAGATAGAAAATATAAGAAATATATATTATTAAAAATAAGAAAATAAACACTAAGCACATTTGAAAAGTAGAAAAAATAATATTATCTTGTATGTCTATAATTGCTGTTATAGACTAATTACAAGAACTCTTTATAAAATAAAAATAGTTTGATACTTATTTCTTCGTACTTCTATCTTTTAATTAAAATAAGTGTTAAGATATTAATTGCTCTCAGTATTTGGAACGTTTAAAATCGATTTTAAGTATGTATTAGGGAATTAAAATATTTTGATTCTTATATTTTAGATTAAATAACATTTTTGTTGTTTATAATTATTTTTTATCATTCTAGCATTGATTTCATTATATTATAGTATTCATATTTTTTTATATAAAAATGATATGATATTTATATACGTTAAAAATATTTTTTTAATGACAAAAAACGATACTATATGAATTTTGGTAATTTAAAATAAAAATATGATACATTTATTTTCTTGAAGTTTCAAGAAATTAGTAGTATGTATGGAAATGTGTACACTACATGCTTAACACTTATTAATTTATGTTCCACTCTTGTCTCAAATTTAAATCTAAGAATATTATAATCAAGTATTAAGTTAATATTGATTAAATCAAAAAAAAGATCTAAATATAATGAATTAGGAGTTTTATGTACCATCGTATGTAGATATGATTGAATTATTACAGAATTTATTACTAAACTGACTGAATTACTAAATTTAAATCTAAGAATAGTATAATCAGATATTAAGTTAATATTGATTAAATCCAAAACAAATAAAAGATCTAAATAAAATTAATTAGGAGTTTTATGTACCATCGTATATAGATATGATTGAATTACTTCTTTGACTATATTTTTAAACGTACTAACATTTTGAAATCATTAACAAAAAATAAATTAATTCAATTAATCAAAAGTCTACTTGAAATTCAATTATAGCGATGATTTATTTCCCTGAAAAAGACTGTAACGAATCTAAAATCAGTTTTTGCTGTATAAAAAATTGAAATATATATTCAATTTATTTTTATTCTTTTAGTCGTAACCTAATGCATTTTTTAAAATGAAAAACGATCACGAAGAATATATTTTATTTATGTAAATATATAATAAAAAGTTAATTAAAATACCGGTATGTATATTTCTAAACAACGTTTGACGATAGTTTTGAATATTAAACTAAAACTAATTATCAGTAAAAACTAGTCATATTTATGTATTCATTTGATCTAGTTCAATATTAAACTAAGTCTGAAAAGAGTGTAATGGTTTATTTTGTTGGAAAGAAAACAATGATATATTTCTTCCGCTCAATTGAGATATCGATAATTTCAAATGACCGGAGTGATGTGACAATTTTGTTTAATGACGCTTAATTTATATTTAATAAAGCGGTAACGGACGTGTCATAATGATAGATCGGTCAGGCCTAAACAGCTTTTGGCAATATGCATTTAATTTTCAATTAAAGCCATACCACTTATATACATATATACATATATATATATATATATATATATATATATACATACTTAAGATAATGCATTCTTCTTACATATCCGCTATATAAAGCTTAAACTCTTTTTAAGTTCCCTTAGTGTTCAATAATGCTACAGAGTTACTTTTCTTCTTATTTCTCGTGCGTTATCGATAGTACTTTGAGTGTTCATATTCATAATGTTATAACCTTTGTACACATTTAACAGTACATTGATTTCTAATGCTAATTTATGCTATTCACTCGACTAATCAGACCATTAGAATCGATATTATATCGTACAATACATATTTTGTGGATCATACTGTGATGACCTGACTTGTATTATAATTTTATTAAGGTTGTTTTATAATAAATGTATTACTCATTTGTTAAATATAAGCGATATAATTATGCTTTCCAAAAAACTTTTAACATGTCATAGAATCATTGGAAAATATCTCTTAATTATAAAATTAAACTGTCAAAAATGTTTCACAGTTCATTTATAGAAAATAAAAAATAAAAAATCTTGTATCTTAATAGATAGGTTTTCAGTAATTACGTTTCTATTCAAGTTGAAATGAGATCCGAAGTATGTTAAAAATATTTTATCATCTTTAAACTTATTCAAAAAGTACACATAGATAAATGATGTGTTATAATAAGGAAAACGAACATTTTTGCGTTTTTGTTTGATAAAATGTAAAAAATCTATTATGGGCTGATTACCATGTGAAAATAGAAAAATAAATGTTTAATAGTATCATTTCCAGTTTTAGAGACTTTTTCTAGTTAGGATTTAAATATTTCTGACTTTTATTGAGGTACTAGAAATGTCTAGAACAATATAAACTAAATTTAATTTCAAACAAATACTTATTGATAATTATATGTATAAAAATTCATGATAAGTGAGCTTTTTTTGATTTTCGTTCAGATGGCAAATTCTGTATACTATGTTTATAATTTGTTACTTTCCGCAATATTTTAGAACATAAATTTAGGATCTATCTGTGTGCTATTATAAATTGTTTTGCAAAGTACATTTGGAACTTGTGTATATATATGTTATATATATATATATAAATACACATTAGGTTGGTGGAAAAATAATTGCGGTTTTTATCATTTTAAGTTTGGCACCGATTTTTCTAGTTACCGTTATCGTTTGTTGTGGTCGTGTGATACATTATTGTAAACAATGAAATTAGCACTATTGATTTCAGCTTATGTCTGTTGTTTTCATTTTTTAGTATTGTTGGATATAACCTCTTAAATTAGTCTTGGAAAAAAGCGTATTCGCGCGATGTTGTTCTATGAGTTTAAATTGGGACGTAAAGAAACAGACATTGAACAATGCCAGACCACACATCTCACAAATGACTTTAAAAAAATTAAATAAACTGGGTTATGAAACCTTATCTCATCCACTTATTCTCCGGACTTGCCTCCGACAGATTATCATTTTTTTGAACGTTTGAGTAATTTCCTACGAGTGAACGTTTTCACAGATCAATAATCATCTCAAAGCGCTTTCGATGAATTCGTTAATTCCAGGACTCTAGAATTCTATCTTGTAGGAATAAATAAGCTTGTTTCCCGTTGGAAGAAATGAGTGCAGGTCAATGGTCTTTATTTTGGTTAATAAATATACTGATGATTGGTTAATAAATATAATGATAACTGACGTATGCGTCTTTATACTCGATGTGTAAAAACCGCAATTATATTCGCACCAACCTAATTTAATATTAAATATCTGTTTCCGAATCGGTTTTAAAGTAAGCTAATAAATGTATTTAGTTTCAATAAAACTAGTATTGATGAATTTATTAATTAGTAAATAATTGTCTCGTGTGTCGTTAAACTTGAAATTCGAATTTAATTAAAATTTTGAAACACATGCTTATTATATTTTATATGAAGGTATAAAATATTTTATTATATATATAAACCTACATATATGTGTGTATATGTGTGCTGTTTTAAGTTCGTTTATTCGTAAACCGTATGAAAAATTCCAGTTAATCTTCTTTTAATGTTTTTAATTAGCAAGAAACTAACCTAGAAGTGATTTGTTTATTTCATTTTTAAACATTTACCACACACACACACAGCGTGCGGCACGGAAAAAAAACTAAGCGGACAAGAATAATGACTGGAAGCGATGTTATGAAAAAGAAAATGAACAAGCAAAAAAATCGTATACAATATTGGAAGCGCGCGACATGAAGTCAGCCTCGAGCGCCATAAGTCCAAACGGATGCTCATCGCTTGCGTTTGCGCACAGGACAAAAAAGTCCTCCGAGCGACGGATGTCTACAGTCGCGCCCACGTTATTAGTCCATTATAATTATGAACATTACGAGTGAATTTATTTGCTTATAATGACTTGTTTTTAATGAAATCGGGTGCAGCAACGAAAGAGACACGACAATAATTGTGGTCCAACGTGCACGACACTACAACAATAATGACAAAACTAGAGCAGGAAATTACAAAGTACGAAGGCGTTAGGTTTTCGAAGACTGGTTTTCGAGAGGCGAGATACATTTGTGTTCGTACGTTTGATGGCCCTTTTTGATCGTCTTTTATCGTAATTGAAATAATTTCATGTCGTCGTATTTCTCTTATTTAATTTATTATTGTTTAACTATTAATTATTTTACGTGCTGATTTTTAACTAATAATTTAATACGTGCCAATTATATACTCATTTGCGATCGTTATTCTAGATCTGTTTTGTATCAAAGAAATATATTGCTTGCTTCAAGTAATTATATATTTTTTTTCGGTTGTAACGTACGGTAATATTTTGATATATAATTTTTAAATATACCTTGCCCAGCTCTCATTAAAATCACGTCACGTAGTAGTTACTGCCTTCTTTATCCACTCTGAAATTAATGCGTACATTTAAATACATAAATGCATGCATCCATATTTAGGTGATATGTACATACACACACACACACACATATATATATATATATACATATATATATATATATATATACAGATAATTTTTAATTATTTTTTGATTTTATCATTAGTAAAATATTTTTAATGATTATTCTCAATTGGATACTATTTTTGAAAAACAACATCCTGACCTCGGTTGTCCTAAAATTGGGTATGAATATTTTAATAGATTTCTATAATATATATATATATATATATATATATATATATATATATATATATATATATAGTCAAAATCGATCATGAAGTAGGAATCAAAAATATTTTCTCGTTATAATCTTTACTCGTTACATCAGTGTTAGGTAAATACATGCGTGATATTATCTTTTTTATATAAATCCTAATAATATTTTACTATTATAAACCATATTATTAAAATGGTTGGATATGAAACATTTTTCTTTCCGCCTGTAAGTAAATGTATAGTATTTAAAATTGAAGCACGCTGTTTGGGTCCTTGCGCTATTTAGTAGATTATAATAAATGCTTACAATATACAGTATAGTAGAATAAATATTTTATTAAAAAAAAACAGTTTTGGTCAGTTAACTGGTTGTGGAAAGCAAGTTACTTCAGAAGCGGAATTTTTTTTTGAGACATTTTGTATTTAAGGATAGGTGGGATCATTATAATACATATATATATATATATATATATATAATAAAAAAGGACATTTACCATTAAATAGGTAAAGAATGAAGTTCTTCAAGAAGACTAAATTTGTTCTTACATATCTTTAAAAAGAGCTCATTATGAAGACAAGTGCTTGTAAGAAAATATCTGCAAACCAACAGTTAGATGAACATTTGTTCACTGTATTCATAAACTCATATTATCCGTTATTAAACTAACTGAATTTGAATATATATATATATATATATATATATATATATATATATATATATATATATATGTACTTGTGTGTATTTGTTATGAAAATAGAACAAACGATAAAATGGTAGTTATAAAATTTTAATTTCAATAATAAATGCTAGTATAAGAACATGTAAATATATACACGTTTATAAAATGTAATTAAGATTATTTATACGTATTCATCAAATATTATTCTTTATTTTAGAAATTTTTTATAAGAAATTAAAGAATTTCGTCCTTTAAAAAATCCTTACTAAATAATTTCTTACGTATCATTAAATTCTTTTAACATTTCAATACCTTCCATTAATATTTCATTAAAATTAATGTTTCGGAATTGAAATAATCTTTGGAATCTATAAAAAAGTATACTAAAGAATAAATCATTATTTATGAATCAATTCTGAAATATATATGTTATCATAATTTGAATATTGTATTTAAAAATTCAATTAGTTTTTATTTTCTTTGCGAATCAAGTTAAATCAATTAATTATAAAATTTACATTCACGACTTAAATGCTTTTGCTAAAAGACAAATATATTAGTAAGAGAACTCATTAAAATGTGACTTAAACAAATTTCTACTTGCTTGTTATAAAAACTTTCATTCATTAATGATTTGTTTTTATTCGGTTAGTATAGTTTTTTTATTTTTGTATAAAAAAATGCAGTAAAAAGAAATTTCAATGAAAACAGTCTACATTTTACATTCGATAAAATTATAGATCACATTTAGTAATATATTTTTTTCCTAAAATATTTGGAAAATTTATTCAAATAAATTTACAACCGAAATTTTTGTCGGAACGGGTTATTGACTGACAAGGTTTTAGTTCTAGTACGGTATTACTCGATCATATTTTATTGAATAAACTAGTTTGAACTTTTAGCGAACAATAATGCTTTGAAATGAAAAATGATACAATTCAATAAAACAATAGAGCATGTAACATGTTTCTATTAGATATATTTTAACCTTGAAAATATCAATCACGTATTTAATTAATTTAAAAAATATTGAAATCATAAATAATTTTAAATTATATACTTATATGTAATCAAAATATTCTATTATATTTAAATACTGTATTGTTATATATTGTATAATCTGTTACTAATATTTAATCGTAACTCATTTGTATACTTTTGTTCATTTTCCATCAATTTATTCCAAGGTTCATTCTTCAATCATTAAGTTTAATAATTATTACAAATCTATTATTTTCAAGTAAATAGATTATATAAATGAAGAACCTGAATAATTGTGTTTCAAATTCTAACAAATTCAACGGATAAAAATATTGTTTATTAATTCTTTCATTTAAAACAGAACCATTAATTACTTAAAATAATTGTTATGTTAATTAATGAAAATTATTTCCATGTAAGATAGATTTTGAAAGACATCAATGAATGTTATCATGACCGTACACTTGAAATGTGTGAATAGATTTTATCTTAATGTTATAAATGTGAAAGTTTTTTTCCGAAACATTTACTTGATTAAACGAACAATCATGCAAGATTTAAGCTTAAAATTGAAATAAATATAAAAAATAACAGGTTGTAGCTATGTTTAGTACTAAGATTAACTAAGTATTCATTGTAATCGTCTTCTTTTGTATTCTAAGGTTTTTTTTTGAAAAAAAAAATGATAGACTAAAAATGTTCATAAATTATAGACTTGTCGATATACTTACTTTTTCAAATTATACCTTATTAGAAAATTTAAAAGAGTATATGATACGGTATTATTTTATAGCTTATAACAGTGAATTATAGTTTTATTACATATATATATATATATATATATATATATATATATATATATATATTATATCTTTATAAAGCATTCTTTAAATATAAGTTTTTCAAGCTATTTTCTATTAATACTTAATATATTTTCAGGTTTAGACGCGCCCAAAAACCCCAAATATCTATCTATCATCTTGAACTTATTAAAATATTATCAGTTTTGATTATTGTTTTACAATGTGTAATTATGAGATTTGAAATAACATTTATATTTTAAAAGAGTGAACATATGCAGAAAAATCTAGAAAATATGTACATTCAAAAACGTGAAATGTTCTAAAACGTTAATAAGGATTTTCTGAATTTTTCCAAAAATCTCTACAAAGCGAAGAATCGACACGTTGTAAACACGAACACTTATTTTAGAAAGAAGTATATTTTTTCATTAGATACAGAAAAAAATTATATTTTTTATATTATTTATTAAATAGGTTAGCAGAAAACATATGTATTGTAAGCATTTTCAGTTAAAAAATCTACATTCAAAAGCAGAATTGGTCTAGATAATATTATATCTATTTATCTATCTATCCATCTATCTCTAAATCTATATATATATATATATATATATATATATATATATATATACACATTTATAAATATTAAATTAATTATTGTAAGCGACAATACCACTTTAATAATTAAAACTCGTTAATTAAAAATGTTATAAATAGAAATTAATCTTAGAAAATAATTTGTTAATTAAAACAAATTAAAACGAAATTATGTATCAAATCATAATTAAAATAAAATTTGAACCAGAGACATTCATTTTCATAGATGATATTTTTTCATTGACATTGATTATATGTTTTGATATATAATTTATATTTTTAATTATTATCTTTTATTAAAGTGGAATTCATGATAATAATATTAATAATTTTATATAGCATCAACAAAGTATACACACACACATACTTTCGCATATATATAAATATATATATATATATATATAAACGTTGTTAAACGGATCATTGTACTCAAATATTGAAGATTTCTATTATTTCTTTCTTTCTACTTGTCGAGCCCTTTCTCTTAGAAATAATCAGTTTATATTACGAAGCTTGTTCCATCGAACTTAGTGTATTTTTTTTGATAGCAATTTATTTTACTAACTTTGTTTTATGTCTTGTTATTTGGATAATATTTTTATGTATCATTCAAGTTAATATTTATTATAGTTTTTATAAAGCTTAGATTAAAATAAAAAAGAACAGAAGTTTGTTCTAATAAACTTGTATCTAGTTGGATGTAATTTAAAATGTTCATATTTATATTTTTTATAAAACAATAAAAGTTTATAATAATGTTTTCATACTTAAATTGCATATTATACTGACATTTATTAAACCAAACGTTCATTGTCATGAATATGTCATATGAGTGTTTATAGCAAAAGAAATTATTCTTTCAATTAGTTAGCCGTCTGATATGATTTTTTTAGCGCAGGAAGTGTGGTTGCCACACAAGTATCGGAGGAATATATTGCGCTAACCAAGAGCAAGTCAATGTACTGATAGTATTTATATAATTACACTTGTAGTTGACACAATTAATTAATGATTCGTAAAATGTGTTTTACATTAAACAAAGATTAATATAATCATTTAATCTATGATACGACTCGATGTTATCTTTTTCAAAGAAATGATGAGTTCGGTCATTTGATTCCACTAATTAATTTACATTTGACTTGATAAATCTTAGTATGAATTTTAATTTTTTTCAATTTAGATAACCAATCATTATAAATAATTTGTCTGAATTTGTTCAGTTTTTTTCGACTCCTAAAAAGATTGCATTTGATTGAGGTTAAATTTAAATAATCTGGTATAACTGTTGTTGACAGTTTGAACAAAAACAATTAATTTTGTCAAGATATACACTCCATCATAAATGTAAATTTATTTATTAATTAAATATATAATGATATGTACAAATCTATTCATTATTTTAATAATTATTTATGAATGAAAATATTTTTTTTTTGTAATTTGTATGCGACGAATATTTAATGTTTTCTTAACCTTTTATGTTAATGATCATGCACTCGAGTAGCTTTTCAACCCTATTCTATAAATATTTTGTATTTTCTGAACTGATATTACCGAACTGCTTCATATCTTGATTATTTGCACAGCTTTCGTGTTTTTATACACTGACTTAAATATGCAAACCGGCATATTTTTTCAATATGCATCATAAAATTTCATTCTGCATTTTATAAATAATAGGATACGTGAGTATCTCTCTCTCTATATTTTTTAGAATAGATAGAAATAAGATGTGTATTAATATATGTATTATTTCTACATAAATGCGTTTATAAGTAAACATTTTTTTTTGTAAAAACCAACAATGTTTAAAAACGATAAATATTCGTCAAGTAAAGTGATAAAAAGAGACAAAGCAAAAATTTAGATTTTATTTTTACTTAGAATTTTTTATAAATAAAGGTAGATTGATAATGAAATAAAAGTATACTTTTAATTAGATACAGGTAGTTACTCAGGGAGGACTGTATTCAAATCTTTTATTTTTTCCGAATATTTGGTTGTTGATCGATAGTGCATTTTTGTCATTTATATAACGGTTAATTGATTTTAGTTTAAAAAAAATAAAAGTTAGTCATTCAATAAATATAATTTATTTATTTATTTCCGTGCTAATGTGTTTGGAAATGAATGATCATCTTTTATGTATGCATTAATATTATTATCCAAAAAATCTATGTAGAAAAATATATTTTTTTATCAACAATAACATAAAATAGGCTACACATTTTTAAAAAAATACTGAAAGAAGAACATTTCTATCATAAATCGTTTATATGAAAAACATGCGACTCGTTTTTTAAAAATACTTAATTATATTTGAGTATTTATTCTTATTTATCGAAATACTGAATTAATTCAATTTATAAAACGTGAAGTATGTTGCATGAATGAATATACATTTTTTGTTTTTGACATTCGATAAATTTTAAATAAACAAAAACGATTATTCTGCGGCAATGAACCTGGTGTGTAGACAGAAGTGGGCCAGGTTCGTACAATAAACGAAAATGATCTTGTATAAGATACTTGACCAAATGACTCAGTTCTCAGTACATATAATATTACAGAAGTAGATTATTTAGGATGGGAACATTCCGTACGTTATGGTAATTTAAAAAAATAAAAAAAACAATTAAACACGGTATGTGGACTGAAACAAAAGCGCAATTAAAATTTCACCGATGTGCGGATGGCAGCCCGCGGAATGCTGACATATTAATTGTTAAATTTGTGCAGACTGCAATGCAGACACGTATTAGCAGTGATTCATAAAATTATGTTTATAATGAGATTGAAATGTTGTATTCTACATTCATTTATTCAAATTTGTACTTTAATTATATACATAGTTCATACATACATTACATAAATTATAATTATAAATATACTTTATTTGATAATAAAAATCAACTGTTTAATTAGAATTTTTTTTATGTATTATTATAGTATCAACAATACTAAAATAACAGTATTGTTATTTTAGTAGAGATACATATATGTATATTAAATTCTATTTTGCGCAATAAAAAATGAAAAAAGCGCTAGTAGAAAATAAAGTAGAAATTTTTTAATAAGAATATATTTATAACATGAACATTTATTTTTGTTTACTGATTTTAGAATAATTGTTTGTTATATAAAAATAATTTATTTTTATTTAAAATTATCTAACAACTATACTTATTTAATGTTATTTACACATAAGTAAATACGGATACGAAAAAAAAGGATCTACTCAAGGGAACAAAAGTGAACATTTTATTAACTTATAATTTTGATGGATTTTTTTACGAAAATATTATAATTGATTTCATTCATTCGCTTCCATAGTCAATCATTTAAATCTCCTTATAAAGAGAAACACATCAAAAATGGTCAATAGTTAATTATTAATAATTTTTTATTGTTGCTTGTGCGCATTTATATGGCTATGCCACAATTCTCATAGAACTAAACTATAGAAAAATATGAAAGATTTTAATAAGCAAATTTAGAATTATATAAATTATAAGAATATAAATTTTCGTTTTATTTAAAAAATATTTAAATTTATTTGTATATATTATCGTTGTTATTTAGACTGTTAGAGTAATTGCAGACTTGGATAAATAAAGAGCATTGTGATGATACTTGAAAAATAAGTAACTGTGGGAGTTAGCCATTAACGACTTTCAAACGTACTGTTAAATTAGAATAAGTTGTAAATATATTTCTATTTTTTGTCTTATGTATTTGGAGTATTTAGTTAGATCTTATATTATCTTGACCTGACTCCGTTGTTTTCATATTTTGTATACTGAGCCTTGTAAATTTGGTCTATTTGGATATTCTGTTTGTCGCAAATTTGGTTGCATTATTGTGTCTATATTTAATGAAAATATTTAAAATTAATTAATTTTAATTATATTCATTTCAATTTTATTCTAAAAGTACTTAAATATATTTGAATTTATATTTATTGCTATTTTTGGTTATTAGTCAATTAATTTGAGATTTTAAAATTAAGAAAAATATATTTCAAATCTGTTATTGTAGCAATATATATATATATATATATATATATATATATATATATATATATACAACAGACAAAATTATTTCGTTCATTTTAAATTAAATAGTTAACAGAGATATTATTTTCTGGCGTTGAATAGTAAATAAACAAAATATAATTTTACAAATAAAACTATTATTATTTAATGACTTTTCCGATATAATACAGACTTTATTTCATTTTCAATTTATATACTTTTCTTTCAGATTTCTCACACATTCAAGTATTATTACATGTGATTTGGTTATTGGTAGTGTGTTGAGTGGAATGAATAGGCAGAACGAGTAAATAAGTACTTTAATAATTTTTTATAGTATCCTTTTTACAATAAATTATTTTGCATTGTCATGTTGCAATAATTTTATCTTTCAGCATATCAACGCAGGATGTTTTTCAATTAAAGTTGGGTTTAACTATTTTATTTCTTGTCTTTGTTTAACATTTTTTGTTTTATTTACGTTGAAGTTGAATAATTATCTGTACGTACGCAAGATTATAGCAATTATTATATAGATTATAACATATTTTCATTTAAAAACGATGATAAACATAATAATTGAACTATATGTTATAAAATTAACAATTAAAATAAGAAATTAAATGAAACATAATAAGTATAAAATATGAAACATAAAATAAAGTTAAATACTAACACAGTATAATAGCTAATTTGAATGTAAGTGTATTTAATCACACACTACTTAACAATAATATTATTTTTAAAATTTATGTACGTTTTAGTTTTAAATATAATGAAAGTAATAGAGCTTAAATGTTGAGAATTAAATTTTACTGCTTTGGTGTATGAGAAAAGAGGAATGTATGTTAAAACAATTAGTAGAAATAAAGAATAATTAACGAAGCAGTCAATAGTTGTTTTAGGAAAAAGATTACAATCAAATTTGTTGTACTTTTTATATTTTTTAAAGAATAAAATGAAAGTAAGATTACATCATATGCCTCCAGTGTGTATTCAAATAGAATTCAATTGTGATTTATTACAGTATTTGAATTGCGTGACTTTTAAATCTGGTTACACCTTAAAAAAATAAAACAGATTATGAATGAAGAATCGTAATATATATTTCAGACGTGTGGTGATTTTTTTAAAATAAAACGTTCTCACATAAATTAAGAAAATGATTTCTCTTGTATAATAGTCAGTGAAAAAATTCATGTTCCCCAAGAGCGTAATGAGTATACGGACGCGTAAACCCGTCATTGCAGAGGTGCTTTACAGAACGATAAAACAACGAGAAATAAAGATTGTTTAGTTTTTGGCAATAAAACATGCCTCGCGTAATTAGAGTTTCGGTGAAATTCGACTACAGACAACATTCATTTTCTGGTTTTTATATGGCCTGTAGTAATGCATGCAATCAGACTGTCAAGAAATAGCTGATTGACACATGCCGACGTTTACGTCAAATTATAAGATTTTTTTTTACTGTTACTCGATGATAATTATTTATTATTGCTTCATCATGAAACTACCGACAAGAATTTTATTGTTATTATATTGTATTTAATATGAAAACAGTTTTCAATATACTGTATGTGTGTGTGTGTGTATGTATTTGTATAGATGTTAATCACACTTAAGTAGTGATTTATTATAATGATTTTTGACAAGTAACTGTTATATTGAGCCTTTAAAAACAAAATGAATCATTTTCTACTACTAGGCAATTAGATAACAAATATTAATATGTAATATGTAGATGTATAAAAACGTGAAAATGATCAATTTAATAATCATATATTTTTTTACAGCACATATATACATTTTTATTTATTAACATAATTATATATCGGATTATTAAGAAACGGAACAGTTACTTACTTAAATTATTTCCGTAAATTGTTTATTTTATATACATTTCAAATATGTCATAATGATATCAGGAAAAAGTTTACTAATGATCATCTTGTTAAGGTTCATACTAAAAATTATGTTAGTGATATTGTACGGGAACAGTCCGCAAACAATTTGTCCTCTCTCAAAATAGTTGAGTGAATAGTTCCTGAAAAAATTATTAATCATTTCTTTTTCAAATTAATATCTGAGATATCATAAAATAATAAAAATATATTTTGAATTTCAGTATGAATTATTTTTATTTAAAATTCATTCTATTACGCTTTTAATAAAAATTCTAATATTCAAATTTTATTAAAAAAATTCTGTTATGGCACTAAAGATGTAGAAAAATGAATATATTTTTAATTAACATACTGATAAATCATCTGAAAATACAAAATTTAATTAAAATAGCAACATCATATTTTTAAAATTACATAAAGTGAATAGAATAACGTTCAGACTGAAACAACTCATTATTTGATGTATTGGTTTTTCGCACATTTTTTCTAAGTTCACTCACAATTAATCCAGCTTTAGAAAAGTGATAATATTTATCAAAATGATCAATGCCACTATATTGAATTTTAATACATAATACGTTTGATAACGGTATTGTCTCTTTTATCTGAATCTTGTTGAAACACTTCAAATATTCTGCTATGATTGGTTTCTACTCTTGATCCATTCTCATAATTATAACGTGATATACATCTAAGTATATATCGAGATACGAAAAGAGCCCAAACCAGTCATAGTACAATTCTTCAAGAGTAATTTGGTAAGGAGGTTGCGACTAAAGAAGGAATTATAGTAACGTAATAACAGATATGAAAACATAAGTACAACATTTAACACCAATATAACTTATTAGCGATTCAGTTACTATTTAATTTACTTTAATAACAAAAAATTAGAAAACAAATAAGTTCAAAGATATTTTTTCACTTAACCTTTTTATGTTTGTTAAAGAGGGACTCATAAATCACTTTATCATGAGAATACCCTAACACTAAATTAACATTTTTGAGATATTAGTTATCTATATAATTTGTTAGATACTCAATTCGTTTTCGAATTATAACGAACGATTTTTTTCAATTAATACGACATTGAACGATGTTGTTTTTAAATATAAATCTGTAAATATTCAAAAATATTAACGAACAATAATAAGAATAAAAAATAATATACGGTAATCTTAAAAAGAAAATAAGAAAAAATACAATCTTAAAAATTAAATACATACTTATAAATCAATTTATTTTAAAAGAATGTAATTAAGATGTGTGATTTCTGAATATATATATATATATATATATATATATATATATATATATATATAAAGTAAGATAAGAATTAATATGCGAGTTCAATGTTCGGGGAGAATTTCAAAATTTTTTACCGTCATAATTAATTTCTCCTCGATTTCATTAAATTAATTCAAAAATGTTAATATTTAAAATAACTAATTATTTATAAAAGATAAATTTCTTTTAAAACGCGTTCGTTAAAATTGTTTCAATATATTTTTTTTAAAACCAATTCCGTTTCCTTTTTCAGAGAACATTACGTGAATATCTTATTTAAAAAAAAGTACCATTAAACAGTGACTGGATTGATTCAAAAATGTTGTGTGTTTTGTATAAATGGTGACATAATTACTTTTATGACAGATTATTTTAATTATAAATGAAAAAGATCGAGATACGAAACACAATTTTTCCAAACGATTCTGGTTTTTGTATATAAAAAAGTGGTTCCACTTATAATAGGAGATTCTTGTACGGTAGCACCGGTCGCACCTGCCAAATGTCGGTTTGTAAAAGAGAAAGATAAAGAGTGATAAATTTTAAATTCAAACGGAAGCATAGATTTTATCTTTGATCTTGATTTCCACCGATTTGAATAACTATATAAATTATTCATATTTTATCAATGTATCGAAAATTTTACTACAGCTATTCCTAATAAGTTACAAGTGTGTTAAATAAATAATTGAAAATAAATAATAAAATAAATAATATCTATTTAAGTCATTTTTGTATTTTTCCTTAGGCGTTAATGAAATACGAGAACTTGGGTTGATTGTTTATATATATATATATATATATATATATATATATATGTATATATATATATATATATATATATATAAATACATATATAGGTCAATGTGTTGAATATTATTTATTTAGATACAACAAAAAAACGCCTTCTATTATGTGTTAATATTATAGAAATGATTAATGTTCGATTTAGATATATTTGTTTCTTTTTATTTGAGTACACAAAGAAATAAAACATAAAGAATTTGTAGCATTTTAATAAATACACGAAAAGTAACTATTTTTTTATATTTAATTATATAGTAGATGAAATCTCATCAAACATACTCTGTGATATATAAGATTTATCTGTTAACTATTTCACTTGTAATCGATACTTGTATCTAATATTTAAAAATATTTTTATATCAATTTATCTTGTCTTGTTTTTTTATAACAGCACTAATAATTGTTATTAGTACATTCTATTTGAATAAAAATTAAATTCTTGCTTTTGGCAAGGTGTAAACAGACCACCACAGTAATCATAAATTATTACTATGTATTAGCTATGTATTAAAAAGGAAATGATTTTGTTGCAATCGTGTTTTTTTTTATTTCTCAATTATTTAGGAATTTCGTTTTAAACATTTAACATATATATATATATATATATATATATATATATATATGCGTCTGTGTGTATGAATGTTTTTATAATAAACACATTGTAATTATGAAAATACTGAATTCGTAATAATTGGTTAAATAATAAGTAATATGATGTTCCTTGGAAATTTATTAACAGACAAAGATTTATCTATGAATTTAAATTATTCATTTTTTTCATGTATTAGGGAAATTTGTTTTATTTTATATCATTACCACCTTACTCCAGAATGTCCTTATCTATTATATTTTCAGTTTTGTAGATTATACAGTTGGTTATCAAAATTTTATTATGGTTATATGTTATGGTTTGTCTAAAAAATTACAGCGGTATACAAAAAATAGTTCTAAACGGAAAATAAACAAATTAAATGTTGAAAAGATAATTTTCAAAGACCATTTTATTATAAATTTATATTAAATACTTGTTAGGATTTAAAACGATTCTATTTTCAAAGATGAAATTAAAAAAACTATAATTTAGTCATTGTAAAGATATGAAAAAAAAAGAAAAAATCGAAATTTATACCTATTTTTTGCATGCAAAGATTTATAATTCAAAAACTGAAAAATCAGATAACTATTGTTTTCCCAGTTAAATGATGATGTTTAAAATTTACTAGCTATCAAAGAATTTATATATATATATATATATATATATATATATATATATATATATATCTGCAGAGAAATTTAAAAACAGTAAAATAATTAGAAACATTTATAACTTATAAACATTCTCATTTAAGAGTAATTATCTTTCAGCGGATTACACAGATGTGTACGAAATAATATCAGTATAATTTTATTAACAGTCTATAACTATTTATGCATTACTTTATTATGACTAATAATAGTTTTAAGGATGATCAGTCAAGAGTTGCGAGTAAATACTTTAATGCTTAGTCGTGTTATTTTCAGTAAAGATTACGAACTTATTGCTTGTAATAAGCAAATAATTACTCATTTGGACACATTCATATATATATATATATATATATATATATATATATATATATATATATATATATATATGGGCATATAATATGCATATATAGGCTACACAGAAGAAGTTATGAATAAAAGAAAGTATAAATTGGTTTATAGACGTATTTGGAAATTTTTAACGTTTTATAAAAATAAAATTATTTTATTTTGATATTTTGAAGTAAAATATTTTATTGAATGTCTTACTAGTCTTTTTTAAATATTATGCTGCTCGTTACATTTATAAATACACACACACTTATATACATACATATATATATATATATATATATATATATATATATATATATATATATATGTACTTGGATAAAAATCTATTCTAAATTCATGTTGTTTTTGAGAAATTCAAAGTAAATGTATATATTTTGTTAGAGCATAATTGGATAGACATTTATTTTATTTAAGCATATTTTAAGACTGTAAATATCTGTGATTTGTTTATTTCGGTGGTTAATAATGGTTTCTTTCTTTATTTTTCGATGCTGTAGAAGTATATTAATGATAATAGTGAGTTCAATTTATGTTTGCATTGACGTTCGGTTTTTGTATTTTCCATTCCATGAACGGAACAACAATCACCATATGAACGTTTATTGAACAACATCGGTACACTTTTAGATAGTTGCATATTTACTCAGAAACATTAAAAGCGTGAATAATAAATTAATCCACATACATAAAATAAAATCCGTCTACACGACCATTTCGTATGTTCGTAGGTCAATATTGTTAGAAAATCGACGGAACGTGATTTGAATTTCTTTCGATTATGCTCCGAAGTGCGAACAGCTTCCGGTACAAATGATATTTTCTTGTCGACATCGTACCATGACGTCACTTTTGCACATTTCATGTATAAAGCGGGTACCGGGCGGCTTCTAAAACCGTGCTATAAAACAATCGGCCGAGGCCATGCGCTCGCTACGCTCTTCATCTAATTCGTGTTCAACAAAGAGGTTATTGCGTGACGTGCACAATCCACGTTGCTTTTGTAAACTTTTAATTTGTACGCGGCCTTGGTAGGGCGTGTCAAGCGCTGCGTGATTGGCGTGTCGAATTCCATCATCAATTAATTACTTTTGTACTGTTTGAACTGGCCTAAGATTACTTTTCCTGGCTTATAAAAACCTCATTAAGTTCAGCCATCGAAATTGACATTTAAACAAACATAATGCGTTTTTTCACTAGCTAATATAAATATAAACAGTATTCTGTTTTATAATAACGTATCAATTACATTTCAGGTCTTTTTTCAGATTTGTGCTTTCAAGAAATCAAATCACAACGAAAAGAGATTAATAATATAAATTATAAATTAATTTTGTCTAATAGAACGACATAATAAGTTTAAATATAACCAATTCGATACATGTACATTGTACATGACTATTTATAGCATAAAAACTTTAAATTATTTAACTGATTGAACTTTCAATGTCAAGTAACCAATCATAACGTTTATTATGTTTATACAAGTTGTAATTTAAATTTCTTCACGTTTAACATACAGCACTAAAAAAACGGACAACCTTTAAAAAACCGCACATTTGTTAAATTTTTCCTATCATCTTTGTGATAATATTACAGATTAGTCGTTTAATAATCGTAGGACTTCTGATTCGTGCTGTATTTGGTAGATATGTAAGTTTGTATCGATTTTTAAATAACTGTATTGGAACTAGTACTGTAAATTAACTTAAATATCAAAAAAGAAAAATATTTTTTATTTTAGTAATTTAAAATATATATTTACCATTAAAAACATGGCAAGTAAATTGATGATATTTTTTTTGTCTTCACTTGTTTTCAGATGTGTCATTAATTGTATGTTCTTTTTTAATTCTGATCTCTTTTTGGCCTATCTGTAAGACTTGATTTCTTTATTTGGTAATGTAATACTTTTCTTTAATTCTTTTGTCAGGTATTTTTTCACTGAAATTGTTTTTAATTCATGTATTTTTTCCAACTGAATATTATTAATTTATTTTTCATGTCAACAGCATTTTTTATTCCCAGTCTTTTATATCAAGATACTGTTCCTATGATTTTTTTCTTGGATTTTGTATTCGTCGATTTACTGTTATTATTGACTATACTTTATTTTCATATAGTTAATAAAATATATTTAGTATTTTATAAAATGTCATCATGGTGTTTTAAAACATTTTATTTTATAATATTTAATGATGCGCTTGTTACCTAAAGAGTAATATTTGTTTTTTAAAATTAAAAAAGTAAAAATAATAGTATGTACTCGATTATTATTTTCTAATCTAACTTTTGGCTATTGCATCTGATACAATGGTAAAAAAACTGGTAGCAACAAAAATAAAATTCAATTTTTCTACCCTTGACAAAATTAAAGAATGTTTTTTTCAATATAGTATTCTGTTGATATAAGAAGTATACACAGTTATACTTATTACAAAGTAGTTTTATGGAATTTATTTTATAATTAATTGCTTTTGATCTTTTTATTTTATTTACCTTGTCATAAATATTTAAACATTTATAAACAATCAAGAAATTATTATATAATTGAATAATCTGATAATAAATTATTATTCTTGAAATGTCGTTAGATATCAAGTTCTTTTTTAATGTTGTGTCCTTAAACACGATGGATAAATAACTTGACAGCGATTTTAATGTTGCTGTACTATTTTCTTGCAATCGGATTAATTTAAATTGTCTATAATAAAACAGTTTTATAAAACATATCGTCGTTTCATTCTATAATTATACTACAAAAAAGAATACGGTTATAATAAATTATTATATATAAATATAAATAACATATGTCTTTCCTAATTAATTGTATAAATTATTGACCTTAAAGTGAGTAATTACTATATTAGTTTTTATAGCAGAGTATATTTGCTTCTCTTGAAAATTACATACCTTAATAAACCGGTCGACTCTAGTACATATTTTTTTTATTGATCTGAATTTACTTTCTTTCTGAGTCAAAAATCTTAAACATTAATGTTACAGTTTATTTCAATAATGTTATTTGTTAACAATATTCATTATTTTAGAAAATATATTTTTCAGAACATATATTTTTACATATATATGCATCTACAATATTATTAATTGTAAATAATATAAAATATCTAACGTTCATTATCAAAAACTTCAATATCAATATTGAACATATATTTTAAATGCTTAAAATTTATTACAAAGATAATTCTATGCGTCCATAAATTACAGCCAGTCCAATACGTACAAGGAATAAATTACAAACATATCAATGGAAAATAAATAATAAAATACGTTGTTTGTAAACGAAATTGAGTATATGTTATTATTGAACATATTTACAACCGGACTTTATACGGCTTGCGCTATAAAATTCTTAAGGCGTGTTGAATATACCAACAGTAGCTTTACGAATTAATGACATGCATACACTATAGTAAAGCTTGCTGTGTTGGCGACAAGTAGGTTGGTTACATTAAGTTAGAAATGTTATCCTAGAATCAATATTTGTCAACTGTCTTTTCATTGATGTCGACAGCTTAGATTCAACAAGTAAAATGTTGTCGAAATCTATATTTTATTCGACTTTTTATGTAACTTTTATCATTTACTTAGTTATTTTGTAATTTTTAAAGTGCTAAGAATTAAATATTTTTTTAGTATAAAGACTTTTTTTAAGTAAAATATAATAATCTGTGCTATGAATTTAATGTATAATAATTAAGCGTTGTTAACACAATTTTGGAACTTTTTTCTAAAATTTGTAATAATTATTCATTTTTCAAAAAGCACATACGATCAAATTTATGCACATAATTAATCAATACATATATATATACATATAAAAATTTTATATATTTTAATAATTCTTAAAATAGTAAAAAATATTATTAATCTTTTAAATATTCGATTTGAAATTTCACATTGAAAAGTGTAATATGAACTGAAAAAAGATCATGTTAAAGTTATGGATATACTTTCTTATTTAAGTCACAAATTGATCTTAACTCAGACAAAAATATTAGCACGTTTATAATTATGACAGAGTATTAAACAATACGTTTCTGACACGTACATATCATGATAAAAAGCTTAAAGTGTTAAACAATATTTTCATATATCTAGATTTAAACTTATACTTCAGCTTTTTAAATACAATAATCTCATATATACGTATAATACACATACACACATACATAGACATGCACTTATATATATATATATATATATATATATATACTTTATATATATATATATATATATATATAATATGCGACGATATTTATAGTTGTGTAATAACATTAATCGTATATTTGTAGTAATATGCTAGAAATTACAAATGTACAAAAAATACTCTTGTTTCATATCCATATTATTTATAAAGAGCAATGTGAGTGTTATGTGCTTGAAAATGCACCGGTTTAAAGAATTACAGCGAATTGCATGGCGAGAAATATCTACACCCCACGCACCTTGCTCAGCTAATGACATCGAATAGCAGAACAGAATACATACATCATCGTTCAACAAAATAATTACGTCATACAGATCGCTGAACAAGGTAAACGGATGCATTCTTAACTAGAATACATTTTCATCGAAGTATCTTCTTTGTTTAAAATTCTTTAAATGTGTGTTTGTTTAAAATTCTCTACATGTATATATATATATATATATGTGTGTGTGTGTGTATACTATTGATCTCAAAAGTTTTGTTGAAGTTCTGTACATCAAGTTAGAATTTGTTTTTTTTAAGGTTAGTGTTGACATTCTTTATATTTAGATGGATATTGGAGTTATTTTGGAATATGATTTGCACTGTATTTATTCTGATATCTATTTATCTACATGCCTATCTATCTAATATATATATATATATATATATATATATATATATATATATATATATATATATACGAGTATATCAATATATCTTTAATATAGCTTCAAGGATTTATACGTGTCATTAAGGATTTATTAATCATGAATGACTGTCATAGGAAGACAATACAGTTATGATTTAAAAAGTATTAAATAAAAAATGCCTAGGAAAACCAGTGATAAACAGACTATATATAATTTTTAGAGATTTCCATACTATAATAAGTTTAGAAAAACGTATGTAATATTCCACTATTTTATTCTTACTAGTTTCTATTACGAAGACTAAACGTTTTCATTTATTTAATTTTAAATTCTTATTAAGTAGATCAATTCCAAATCATTATCATTGAAATATCACATAATTTTTAAACAAGTGTAAAATATATTCATTATCAACAACTTCTTTGAATTTATTTCTACTTATTAATGAATGATCTAATTTTTATTTAAATGAAAATAATTAAAATAATAAAAGTTGACTCAATATTTCTGAAATCTAAAAATATGTGAAATGAAATCAGTATAAAGAAGTTTATTATGGTCTGATGATTGTAGAGTACTATTTTTTTAATTTAATATGATTAATTAAATTATGAAACCGAACATATGAGAGATTAAAAGATATTTTAATGAAAAATTTAAATGTTAACATTCGTGTTTCTTTAGTTATATGAATTCGTCTGTGTAGAACGAACCATAATAATATAATGTAATATAGCATTTTTTTTTTGTGTAATGTAGTTGAATATTATTTTCAAATATGTAATCTATATCTAAACTTTCTATCAATTACTAACCGATGATTGACATTTTGATGTGTAATTTAACATGAGTAATTTGTCATTAGAAGTACAATTTCTTTTTTTTATATTACTTTATCTAAACGTGTTTATTTTTTATTCTTTATTTGTTTTCGAAATATCAAATATATCTAATAGTAAATAATAATATAAAGTTGATACATATGCTTTATGGTCGGAAATTTTATATTCTAAAAACTATAATAATATGAGTAATTTAAAAATTATCTCCTAATTCCTTCCGTTTGATTAATTAAAACTGAGGCGAAGAGGTATATCAATGTTAATAATAAATATTATGGTTACATTAGAGAATTATGTTTCAATTTGTTTTAAAATATTTATTTTGAAAAAGACAAGTATTTAACGATTCTCAGTAATTTTGAAAGAAAAATTTAATAGTAATATATTTATATAATGAATTAAAAATCAGTGATTATTAATATAAAAAGCTTGGCATGTATAATAGTAGATTATAATATTCTACAAGTGGCATAAATATTTATCATAAGCTGGACATTATTTTATTTTAGTACATTATGTATAATAATTCTTATAGAAATAGTAAAATTGTGAGTTGAAATGTATATGATAATAAATGATTTAATTCTATGCATATTTATGAATAATATCTCTTATCTGTTGCATATACTGACTTATATTTAAATGAAAAATCATGTTCGAGACTTAAAAATTTGATAAATGACTAGTATAATTACAACAATAATGAAAAATCGTATGGATACAGTTAAATGTTTGTGTGCAACATGCAACCATGCAAAATTAAACGCAAAAAAGTGATTAAAACCGAACAGTTTTAACCTTACCTAAAACGTTCCGCACAGTGTAACAAACTGTACAAGCACACAAACATCAAAAATTATATAATTATAGACAAGTTAGTAGGTCGTGCATGCAATTTGTACACTATTAGATTAAACAGGGAGTGCTATAATAATTATTTTTCATATTATTTTAATATAAATACCAAACGCGATGAATCAGTGATACGTGGCCATTTTTAATGTACGAAAACTGACTTTGATTTGAAATTTAAATTTTTGTCCTCGTTAAAATATAAACTGATGAACGTGTTTCATAATGGATATATATATATATATATATACATGTGTAATTATGAACATAATGTTTTATTCAATTATTATTCATTGCAGCCCAGCATACAAACGATCGACATTTTTCTCTTCATCTGAGCTTTTTATTGATTATTCGAACTTATATTTGTCATTTGATAGAATTTGCAAAAGATAAAAGATTATAATTCATTTCAAGCTCTTGTACACTTATTAATAGATTATATTGTATACATGTCTTTGTTTAATTTTGAGCGAAACTTTGATTTTAAGTCTTGTAGATGATATTTTTTCAATAAATAAGGAAGAAGCTCCATTATAGTCTTTGAAACTGTAGATGAACTCTTTTCATAAATGGACTGTTCAAATTTTTATAATATCAACTTCAATTTCAGTCAATATTTCACCATACTTTGTACACAAATTATGGGTCATGGATCTTGTGACCAGCAGCTGGTTATATCACCTGCCAGCTGCCAATATCAGTCTGTACATTCATCGACTGTCTATGTGGTATATTTATTTCATATGTTTCTAGATAAAAGAATTGATAACAATTTTTAAATTAATAAAGTGCGGAAATCTTTTAATTTTTATTGGGTGTCTCAATGGTTTATACTAAAACAAAGCTAGTGTATTAATTTATGCTATTTTTGATTTTTTTTATTTCGATTTATGAATTAAAGTGTTTAAAAATATTTATTCCACTGCTTGGAAGTATTTTAAAATAAACAATACCAAACCTTATTTTAGAAAAAATATGATGCATTATTTTTTGATTTTGGATATTTTAAGGTAACTTGAAAAATATTACACCAATAATAATAAATATACAAATAATTATATAAAATAAATAATAAAAACACTTCCAGAAAGCGAGTCCGGAAAGTGTCCATGCTTACATATATAAATGTTTGGCAGGGAACATTTCGGGTCATAACCGTAAGGGTTTAATGCATTGAGAGCATTATATTAAGTGAATTTCAATTGGGAAAGCATAATTGTATATCTACCTAAAGATGGTGAATATTTTGGAACCGGTTGTAATAGCAGCCAACAAGAATAGTGGTATATAGGAATAAAATAAACAGATTTGTGTTATTTTAATTATTCATAGAATATTAATTGAAGAAGTAAACAAAATATCTTTTTAAGTCAATTCATTAATGATGTTCTGTCCATTGGTTAGATATCATATAAAGATTGTACGAATTAACATGTATGTGAAAATATAATATTAAAAAATAATGTGTAATACTTTGAGTAAAGAAATCCGCCTGCATTTGTGTTGAATGAATTAAATGGTCCGATGCAATTGTTGCCCAGTCCTATGCCCGGATAAAGGAGAAGGGTTGGAAGGTAAGGTTAGCACCATACCTTTTGCAAAATCAGAAGAATGCTCATAGAAATCGGAAGATGCCTCGGAACAAGAACAACAAATAAGCATGGGAGAAGAGCGATTTGTCTGCGTTTGAAAAAATGGACGACCTTCGGGTGCTCGAAATCCTCATCCATCGAGCTTCAGAGAAAAGCAAAGAAACAAGAGAAATGTTTCTAGCTTAATAGGAAAAAGAAGATTTTGAGTAAAGAAAATATTAATACTTAAAAGTATTTATAATCATATTACATATTTTCGGAATAATGTCCTGCAATATTAAATGAAAAATAAATAAATATGACGATAAATAACATATAATACAAAATTACGGAAGAATATTCTATATAAATCTGTATGCATACATGTGTATAATATTTTTAGACGCTGAGGAATATTTTACTACAAAGAACATGTTAACCGAAATTATCTTATTTACGAATATTTTTTACGCCCATTTTATAAATTATTAAGGACTAATATATATATATATATATATATATATATATATATATGTATGTATGTATATATATATATATATAATGCTAATTTTTCTATTTCATATTTTATAGACATCTGTTTTGGGTGTAGTTTTATGCGTGCCAATTAAGTGCTGTATTTAATAATAAGTTTCACTGATATAATTACTGCTAGCAAGAAAAATATTGCGTGTGGTTTTTTAGAGGATTTGTTAATTAATGTATAAAAATAATATTTTTAACTAATTAGTATGAAGAATTAAAAGTATTTATATTACTATGTACAAGTATTGATGTGAAAAAATATACTAAAAAGTGAATCTAGGAATTTGTTAATACTTTTACCAGAAAAAAATGAATAGTTATATTTGTATGAAAGAAATAAATAGGAGTTCAAAAGAGTTCGTTTATATATATATATATATATATATATATATATAAATGCATAAATGTGAAAATAAATGATAGTAATTAGTAACAATTTTAATAAATGCATTTTATCTCATTGAATATGTATTCACATAAAAGACAATGTATTACACATAAAAAATATCTTTACAATAATACATAATTAATGAATTCATAATATAAATGTTTTAAAGCTTTCAATATAATACTATTATTATAAATTTATTCTGTTTCATATAGCTATGTTCTGTTTCATATATATATATATATATATATATATATATATATATATATATATATATATATGTATGTATGTATGTATATATATATATATAATTAATAAAAATGTATATAATTAAAATGTCCAAGTTTCCAGTTCTAAACTTGTAGTTTTATTCTATTATAGTTTAGTTCGATATTTTTTAAAGAATTAAAAAATGTACACTTTTGTATCTGTATACTTGAGAAGCCATTTTTGATAAAATGTTTGGGAAGCCAGAATTATTCGATTTTGGATAAAATTCTTTCATTTTGTACACATTTTGAAGTATAAATAAATTTATAGAAACAAAAAGTATTTATAAATTAAATTATTTATAAAGAAATATAAAAAATAAATTTGGAAAACAAGAAACCAGTTATTTTTCATATAATTTTATGATCTTTTAGTTTTACTAACTTAACTGTTGTTAAAATATTGATATCAAATAATCTCATTGAGTATACATTAATATTTTATATTGTTTATTATTTTTATTGTTATTTTTGACTGTATTTGATCTGAAAATATTATTTAATCCTGAGATTTATACATTTCTTAGACTTGTGTTTCAGATCTGTTCTATTCCATTTTTCGTATTTTAACCAAAACATTTTTGGTTTAATAAAAAGTACAATTCCGGTTCATGCTTAACTGTAATGTATCCATGTATTTTACATGTAAAATTAGCAATATTCTATTATAAAAATCGCACTGAACGCTATAATTATACACAACATAAAAAATAATTATTTCTAGAATGCACCGTTACTCATTGAAAATAATGTAGCGGCACATGATATTTAACTAAACACATTTTTATTCTAAAGAAATGCATTACGAATTGTTGTAATCATAAATGAAGATAAAACTGCTGTACAGAAATAATTTATTCGTAACGTTAATGTTATGACAGTAGACAAAGATAGATGCAAATATTTAATGCATAGTGATCATCACAGCGACTTTTAATTCATTCCTGCTAAAGGAAACAATTATCATCAAGCTATTTTCAGAAAGTGAACAGAGCAAATCAGGAATATCGACGCGTTTATTTATTCACTATATTTAATTTGACCTTATTGGTAAACATATTGTACATCTATTGTGATAAATTGCATTGTATCGCGTGTAAATGTAAACTAATTCTTGCTATTGTGTTATTTATCAAATAGAAAAAATAGACTATTCATTTCTAGGGAGTTTTTTTCATGAGATTATAATATACTCTGATGTACGTTTCATTTGATAAGTGATATTTAACTTGAGTATTCAAGGAATCAAAATTATTTAATTTCTCAATTCAATTTATGGAAAGTAATTTATTAGTTAAAATAAAAGTACAGTAAATTATTTACTTTAATAAATAGAATATTTTAGTTTTAGTTCTCATTCAAGTTTAAATTCTTTATTTTACATTAAGTGTAATTAAAATGTAAATTTATTTTTATTACGCTGTAAACAATTTAAAATCTTTAATTTATTTAAAAAAAACTAGAAAATGCGTTCATTAATTAATTAATCGTTAGAAGTTATGTATATTTATATATATATATATATACATTTATGTCTGACGTATTGTTTTAAAAAAATATACATTCTTTTTTATATTTACTAGAAATAGTTTTTTTAAAATTTGTTGCTATAACTTATGAAATATATCTAGATATATAATTGATTATTATATTAAAACAAATAATTTGAAAAATTGCTTAGTTTCAGAATATTTTTAAGATATTTTTAGATATTTTTTGAAGCTGACAATATCACGTTTATATAAATGTTAACATATTTTTTTGTTAATCAAGTAGAACGAAAATATGTTTTTAATTTATTTTGTTTTCTTCATAAACTATTATATTATTAAGGAGGAAAATTATTTAAAAAAAATATAACTTTGATTATCTAAACACTAATTATTTAAATTAATAATTAACATATTTACTGCAAGGAAGGAAGATGAGGTTATTTTTGATATTTGATTCTATCCATTCGATATATCGACTCTCGGGATCATTTTTTCTGTTTATTTAGTTTGCCCCAAGTTGTAGTCTAATTTACATATCAGATTTAATAACATCTCTAAAATGTGTGATGTTAACAAATTGTTTGTCGTGGAAAATAATGTTGCTTCATTTAATTCAATTATTCTTGTTTTTAAATCTCTATTAACCTTGTCACGAATTAATTCAAATAATTGACTTTATATTGTAAAAGGTAATACATAATATATTAAAAATTTTATTAATTTTTTAAAACTTTGTTTATTGTATTAAATTTTCTATGATGATCTGGAGAATATGTGAAACTATTTCTAAAATTGGAAAATAGATATTGATAGAGGTTTGTAAATAAATAGAGGCTTTGTAGACTTATTGATTTATTTGGAATATATGTTTTAAGACCACTAACATTCATAAAAATGTAACGTACAGTCAATAAGTGTTAAACATTATACATAATTATGAGAAAACGATAATCATATGGATATAATTCCGTAATATATACAAGTATGTGGCGCTCATATACATCCAAGCATCATATGAAGAATAAGTACCGGTTTTGTGTCTCGCTGTGCACATCGTATAGTGGAATATTCCAACAAGTTCTTGTTGTCGAACCTGTTGGCCTATATATATATATATATATATATATATATATATATATATATACGTTATAATTCGCTACAATGCATCTTCTTATAATGTTTCAGGAAATGTGCACTGTGAAACATTAACGCTAAAGGAACAATAAATCCATGTTAATTTTAGTTATTAACATTGCTATCTATCAAATCCTATGAGATTTCATTAAAATTAACTTTCTTTTACAGTTTCAAGTTCGCTTTGCGGATATAAAATCAAAATTAGTCTATTCCGTTTATCGTTAATGAATATGAATATATTAATATGAAATTTTCGGTGTCGGTTTGAGATTTTATATAAATTAGAAATTTACATTTCAACCTTAAATATTACACACACATATGTATATATATATTCACACACACACAAACATATATATATATATATAATATGATAAAATTGTTAAAAATAATGTTAAAGGAAAGTCAAATAGTTTACTTGTAAAAAAGAAAAATCGCTGTTTTGTCAGAAAGTGCATAATATTTAAAAAAATATAAATAATAGTTTTGGTTTTTTTCTTTTGTAATTATTTAAATATTTTCAAAAGAACGACGAACGAAAATTAAACTTATAAATAAATTTAAAGACGCTTTATAATTATAAGAAAATATCAGTTCAGAAGGAAAGATTTAATCTGAGTTGTCTTTTTTAATGTAAATTATATGGATGTGGTTTTTATTTAATTTGTAGTAAACTTTTTATAAAAGAATATTTAAATAATAAATTAATAGGTTAATATTTCTATATATTATATTAGATAACATTCTAAATGCTTATTAATATTCCACTAAACACTGCTTGAAGAAAAAAATATATTTCTTAAAATTATTATAAATTTATTCTCTTAAATAGTATAAATGTCAACATCAAACAGGTTATGTCAATTATATTGGATTATCTGAATAATAAATACTCTAATTACACTTGAATTAGAAATAAAAATAATGTCAAATGTTGAAAATAAGTAAACATTAGTATTAATATTTATAAAGTTTATTAAAATGAGGTTATAATAATGCATATACATATATATATATATATATATATATATATATATATATATATATATATATATATATATATTATTTTTTGTAATTTAGTAAGTTTTATTTATTTTTTGGATTATATTATTATTTAAAAAAAGATTTAGTGTACACACATACATGTGTATATATATATATCTAAATATTACTAGTTTATTAAAAGAGAAATTATTTTGTCTGAAAATCAACTTCAAATATTTCTAAAAATCATTAAGTATTACGCTTAGAAAAAAATATTTATAGATAATTTGAGATGCACATCCATGCCATAAAACAGATTTGAAAAATATTAACTTACTAATTTACTTATTATTATATCTTTAAACGTTAATTTTATAGTATTTCTGTTGATCACATGGCGTATATAAATTGTTAACAGTATGAAATATATTACTTATCGCAATAATATGTCGTAAAGATATTTAAAAATTGGCGAAACTACAGCACTTGTTAATATTAAAATAAATTACAAAATTAATTAAGTATCCATTTAATCGACATTGCCGTTTAATTAACCATATATATATATATATATATATAAGCGTGTATATGAATAAGAGTATAGTATTATAATGTAATAAAAAATTATACATCATGTACAAAAAATTGATAATAATCAGAAACGACGAAAAATGCATATTAACATTTAAATAGTGTACAACCTACAAATCATGTGGTTGTACCTACGTACGAGAAAAAACCGCCCCGTTTGTGGTACGTGAATAGAATAACCAAACACGGACATGGGTAGCCTTCAGCAGTAACGCACCAGTAGAGATACATGTCTTTTATAAAGGCACCGTGGCATTGTTTGTAAATTCGCTGAAGCTCTCTAGAAGAGATATAGATGCTGGGTAGAGGCAAATACTTCTATTATGCAAAATTGTAACATTAGATATATTTGCATAGTGTGTAATTTCTTCTTGTATCTATTTTTCAATAAGGTTATATAAAAATGGTGTCAACATTGAAGGTTATTAAATGCACGAAGTAATCATTTTCGTAATAGAAAATGATAATTTGGTTTCGTTATCTTAATATTAATAAATATATAATTATTCAAAAATTACTATATGCATACTCTATACATGTTTTTAATTATATAAAAAATATAATAAATTTTACAATGAATATATATAACTGATTATTTAATATAAACACTCTTTTTAAAAAAATGAATTAAATATGTACTTGTTATGTATATTAAATTTATTGATAATGGAGTTCGATTAGACTCCATTAGTTTGAGAAAATCACTTTATTATTCGCTCCTATTCGAATTGAAAATAGTGATAGATTACTTTACTTGCCATTAAAGAAGTCTTTGGACCACTTGAGACAACAACAAGAAATGTTTCCTTTATCAAAAGATATATAAAATTTATTAGATAAAGTAATTAGAGTGTAAAATCTTGTTTAAAATTTAAATAGTTATTAAAAACTTACTTCGTAAAACATACAAATTTAATAAATAGAAAAAAATATTAAAGAAATATAAAAAATGTATTTATAAAATTTATCATTAAAAATGAAATGATTTATTATTTTTACAGATCAAAAATATGATCGTATTTTTAAAGATTAACACCTAAATGCTAAAACATTTAGATGGTTTATAATAAACTGGAAAAGTTCAAAATTTAATCAATTTATAATATCATTCATTATTATGAAATTCTTTTTGATTTGTAGTGATCGAAATTGAGAAACTTTAATTTTAAATCATGAGATGCATTTTCAAAATAACATAAAGTAGACATTGAAGTAACATATTTTTGTTTTTATTCTACATATAATTCAAAATCAATTATGTATATATATATATATGTATATATATATATATATATATATATATATGTAGGATTTAGTATTAATATATTTATATAACTGAAAATTATATATGTTTGTTTTTATTACGAATGTTCAACAATCTTGTCAATGTTTCAATTCCTGACTATATTTTTAAGAAATATATACATTAAGACTGATGAATAAATAACTCAATATAATATTAAATATTAAATGATTGCACTGTTGTTATTTGATTGCTGATATTGATAACAATGATAAATCACGCACCAATATAAATTTTACGTTTCATTTCGAGACTTGACCTCTCCAATCATTTACTTCATCATCGCAGTGCTTGATTGTCATTTTGAGCACTGTTGCATTTAAAAATTCAACTGTGTTAATAATAAATCGACAAGTTCTTGATTATCTAGATAAGTATATATATACATATATATATATATATATATATATATATATATATATATATATATATATGTATTGATATTGAATAGGTTTTTGTACTTGAGTTTTTTGAATTTTCGAAATCTATACTAATAACAATAATTGAATTATATACTGCTGGAATTAGTTTTTTTTTTTAAAAAAAAAACAATGTAAATTATTATTTAAAATGCATAATTGATTCATTTCTGAATGTTAATAATTATTACTTAGAAATACTTTTACTAATTAATATCTAATGGTTACTTAATGTTTCTGTACAATAAAATAATTGCAGACAGTCTTTGTGTAAAACAAGACAATTTTTTAACATCATAAAAATTATCAAAGCATGTCAAACACAAAAATAGAATAATTGGTTGTCGTAAAAATACTCTAAATGTTTTAATAATTGTTGCATGTTTGAAATTTGTTTTGTCTGAGGAAGTATTTTTATACATTTTTTATTGCTGAATATATTTATATATATATATATATATATATATACATTTTATAAATGTATAAATAATTGTTAAATATATTACTACCATTCGATAAAATAACTGGAATGAAAAATTATAAAATTAAAATTATTTTATTACATTACAACTATTGACTTTTATTCAGTTGTCAGTCATGAAGTATGTATTTTTCTATAAATTGAAATAAATTAAATATTATAAAGTAAAATTTATTAATTAAAAAGTCAATAAAGAATAACTTTTCTGTAATAAATTATAATTTTTGAAGTTATGTGATAAAGTAGAAAAGCCCCGTGTATTTTTATTTTTACTTTAATTATTCTTTTTAAGCTCACAATGTAATATCGACTAAATGATTAAATAACTAACTGATTAAATATCAACAAAAAAACTTCTAATATTTTTAATTGAAACTTGTTTTTATAATAAAGTGCTTTTTTATTTGCTTTTTTTGATCTTATTTATCAATATATTATAAATAAAATAAATAATTATTTTTTTAAAAAAATGGAAAAGTAAACTTGTAAATACAAGTATCGTTATGAATACCATGAATATTGTAATGAAAATACGAAAAAAATAAAGATATAAAATACAGAAAAAAAATTGTTGAGAAGAAAATATCATATATATATATATAAATAAATATATATATATATATATATAACAAATAAACTTATATATATATATATATATATATATATATATAACAAATGTTTAATTCATGTGTAGCCTTATTTGTATACACTTTTGTTTATTGTTCTATGAGTTATACTTTTGTTGGTCAATAGTGAGTAACAAGAAGGCAGATAAAATCTATAACTGAAAAAGGACAATAAACAAAATGTTTTCTAAATAAAATGACCTTATGTAATTGTATCTAACTAAAGAAAAAGATAAAAGTGTTTGAATACATTTAAGACAAACAAAAACAAAAATATTTATTCACTTATAACCTCTTGTGGTTACTACGTAGCAAAGGTGCTTAATTATAAATTACTGTCAATTTTAAAATACTTTAGTTTTGAAATATATAATTGTAAACACTAGATGTATGTATATGTATGTATGACATATAAACATATATGCTTCTTTAGATAGTAAACAAAATTATTTAACTTAATTTATAAAAATGTCTAAATAAAGTTCACGAAAATCATTATTGTCCAGTTAAGGAATAAACAGATCAAACTGATATACGCTTATTCTATTTTTGTATATTAATCGTGCAATGTTGTTTGAAGGATATCAAGGTGTATAGATAAACTGATGTAGTCAATGTTAAAGTTCACGAAAACATGTGTTGGATATGAATAATAAAACCGTTAGCTTAACACTATGAAATAAATATGAAAGCGGAATAGTTAGGATTTTATAAAATTACATCTATACATAAACACAATAACATATATTCGATTCAAAACTTAAATTAAATTTGAAGAAAAATCTAATCATATGTTGCAATGATAAAATGTTTCTTTTAACGGATTTCTATATATTTATGAATTAAACATAATTTTGTATGATGAAATATTATTTCAGTTTGCTGTATTGACATAGTAGTATACAAAAGTAGAAAAAGTATTTAAAATATACAGTTTCAAACAGAACCATTAAACAACACATACTGAACAAAATATTTTATATTGAAGTTATTTTAGTTTTATTGAAAATATTTATTTCAGACAAATTTTTGAATTTTGTTACTAACTGATTATTCTTTTTTTGTGAAGAATTAAATGATATGAAATTATTTTAAATATTAAAATTAAATTGTAACTTTTCTTAGCATAGAAAAATCGTTTTTAGGACATCAGGAAAACAATTTATAAACAAATGTTTAATTTAAAAATAAATTACATTTGTAATACATTTTATTAGGCTATTTTAGGTAATTTAATAATATATTTTTTTTATTTCTTAATGCCAGATAAAGATTTCATAAACGTTCAACTTTTTATCATTAATAAATTTTTAAATGTAGACAAAGAATAGAATTGTATAATAATTTCATATATTTTTCTTAAATATTAACTTTATAATTCTGTGATAACTGTTTTTCGAGACATTTAGAATATTTACTTAGTTATAATTTTTAAAAATTAATCGTACAAAATATCGTTGTTTTTAAAATTATTGAACTTTCAAACACATGTTGTGATTTGCAAGAAAATCAAACGTTAATAATAATAGTCACTATAAAAAATAGTACGAATGTAAAAACAGTTATAGCATGTGTTTCTAAAACGTTATTAAAACACTTATCTGTAAAAATATATCATATACAAATTACGGTCCAGGTGTCGAAAGGAAATTAAAACGACTACCTCGTTCATCCTTGTCAGACATAAATGACCACAAATCTCTTAGAAAAATGATCAAAACGTGATGATTGTAATAGTAGTCCACTTTGCTCAACGGATGTTTAATACAAACCGGAAGATAGATATTACAATGTAAAGTTTCCGCTATTTAAAGACAATCTTTGTTTTATTCAATACACGCGTCGGCGAGAGCTCAGGTATTGAAATTAAGATACAATTTGTTCCTAAAGATAAAATCTAAACGGTAGAAGTAACTAATTGACAAAGAAAAATTACACGTTTTAAATTATTTCCGTTTTTCAAGCACACAAATTGAATATTTAGAAAATGTACGTAGGTGAGTGTGTGTATTTTTTACATACATTTATTATTAAATGTTTACATTTTACATTGGAGATAAATACTTAAATTTTTCTTAATATAAATAAATTTTAAGTAGATATGAATAGATATTTTGTGATATATTTATGTTTATTTTTTTCGTTTCACAATTAAATATATTTTATTTTCCATTATATCTTGATATTTGTGTATTTATTCTATTCAGGCATACAAATACATTTTAAATGATATTATATATGTACATATATATATATATATATATATATATATATATATACATATATTATTTTCAGGTTATTGACATCTTACTGTTAGCTAAATAATTGTTTCAATTGTTTCTAATGTAAATGATATTTCTGTTTTCTATATATTTCACATGTATTTTATGATATCTTAATATATAGTTATGAACAAAGAGTAATGAACAGGTATTAATCTCTTTTTTATTTTTGTTACCACTTAGTCAAAAAAATTCCGTTATTCTTTTATTTTTATTTGACAACTTGTCTATTTCCATTTAAAGATTTTTACTCTTAGTATTGTTTCAGTATTTATTCCTTGTGTTTGTATACATTTCATTCTTCATACATAAATATAAATATATATGTATATATATATATATATATATATATATATATATATATATATATAATATCTTTATTTCTAATATATAAAATCTGTGTATTGTTTTAAACTTGTTGATTTGTTTTAAGCATCATAACCATACATTATCCAAAGCAAATAGAATAATTACAATTTTTTTGTTCAAAAAGTCTAATTATTAACCAGTTGTTCAAATGATCTATTTTTTATTTTTTGTTAAAGTAATTATGTATATATACATATAATATTAAAAAATAAAATAGTTATTATAATTCACTCCAAACAATTTGAAGCAAAAATGTAGCATTAAATCAATAAAGTCAATGAGAAAGTCATAAATGAATTTAATGGAAAATAATTCAGTATAGAATAAAAAAACTATATTAAATTAATGAACATGTTTATAAAGAAAATATTTTTTGTATATTTAGAAAAAAATTCATTAGTATTTATTAACAGATGTAAAATTAACATTTTTTTCTGGAATTGTAAATGGTAATATTATAAAGTCGTTTCATTTCAATAACAAGGAACAAGAGTGTTTTTTATCTCGAAAATAATTTACTAAAATTCATTCTAATATAATGAAATATCCTTTAAAATTTATGTTGAATTTTGTATCTTCTATATTTTTTGAATGGTTGGTTTTATGTACTTATAAAATAATTTATAAGAAATATTAATAGGATTATATAATAATTAAAATTAAAAAATCTTGTATTTAAGACATTGTATTGTATTTATATTGTAAAACATTAATAATAAAATTGTTAAAGTAATTGTAAATAAAAACTCATAGTTTTGGGATAATTATAAATATTGTATTCGAAACTTTGTTTATTTCTTATAAATACTAGATCAATTTTTATAATACAAGAGCTTTACCGAATAATTAAGAGAGAAACTAAAAAAATATATTATATGGAAATAAACAGTACTTCAACTCGAAACTGATTGATTGAATAGGTTTTAAAATAATCAACAAAGGATTTTATTATTTATTACTGTTGAACTTTACATAATTATTGTTTACTTGATTGAACATATCGACAGTTATCAAAATTTGATCTTGATTTGAACTAGAAATTTGTAAGTAATACAATTTAAAAGTTACGATAAAATAAAATAATATATAATTAAAAATAGAACCAATAAAAATTTAGCCAAATTCTTGTAGCATGTTTCGTAAGACTGGTAACTACATTATAATTTTATAGACAGGTTAATATTAGTGAACAATGTGTGCCAGTTATAATTTTTACTTGCACACAATTTAAATTTTATATAAAATTAACAATTTGTGGCTCAAAATTAAATACTTTTATGAATTTAATACTTTTCAAAGTATCTTGTTCTACAGAAAAATAATATTAAATGAAATGTTTTAATCTTAAAAATAAATGAAATGTTTTTTAACTGAAATCAAGTTTTATATTTTTATCGATGATTTTACATCTTTGAAAACACTGAGAACTTACTTTTTATGCAATAAACATTTTGTTTTCTTGTTAAAACATGTACAACTTTTATATATATATATATATATATATATATATATATATGTATATATATATGTATATATATATATGTATGTATATATATATATATGTATATATATATATATATATATGTATATGGGGATAAGTTCTTGATACAAATAAATCAGCGACATTGAGTTTGTACATGATTTTACAGATCAGTGTTAAATTTAACAATGTTGTATAAATTCGTAATTCTTGTTACTCATTTCTTTTATGATACAGAAACACCGACGATTTATTTATTCTTAAGCTATGTTTTGTTTGTGTGTGTTATAAAAATAAAATGCTTTTTAATTTAACTTTAATCACGTTCAAATATTTGTACTGGTATGTAGCCTTCTATTCGGTCCACTGAAGTACTTGAAACTTTTAATACGGTTCACAATACAAAAAATATGTGTAAGTATATATAAATCATAAGAATAATACGTGACAATTTGTTGTTAGTTTTTAGAGAATAATTTCAAATAAATATTTTATTCGCCAAAGACCATTTGTGAATAAATTCAGTATGTTTTTTAATAATTCCAACAAAAACTTGATAGTTTCTGTTATGAAATTTATGTAATTGATTATTTTAATTTAATAATTTAAGTGGTTATAAAATATCAGTGTCTTCTATAGTACACATTAATATATTGAATATATTAAAGGATAAAAATATATTGCATGGATTAAGATGATACGATGAAATAAAATAAATGAAAAGTGTAAACATTTACAAATCTATATTTAATAGAACATTTGATATTTTTATTTCTTGAAAGAAAATATTTATAAAAAATGGATAGTTGTTTAAATTTGTACATAATGTGAATTAAAAAATTAATATATTAAATCAAATACTTGTACAATTTTAATTTTTATTTTGTAATTTTTTAATAAAATTAAAAATTAAAAATGTATATCTACTGTAAATTATAATTATTTATACAAATATTATAAATGTCAGATACATAATTTATTGATAAGTTGGAAAGTAAACAAATTTATATAAATGTAGAATATTAACGATTTATAGGTGTAACTGTCATTTTGAAATTATTAACTGCAGTTTATTATTTTTTTGTAATGAAATGTAATATATTCTAGTTCAGATTCGAACTTATATTACATTAATAACAGAACTCATTAAACTATCTGCCATTTGATTTTTTTAGACATTTATACGACTCATATATATATATATATATATATATATATATATATATATACATGTACAGTGCAGATTAACTAATCTTAAATGACATTTAATTTAAATATTATAATTGCTAATATATATATATATATATATATAATGGGGGATTATTTACATAAATCTAAATTTAAAATATGTAATTACGATTGAAAACACTTTTGTAAACGTATCTTAATGAATGTAATATGCTTTTTTAATTTAGCTCAGACCGGAAATAAGTAGTTTGCATTAATTTTGTCTGCTAAAATCCATTATATTTGATTTGAAACAAATATTTCATCGCTTCAAATATTGTTAACTTGCTGATTCAAAAATAAAATTTCATAAATAGGTTATGAAGAGAAAAGTGCATATAAATTTAAATTATGTTTCTGTAATATTGAGTTTAATAAGTTCTGTTTATTCCTCTTTTGTTTGTTTTATTTCTTTCGAATTAATGTTGTTGCTGAAACTAAACTGAATATTTTTTACGTGATGAGATGACGTTTATGTTTTTTTACGGTGTATAATTAGACTTTTATAATATTTATATTAGAATCTATAAAAGATGGTCAGATATATTTTATTAAACAGTTTTTTTTTATTTTCAAGAAAGTGTTGTTATAATACTTCAGAAAATGTGCGATTTTCCAATTTTTGCTCAGTTTCTTGCACTAAAACATTTTATTAAAGAACATATTTTTAACTGTACGGTTATTTAACATTTTACACTCTAATTTATTATTTTAGTTATATTCAAAGAAAAGAAAATAATCAATTAGATTATTAATTTAATTATTATTAACATTATAAAACAAAATAAGTATTTTAACGTAATGACTCAGAATTAGATCTTTTTTATATTCAAATTTATAAATGAGTAACAAATTATTTTTTTAATTATGTTTGCTATAAATTTATCACATGAATAAGATTAGAAATGTAAATATACAAATTAGTGTATAATTTATAGATTGAAATATTAGAAATATTTTATTAATAATAAATAGTTTTTTCTATCTAAGTAGTTATGTAGATTAATCACTGTTTTCTTTTTGATATCATTTTAAATACCAATAATAGAACGATTTCATATACTTTTAAAATTAATAAACATAGTAATTAAAAAAAACTTTTTTTTTGTTTGCAGAATAAAATGGTATAATGTTTTTCTAAAATCGAAGGAATCAATCACTCTAAATCAAATTGAAAAGCAGTTAACACTTACCTCGTGCTGCATAAGATGCCGGTCGCTACCGGTTACCCCGCATCACCCCACCGTCATCAGCCACCGCCCCCAGCGGGTACGTTGAATGTAGGTCTGTGGGGCCGGTGGGTGGGCGCAGCACTGGCCGGAGCATTGCCGCCCGGACCGGCAGCGCGATCGCACGTTGAAGTCACTCGGCGAGGAAGTCGACCGAAACTGTGTTTTAACACGGTGTATATCTGTCACTGGCAGTCTTGCCGAAGAAGTTATATCTGTAATTTGTGAAAAATAGTGTCTTAATTTTTATGGTTGTGATCAGTTTATTATATTAGAAGAAGAAAAAACAGATTAGAAATTGAATATTTAATAGTTAAACGTATAAAAAAATGTGTGATGTTTCTTAAAGTGATAATTTTAAAACTGCCTTCTTAAATATATACTTCGTTATTTTTTTTAATAAAAACTATATATAAATATACAATTAATATAGAAATCGTACATATATAAATTAAAATTTTGACAATCTTTACTTTTTATCTTTGTACAAAAACTCGAAATAATGTGATATATTAATTGAAAAATTCTAAAAATATTTGATAGTATTGATAAAGTTTGATGAAATTTTTGGTGCTTCATTATTATTTTTATAAAACTTTAATAAAATAATAAACTGTTCTATAGAGTTTATGCTAAAACGAACACAAATTGTACGAAAAAGCATGTTTAATAACAGACATTTTCATATTGTGATAAGTAAATTTACAAGAAAGACATTTGAAGAAATATAATTTTTATTATACAGACAGTAAATTACTAAATAATCAATAGAAAACATTTAGCAATTCGAAAATTAATAAAAGAATAAATTTAAGACCGTAACAGAAAGTAAACATAGTATAAAAAGGAGACATGTCAAAAGTTTGATCACCCTAACGGTTCTCAATAGCATCAAGGATCAACACGCAATCTTAGTATATATAGAACAACGAATCATCTTATTCTGTTTCAACCTTATGTTTACTATATATTGAGCGATTCTATATAATTTTAATTTTTTAATAATTTTTTAATATGAATGACGTAAAAATCGCATCTTAATGATTATTCGAAGAATCTGTTATATTACTATAAACACATTGTGAGAAGAATCAATATTTACTTTTGAAATCAAATGATTCTATTAATATTTAAATAAGTTACATAACACATAAATATTTTTATAAAGTATAGCAGTGACTAGATAAAATATAGACTTGAGGATTAAGTATACTACAAGTTTACATTGAGAATTCATTAACGACGTTTTTATGTTCAAATAACACCGAGTGACATTTCATATCCGGTAAGAAAATTCATAAAATATAACCGTTGCGTCCGGTATTTACACTAACGTGTTATTAATTAAAAAAAAAACCCGTCGATAAATCAAATGAGTTTTTCAACAGTCAAAAAATCCAATCGTTGAAATCTCTCTAATCAACGAATCAGTAGACAGCGCAAGTAATTATCAGGCGACAAATGACCAATACGTTAACGGTTAGCATCGCAGTATGTGTTTCTTGAACCATAAATTCTAATTGTAGAAAGTTTATGTTTCTAAAAATAAATTTCCTCGTTGTTTACTAAATTGCGAGGATAGTGCATTGTGAGTGCAATACCGATAAACCTTTGGAGTTTCATGTACGATTCATATGAATATAAATAATTATAAAGACATATTATATAAAATAGAAATGCTTAAGTGCGTTTAATCGATTGATTGATTTGCAATAAAATAAGTTTAACATTTATAGACAATTAATATTTGAAAAAGGAAATCAAGTAAATGCTTTCTTTCATCGATTCTGAGTAAATAGAAAAGAATTCAAATTGTATTTAAACTACATGTATTTGTAGGAAAAAAACTGTGCTAAATTTCAAACACCAATATGTAAAGTGACTACATTTTTCATTGGATATAAACATAAAGAGATACTTTAAATATTGATATTTACACAAGAGAATATACGTAAAAACAATTATTGTTCAACTTCACATTTGAAGAATCTTCAGCGTACTATTAGTATGAATAAAAGCATGCGGACTGGCCATCAAAGTCAGCATCAGAAAATCTACTGTGCCATGTCGTTGTATATATTGTGTACTCTAATCTGTGTTTAGCATTACAATGAGTTCTTTTTGCTAGTGCATGTACGCTAATATTCATTATTACGATCAATGAACATTAACATTCTTTGTACGATCCTGGAAACAATATACTTCATCGGTGTTTAATATTAAATATATAATAAAACAATATATATTTTTACTATAAGTACACTATTTTATGTGCACATTAATTAGACAATTCATGTATGAAAAAGTACAGTGTCGTCTTTGTTAACATATAAATCAATCTTACTATTTTCCTGTGAAAAACGAAAGCTTGTTAACATTTTAGTGATACGATTAGTGGATATTGATTTGTTTGCAAGTATAAGTGACATTTGGTTAAATTACTGCAAGTGATATCGCTGTGGAGATATAAAGTGTGTTTGATTTTTGTTGCATATTTGGAATCTTGTCAGCGAGTAACGAAGAGAAATTTCTGTAACACTATCGGTGAGTTTATTTCATTTTTGTAACATTAATTTGAAAACACATACATACATATATATGTATATATATATATATAAATTATATTCATTATAAATTATTAATATAATAAATAATTTTTTTTCTAATGCATATATCATTTATACTATGTAATTTAAATTTTGTTATTTTATAAAACTCTGATGATATATACAAAAATAAAAACTGAAAAACAAAAATAAAATAGTGTTAAATAAAAATTATTAATAAAATTTAGACAAACAAATCAATAACCTTAATATTTACAATCAATATTTATATGTGGTATTTGTATATATAAATTAAATATTTGTTTGTACTTATTATTTAATTCCTACAACACAAAACGTTTCAATTGACGCAATTCAAGTATAATACAAAACGAATGAAATAATTTTCAATAAATTATTAATTAAAATACTTTATATTTATTGAATAGTGACTTTTAAGTATGATGGAACTCATTTAGTGATATCATAAGTACATAAAAATTGAATTAAAATACATTTGAAAAACATAAAGTTACATTTTTACAATAAAATATTGTTTATTATTAACATTAATAAGTAAACTGTAAAATATGATTTTTTATATAACATAAGAATTAGTATAAATGATAATAATATTCAAAATATAAAATATATTAGTTAAATCATTCGACAGATATATTCTTGTACTTTTTCAAATTTAAAAAAAATATTTGTTCGAAGTAACAGAAAAAATATAAGTGAAATAACGAAAAATGGTAATTTATTAAAATATGTTTTATTTTTTACTTTATTCCCAATTATTACAAAATATATGTTTTATGTAAGGTATTCTATGAATACTATTTAGTATATAGTGTATAGAAATCTAAAATCTTGGTATTAATTAAAAACTAAAATTAGTTCCAAGTTATTTTTTTTATAAGTCTATTTATGTTCGTTTAAAATAATTAAATTTTTTATTTAGGTTTATTGCATTTTACAAATAAATTAATAAATATGTTTTATTATAGAGAACTTCCGTCTTTATTACAAAATAAATAACAACTGTGTATACCTTTATGTATGTATATGTGTATATATATATATATATATATATATATATATATATATATATGTATACATAAAAGTATATGTAGATATATGCATATATAGATATTGATGATAGATATGCATATTGATGTGTGGTAAAATTTATTGATGATAATATTAATTAAAATCAGCCGACATGTAAAATAAATATCACTTTAATCTACAATATTTCAACATTGGTACATTACAAATTATTTCCACTTTATGTTTCAATATTGAAAATATCAATACAATTAATCACGATTGCGTATAAAGAAATTTCAGTATAGAAGCAAAATATTAATAAATTATTTTACTTTAATTTTTTAATATCAAGTATTTTCTTATTTAACATTTGTTTAGATATAAAATCGTACTCAGTATCAGTTATGGACCTGATTTTATTATAGTATAGAAATATCAAAAAATACGTTACTCATAAATTATTAATAAATAATAAAGATGTAGGTATTCATAAATAAAATAACAAAAAAACTATTGAAGATGCGTTGATAATGTAAAATTCAGCTTCATATACTTACATATATATATATACACATATATATTGTAAATTAACTTATTGTGTCAATGGAAAGAAGTAAATAAATCATTTTTCATACATTTGAAATATTCTGTTGATATTCATTTATTAAATTTAGAGAATATTCGCTGAAAGAAATGAACAAACATTTAATATTAATTAATGCATGATATCGGGGTACTTTAATTCATTATATATCTATTTTACTAATAAAATATTAAACATAAATATAATCAAACATGTAATATATATATATATATAATTAAATGTAGTTAAGAATAAATATTTTTAAATATGAATATAAGAACATCACTACAAAACAATTGAAATCATAGTTCACTTTGCTGTTTAAGGTTTGCTGTCATAAAGTGATTAATAAATTTGAGTTTTTTAGATATGTGATATTAGTTATGTTTTTGGTGAGTACAGTTGTCTTCTCTTATTATAAATAACTTTAAAATATACAAATAATATTAAAAAGTAAAGAAAATGAATCATCGGAAAACGATATTAATTTTTCATATTAATTTTTCGTGAAGTATGTAAAAACCATTAACCTTAATGTTTTTCAAGATGGTCAATTTTATCGAAACAAGACAATATTTTATTAATAAACACATATTTATTTTATACTTCAATATATAGGTTTGTATTAATATTCATATTTGTAAGACTATTGAAGTATTGTATTTAATTTCAATAGGTATCAAAATGGTTTATTTCGATATTTATAAACTGGTTTTGACATTACTAACAATAATTAAGGATAGGTTAAATGTATTAATCAATATATAAATATATACATATATATATATATATATATATATATATATATACAGAATATGTTTCTTTTTCAAATCGAAAAATCTATCATACATCTATAATAATATTCCAAATAAATCTGATTAAAAACATCCAGTTATCACTTTTAATTATTTGTTGTACTTTATATCTGCTAACCATACATCAGTAGTTGATGTGTTAATTAAATGTAAAATCTTAGACACACGAATTGATTTAAATTTAAAGTGCATGTCAAACAACCCATCGACAAAGCAAACGTTTGACCTTCTCTTTGACAACTAAATATAGTACAAAAAATATCGTTAACTTTATCAATTATTTATCTGATTGAAATTTGTTTTAAATATTTCAATTATTCTTTTGTACCAACCTAATTAAATAATGATAATATTTGATTTATATATATATATATATATATATATATATATATATATATATATATGTTTGTGTCTGTGTAATAAACTAGCTTTAAATCATTGTTTGAATAGGAAAAGGAATACATTTATTTTGTATTAATATATAATATAAAAAAAATAATAAATGTTATTTATACCCGTTTAATATAACTGGATATAATTTCGTATTCAAGAATTTTTTACTATCATTAATTTTAAGGGGCATAAAGGAGACATATTAGTTAATTATGAAGAAAATTTGGTATCTCGATCTCAATATTGTAACAATATATGGAGATAATAGTTGGATAATGTTTAGATCACAAAAATAAATATGAAAATCGAGTTAAAGTAAATATATATATATATATATATATATATATATATATATAAATCAAAAAATAAGAAGCGTTAAATAAAAAATATCAAGTCCATCTTTATTTAACTCAAGTAAATTGTTTTGAATTATGAAGAACGATAAATTATTATTTGTAGAGTATTTTATTAGAAATCTAGTTAATTCTGAAATCACTAATTATTAAATTCACTGTAATTAATTTTTGAAATAATATTCTCTATTAGATATTGCTTATTATTAATTTTAAGGAAATTACATTTTAATATATTAATTTAATCAATTTTATAAAAAAGTGAAATATTTTGATTTGTATCGTGTTCAAATTAAATTTTGTAATAAGTATTTTATTTAGTTATGTAAAGCCGTATTTACAGTTACATTTACAATTACAAATATAACAAACTTAAATCTAAACTTTTATTTAATACATATAGAAATATGTGTTGATTACTCATATATATATATATATATATATATGTAAATATCTATATACATATATGTTTGTATATATATTTAATTATGTATTTTACAAAATATATAACTGTGTTAACATAAGTAATAAAATTTGTAGGTATTAGAATACGAATACACTCTTTAACATTTGTATTACTAACCGGTTCCTGAAATGTTAAAACTCCACATATATAAAATGCAATATGTAAATTAGTCTTCAAAAGTTTATATCTGTAAATATATAAATATTCAGAAATGTTTTTTGAAGTGCAATATGTGTATTCTTTGAAATATACTTGCTGTTTTACTAATTTAAGAACCATATTTTTATGATTTTTATATTTATGATTATATGTATATATATGCATGTATGTATATATATATATGTATGTATGTATGTATGTATTTATGCTTAATAACAGTTATAATAATGGATATTAAAATGTTTTGTACAAGTACGTATATGATAAAATATGACGTCATACTCTTGAATTCTATTTAAATTTAATGATTTGATAATAATATAAACTGCAATACATATGGGTATATATATATATATATATATATATATATATATATATATATATATATATATATATATGTAAATATATACTAGGGGGATAAATACTGATTTTCTATTCTATTAAATATTTATCAAATATTATATACTTTTTTTAGTTATATTTTTGTGTTTTAATTTTTTCTCATAATAATAATATTATTACTGAATAATTTTTTTCATATAGAGATATAAATAATGCTTAATATAGATATTAGGAATATAATGATATGATTGACGAAATGTATTAGTTATGGACGTAAAAATTATCTTTTTTGATTTGAAATTCTACTGAATTTTTTGAATACTTTCTTGTGATTTTTTATAAAAACTCTGTTTCATACTAAATAAGGGAGTATTATTTGCATAAGTTCCATATTAATAGTATATATTATACTATTACTTATATAAAATTTTACTTATAGATAAATAAAAAAATAATTTATTAGTTTAAACAAAATTGGTCTCTTTCTCTTCTGCATAAAAGAAATGCATTTTTGTTGAGCACATATAGAATGTTATAAAAATATAATTTGTATACATATATATATATATATATATATATATATATATATATATACAGTACATTATTATTGTAATCATTATCAGTTTATGTCAATCGACTGCTGGGTTTGAAAGCATTTTCTATTTAAACATTTCTTATAAACATCATTATTTATAAAGGAAGTGAAGCTATAATCTTCACTGAGTTGGCCTTAATTGCGCGTTGATGAGATGAGATAAATAAATGGATTGGCCTTGGGGTTTTAAATTTATAAATTGGTCATAAGTTTGATGCTCCAACACCGTAGAGGAATAATTGTAGATATTTGTACGCTTGACAGGCATAAGTCTAATAATAAAAAAAATAAAATGAATTATTTTTAATATCGTTCGTGGTGAAATGTGAATTAAGAGAAAGAAGAGACAGGAAGAAGTTATTATTAAAAATAAAAAAGTACTTAAATTTGAATACATTCGTTTGTTTGAAAAAAAAATATTTCAATTTTATCAGATATTGCAAATTAATAGAAAATATATGTAATCTTTAAAGATTGTTTGAGAAAAAGTTTATAAACTGAACAGAAATCCATACCTTTGAAAGAGGATTCGCATATTCTGTTTATATAACAATAGTGATCTTCGTACAGTTTCTGTGTACCTTAGAAATAGTTGTGTTTATCATTCGATTATTTATACGTAGATAAGAGATATTTTTCATATTAAAAAAAAAATTCAATGCGAAGGTCACACGTAATTATCTTACCGTGCCGGTTTTTTTGTGTTTTTCATGTTTGAGAAAGGTCAACGATTAATATAAAGTTTTAATTATACATGCTGAATAGTTTTACGATTGTCTATTTAGACGCCGTGCCACTTTCATTACTGTTGAAATCTAAACTGGTTTCCTATATTATTTTTGTAATTGTTACTACCAAAAAAAGTTCATTGCTCTTAAGATAACTGAAAAAAATTATTTATCCTCAGACACGTAGAAGAAAACAATATATTTTCGACAATAAATAAAAAAAAAACAATAAAATTAAAATATAGAAAATGTGCATATATAATTACAATCGTATTTATTCAAATTTATGACAACGGTAAAGAATTTGTTTTTTTGCAAACGAAGAAATGATTTGAAATTATGTATATATATACATATATATATATATATATATACATATATATATATATATATATATATATATAGATATATATATATATATATATATATATATATATATATATATATATATATATACATATACACGTATGTATTGAATAAATAATTAATATGATATACAACAATTTTAATTGTATGTGTATTTAGATCAACACATATGAGCTGATTAGTTATTCTAATAGAACACTACGGTGCGATAGATAGACAGATTGTAATCGAGTCTATAAGTCGTCGGCCGTTTAGAATTTCATGAAGTAAGAAATATTTGCAAGTGTACAGCTTACTACCTGTTCACAATTCAAGTAATTTAAGTCGTATCGAATGTTTGATTGAAATACGTGGCGAAAACACTTCTATACGTATGTAGCATAGAAATTTCAATGCACGGTAAGAAGTGTAACCCAGTAACCCGAAGCTACGATGTATAAAGTTACGATTTCTAATGAATTTTGTTTCATTTATTTCGCATAGCATTCAAGTAGATTATTTTTCAGAACGTATATGGTTATGTTATAGATATATTATTAGTATAAATAAATAATATGAGACACACAGTTATTAAGGACATGTTAAAAATAAAATTAAATTATAAATTCAATCTGTGTCAGTTTTTAGATTTTTGATCAAAGTAAATTAAAACAAATAATTAGTATAAAGTATTTTTATAATAAAACATCCTGAAATACTAAAATGGACAGACATTTTATGAAAGTACTGTAAAATACAAATAAAAAAATTCAATAACGTTTCTATAACTAACTTAAATATTTATAAGAAAATAGGTTAGAAAAGATACCTTTCTATTATTTATACACTATTTATTGTATATGACATAGAATTATATTAATTCTTTTAAATATAAAATTCGGATTATTCTTCAAATAAATAAAATAAATCTTTGAAAATATGATGGTCATTTTTATGTGTGTCTTGATGGTTTGTCCTGATAACGTGATTTAACATTTTTAATACTTATTGTTAGTTTTCCACCAATGGAAATATTATCTAAAGCACAATTTAAACATAAAGATGAGATTATCGAACCACCTTATCCCATAAAATAAAATGAATATAATATTTTTATCTGCAACTCGGTCACTTGTTATATATTCTATATTTATCATCTACTTAACGAATGTTTAAAAATTTGGAAAAGTACACATCGGTTCTTTGTGTAACTAAAAGGTTATTTATAAAAACAAAATTACTAAAACTATCCAAATATTTTTAAAAATAAAAGATACAAGATTAAATAAAACAAATACGTTTTTCTATAACACATATTTCCATGTACTATATGTATTTATTTTACTGTGTTGATTATGTTATGCTGAATAATGAACCATAAAAAAGTTACATTGTGTGTTTATTTGAACAAAATTATGCGAATAAAAATAAATATTAATTTAAAACTGTTAATATATATATATATATATATATCTATACACATATATAATTTTAATTACTATAGTGCAAGCTATGTTAGGAAAAGATATTTATAAGTCTGTGCAATTAAAATAATGTAATATTGAATCTGAAATATAATCATATTATATACATATATATATATATATATATATATATATATATATATATATATATATATATATATATATATATATCTGTTTATGTAATCTTTCAATATAAATCATTTACAAAGCAGTAGTACACTGAGTTCAATGTACACTCTAAAAAAGTATGTTTTTTTTTTATTTCATAACATACGAATTAAGCTATAAAAAATAAATAAAAGTCATGAAAATTTATTTAAATCGAGTTATAGTCCAAATTATTATCTCTAATAATTTCTCATTCGAAAACGCACACAAATCAAAAATAACATATAATCACTATAAATCACTGAGCGTACGAAAAATCGTAACAGCACTTGAAAACATACACACCTTTGTTGTTAGGGGGAATATAGATAATAACTAATGCAATTCGTATGCTAATCAGTTTTCTATGAACGGAAGGTAATATTATAAGCAGCCGAGAGCGATTCGTAGGGTCATTATATCAGTACGTTTTAATTAATTGTTAAAATTGTTGTGCGACCTTCGCAAATAACATATAGTTTTTTTTTTGTATTTATATATCGCACACTTGTTTTTTGTTCTGAGTGACAATTTAATTGGGTTACTGTTATATATATATATATATATATATATATATATATATATATATATATATATATATATATATATATATATGAATTCTGTCGCATAGATATCTGTCACTAAATGATTAATTACTTTTATTTTAATAATTGAAATTTTATAATTTTGGTTAATACTGAAATTATTAAAATATAGGTATATTAGTTAATTTGTTTTGAATGCAAGTAATTGAAAATAATGAACTTTGTTATTTAGTATAAATGTAGTGAAAGGAGTAATAGTATTTATTTAACGGTTTATTTATTATTAAAGTGTATATATATATATATATATATATATATATATATATATATATGTATATGACAATGAAGTAATTAAAGTAAACGTGCTGACAGAGATTATTGACAATTGTGATTAACATATAGTAATTATTCGTTTTTTACTAAGTTTTACCTTTTTTTTATTTATTAAAAGATATAAATGTTCACATTTATATTTATACGTGGGGATTATTAGGAAAAAATAACACTGACATGTAACAATCATAATCCTTACGTTTATTTTAATTTTTAACTTTATTCAAAAATCAAAACTAAATTTTTAATTAATTTAATTTTTAACTTTAATCTTGAATTTTATCAAAATTCAATTAAGTTTAAATATACAGACGAATCATATAATTTTTGTATTATATATCAATACGTTTGTTTAACTAGGAATAATTCAATGGTATAAGTGGGAGAGAGTCTTCTATTGTAAAATACATTTATTATCAAATTTCCAGATTGTTGCTCTCTCTTGTGATTATATTATACCAAAACGAATGCGAGACGCTATAACATTCTTACAAAAAGTAAATTACCAATTTTCAACAGAAGTATTGTGTAGTTAAAATGTTTTTTTTTTAATTTATATATATATATACCTTAGAGAAAGTTGTTAATAATAGATTGAATACTAGCACTTAGGTATTCGTTGTTCATGATTGTTCTGTTTAAATCCTTGAGATCACGTACAACTTCTTTTCCTCTATGACAGGTTTTGACTTTCGTTACCTTTAAGTAAATTTTCAGCTCTATTAGTTCAATTCAAGAGTTGAAAATTTACCCAGAGATATAGATGGAACCGGTCATAAAAAATAACTTATACGTGACTAATGATTTAGATAAAATAATAATACTTTTATTCATTGTAAATTATTAAAGGAATTTATTTATAAAGAAAATTACAAATCATATTTTTGCTTAGAGACAAAAAAAAATTAATTTCTAATAAACTTTTTTTAATTAACTTTTTCGAGAGGACATTAATAATAAAATACTACTTTCTAGTTTATGAAAATTTTCTTATTTATAACTTGTGAAGGTTGTAAGTCTTAAGAAAGAAATCTCTTCTCTGACTGATTAATAAAAGCATGAACATTTTGTATAATCATTTATTTATTTGGATATAATTTAGAAACTTGTCATTATTAAAAAAGTGTGCAAAACTTTTTACTTCTTTAAAGTTTTGGAAACCTTTTCTTATTTTTCAAATTTTAAACCGTCTACATAGATATATTGATTATTTTCTTATACATGATTATTAGTCTGAAATGTACAGTTAAACAAAATGTCTATACAGGTTAATTGATTAAATTCAAATAAATATCGAATTTAATTATTTATTGGTTACGAATGCAAATTTCCTATGATATAACAATTATGAAATTAAAAGCATATTTGCATGCGTGTAATAAATCATAAACTTTTCTAGCAAGGTATGATATCATAAGAATATTGTATCATACGACTAATAAATAACCAATAATGAGGTAGGCATTTCTCTTGTACATGACACTTTCTGCAATTCCCGTGCTTGCTGGTAGTATTTCTCTTCGGGCATATCGATCCTTACATGCGTTGGTGCTCATGGAATGCGTACGTATGAGAATGCATATGGTCAAACAAGTGCGTGGACCGTTCGAATCGAATGCAGATTCCATGATGCACGTACATGAATTTTTATAACTCCTACATTCAACGTGTGTTTGATGATTTTACGGAACATTTTATCTTAAATTTCGAAACGAATAATGATTCACGGTTGAAAAAAATAATGTGTATCGGTCGACTGATATCAAATTTTGATACATAAGTTTAAAGAAAATTGAAAATAGAGCGTTTATAAATACACACAAACATATGTATATATATATATATATATATATATATATATATATATATATTAAATTTCTGATGCATATTTTTGTAATACTTTCCTGGTGATAAAATTTGAAAACATCAGTATAGAATTATAAAAGATATTTTTTAAACCGAGTTTTCTATAAAAATAAAAATATAGGTTTTATTAGTTAAAATTAAATATTTTTATTGTAACCTGTTTTGCAGATAATATAATAAATTTCAATTGACTAAAGTGATGTTTGACATCATCTTCAAAAAGTACTAACGCACAGAAGGTCTGAGTAATTTAGATCTACATCGAAATACACATAAGCAACAAACAAAAATGCTAATAATTATTTATAAAACACGTTTGATCAGAAACATTTTTGAGGTTTGCTTAATAAGAGAAAAATTAATTTGTAAAATTAATCTTAACTCTTTGTCATCCAATTAAATACTAACTTTTTAAAAAATCAAATTAACGTTCATTAATTTGCACAAAATTTTTGATTGTTATTTCTTCTGGGAACATTTTCAAATGTTACTGATATGATACAAAGAAATCTTTGTATTACTAGACATTGAGCAACTGACTTATTAAACAATGCAATTGTTAAATTTTAGTTTAAACGACCACAATCACGCTTTGAATTATATTAAAAATTTAAAAAATTATGCACTTTATTGCATAGAGAATACTATAGTTAACTTCAATATAATTTAAAATCAAAAATCTACCCCCATCCTCAAAAATTATTAAATTGTCGAAAATATTATGTTTGATAAAATTATGATAACTTCGGTACTAATTATTTTCTACTGTTCAGTTTAATAAGTTAGTTGTTAACAGATAACAAGATGTTTCCACATATAAAAATTTCTATTACGAAACATGTGGAAGGGATTGATTTACTGCAACATTATATTCCTTCTTACATTGTTCCTTATTAAATGATGAAATTTTATTAATAGTTTTATTTAAAAAATACAGAAATTTTTTAATAAATTTGAAACCAATTGGTAATTAATACATTTTAGTTGAAAATGTAATTACTATCAATTGAATTTAAATGTCAGAGTATTTTTTAAATGATATTTAATAGTAAATAATTAAATTCCTCTAGAGAAAAGAAATCATATTTTATTCAACCTAATATATATATATATATATATATATATATATATATATATAATTCGGTTAAATGAAAAACAGCTTTAAATACCAGGCAATATTGAATATTAAAAGTAAATCTGTACAAATTAAATTAAAAACTGATATTCTAGCATGTAAACCTACACAAAAAAATTGTTGTTGCTGTAATGCCAGTCGAAACCAGTTCATGATGATACATTCAACACCGAATCACACTGAATTATAATAATCGTCCAAATGATATAATGGCCACTAGACCAATGTCCGTTCGCATCGCTTGAATCAGTCTTTTTATCTTAGATCTATACTGCAATAATTTCAACTAAAACCCACGGTGTGGTTTTCCTCGGCGCGTAAATAAATTCATCTTTATCGATTTCATTAACGGCATTTGTTCTCTTATCTCTTTTTATTGGAACCGGTGTACAAAATAGGAGAAAATATTTTGCATTAAATATTCTATCGTATTTTTCGTAATAAATTAATCTGAATATCCAATATTACTCAGTGTCGACGATTACCGGTCTGCTTAAATGTCAATACGATTACATGATCTATTTTTTTATTTGTTTATCGTGTGTTTTTTTTTAAATAAGAATGAGAAATGAAATGTTATTAATGATATATGAAACTGTTCATATTTAAAAAAATTATAATTTCGTTGCGTAATAAGCAGAATATCATATTTTACAGAGAATTATCATACGAAATTGGAATTCGCATATTTTTATTGAAATTATGTTGTAATTTTGTTAATTTGATAATTCGATAAGTATTTCTTTTTTCGAAACAATAATTTCTTACCTTAATATACGGTCACATATCATAACGGTAATTACAAAATTTAGAACAATATAAATAAATATTTTTAGAAACATAAATAACAAATATTTACAATTATTATTTTTTTCGTGTCATGCTTTCAGTTTCTTATAAGAAATAAAAATTATTTGAATGAAATTGTACATAATTGCATATATAAAAATGTTTATATTATTATATTTTATAATAAGTTTACAAATAAACAGATTATTCAATATTTTATTATATTGTAAAACTGGTCCTGGACATTTTTCCTTTAAAAGTTATTTGGAGAAAAAATATATGTTGAATTAAAATAACTTAGCATAATTTCGAAAGATGACATTACAAACATTCAAACATGATTATTCACTTATCAACGATTGTATTCTCAAATAAATTTCAAATGTTCATAACTAATGATGAAACCTACATTTCAGTAACGCACAAAATATTGAAATAAAATCCGATTAGCAAACAACAATACAGAAATATTAGTACAGTGAAACTCGATTTTATCATCGTGTTCGTATTAAATTTTTTTTTCACGCGTAACCTTATTATCTGCATTTATCATAATTTAAATAAACAATACAAGTTTTTGTGTTTCCGCATAAAACAACTTCACTTTATTTTGCAGACATCGAAATCTCATGACCCCATTCCACGTTTAAAGAACACAATGCATACCTTGTTATTTTTCACAAACGCACCATACAACTCTTAATACTTCCTTTCGTAAGTAGTTTATATAAAATATTTCTTTTTCTTGATTATTATTTACAAGATAATACTATCTTTACTATTCAATTATTTACCGAGAGAGATGCATTGAAAAGTCTAGTCGAATTTTTAGCTTTCGTTTAATGATTTTTTTATTTCATATGAAAATATTTTTTTCATCTATTCAACTATGATCTTTAAGTCATATATATATATATATATATATATATATATATATATATATATATATGTATATGTATGTATATGTTATTTCTCCATTAATAGATGCAGTTAAAGATTAACGATCACAGACAGAAATCTTATTTCGAAACAATAATTTTCTCGTTTCACTATTATTATTGTCTTTAATTTTAGATATGTGATAAAATAAATAATACTTATGTTAGTACTGTTTGTTTATGTATAAGACTGAAAAATTCAACAACAATCTATACGCAGATAAACATCTTTCGACCCCCCATATTTATCCATCAGAATCGATTATGTATTAAAAAAAAATAAAACTAATATTGATATTCATAGGCAGGAGATAGTTCGACATAATATCAATAGTTATTGCGCCAAAACATGTAACTATGTGTGATTATTACTGTTACTTAAGAAAATATAAACAGTTCTCGAAGTACACTGTTTATTTTGTAATTAGAACGTTTGTTTATAAACCACTTGAATACTATATATTTTTTTCTATTTGCGAATATCCTTTCAACAAGTGAATTTGCAATACGTGTACTCTAAATTATTTATCTTGAAGTATTACTATAAATAAGAAATGTTTCATCATTTAAAGTGGATTAAAATCATTAAATGTTTTCAGTACTGATTTTTGCATAAGGATGAAACTTCTTATTTGAACAGTACTTAAATATATATTTGTGAATGTTCGTATCAGGATATAAAAACTGAAGACACTAATCAATATTTTTTCATTGACTTTAAACGAAAAAATAACGAGTTTAGTTTTGAATAAATAGTAAAAACAACTGTTTATGCTTTTAGCTGATAATAAGTTATTTGTAAATTTGATTAAATAAATAAACTGAAGTTTGTATATAGAAAATAAAGATAGATAACAATATAAAAAATCATACTATCTCAAGTATCATTATTCGATACTTTTGTTTTTGCAATAAACACTTAATTTGTTTATTTATATCTTTCACTTTTGATTCAGTGTTTATAAATAATATATTTGATAGAAAATATAATTGAATTGCAATACAAATAAATACTTGTATCTCGAACAATATGTTAATTTTTTTACATTTCTTTTTTAATTTATTTTATAACAGTTGAAATTTTCAGTTTTCGAATTAGTTAATCAGTTAATATAGAATAAAAATGAGTATGATAAATACATTTAAACTTCATTCAAAATATGATTATAATACTAGAAAAAATAAGAAATAAATATTGAGAAAGTTTACATGTATTAGTTTTAATTTTTATAATCTGGCAATTCTTGATAGAGTAACTAATATATTCATATAATATTTCTGTGTTCTTTAGAAGAATTTTAGTAATACTCGTTTTTAATTGTCGTTAAAGTGTAAAAGTGAATTGTAATCAATGATTCATTATAGTTAAAAATGCTTGACTTCATATCTGTTATTAATATCAGGTCTTTAATTTTTAACCGATGGGAATTGCACTGTGATGAACAATTCAAAATGTGATCTAACATTTAAAAATAGATGAGAAGAATAAAACCCTTTAGTAAACATGATAAAAATAATTTTATGATAAATCACATTTCAACTCCGAAATTGAATTTTAAAAACGAAATTAGCATAAAATACAGTGAACCATATTTAAAAGTTTAATACGTTTCATGGACTTCATCATATTGAGAACCTATTTTATATGAATCTATTAATCATTGTACATTTTTAAAATTCGAATCAACAATAAATTAGAAGTTGATATTTTCGGTTTATAACTCGGGTACTTTTTTACTTTAACAGGTGATATCTAAATGATTAAATTTTTATTTTCTATTCATGCATTAACAAAGAAACTATCATTAAATATGAATCTTAAAAAAGATTTTACTGTATGTGTTAATTGTTTCTCTCTTCTAGTAGTTAAAAGTAAATTATCAAGTACATGTATAAAATTCAATTTTAAGTATAGTTAGAATATATTTTTGGTTTATTTTTCGTTATTTTATTAAATCTTTAAACGTTTAAGAACGTATGATTTCACAATTAATGCTTTTACGTCATAAATTTTGTTCAGTTTGTTTCTAATTGAAAATTCTCTTATTGTTTGTTAATATGTGAAAATAAATAATATATATGTATATAATTAATTATATATAATTATTATATATATAATTAATTTGAAAAAATAAAGCTCGGAGATAAAAATAATATATAATGTCATTATTTACATACTTAACTTTCTTTTTACTAGTTTTTATCTGAAATATCTTTGTAAAATTGTTTATTGATCAACTCATAATTGTTGAGAGCTGATACTTTATTCATTTATATACAATATCTGTATGTATACATTATAAAGATCAATTAAATGAGATTTTTTACATAAATCGGCGTTTTATAAAGATATCAATTTAAATAATTTAACAATCTTACTATACAATATCGAGAAAGCGACGATTGACTATAAAAACTCGAACGATGAAAGAATTAATTTTTATTATTTTAAAGCAATAAATTTATTATATATATATATATGAATAAGCATGTGTGTATAAATGTATTAATATACGCATAATAAATAAAAAGTATTTTATAATATACATTCGTTATCAGTTGTCAGATTTTTATCCTTTTAAAATATTCCAAGTCACGAATTGCAAAATAAAATTTTTTTAACATTCGTATACCTTATCAATTTTACTCAAATAAAATGAATATTCTCTGTTTTTTATTTTCATATGTTATATAAACATGAATAATTGTTATTGCGTTATGTATTAATTATATTTTATATTTTTACTATATTCTGTGCTGTATAGTATTTATTGTATATGTTATAAAATACAAGAAGCGCCTGTTCATTTGCTTAATTATGATTATATATGTGTGTGTATATATATATATACAATTTGCTTATTACATCTCACTTTTTCTTATAAAACAAGTGATTCTATCATCATTTACTATGCGTACGTCTCTATAAACGATTCATGTGTAAATTTGTGGGTATCTGTGTATGTGTTTGTTAAAGCATGTTTCTCGCCTAAGAATGAGGATTCGCTTGCGGCTATAGAGAATCTTGTGACATACATTGTTGTGGCCAGTCATTGGCTGGACAAGTCTACTTTTAATTTCTAATAGTCGTCTGCGTCAATTAATGATAGATTTATTGAACATTTAACATTTAATCCATCTTAACGCCATTGACTGTAAATTGCGAAGACACAGTTGTGGACAAACATTTATTACATTAAAACATGAATAAATATAAGATCATAAAAGTTATGTTGAACATATATAGTACAACTGGAAAATAAAATACGTTTTTTTTTCTCAACATTGATTAATAATAAACGGTATTTTATATTTATTATTATTATATAAACAAGATTTAATGAAGTTGGATATTTCAAGAAGAGTGGTTCTCGTTGTATGAAAATATTGTTATTGGAAACTGTTCTGCATAATAGTTATTTCATATGTATGTATATATATATAGAGAGAGAAGGAGATAAAGAGAGAGAGAAATAAAGTAAAATCATGTGTAAAATGATGACGTTATTTACACAATTTACATGGCTTAAAGTCGTCGAAAAACTGTCTCTAATATATTGATAATAGAAATTATGCAGTAATAATTTTTTTTATATTTTATAACCCTTTATTTTTGAAAATGTTAAATTATTGTTAATATTTACTATAATTTTTATAATGAATGATATTTTTATTATCTATTATTTGTCTAAATTATATATATATATATATATATATATATATATATATATATATATATAAAGAAAAGAACACCCACAAACTTTAAAAAAATAATAATAAAATAGTGCGCCACTGTATATATATATATATATATATAAATGTATATAGTGTCTCACCTGGAAGAGGATAAAGAGCCCTGGTATCTCCCAAAGGAAAAGGAAAAAAACACTAGAAAACAAAACAAAACCATCGCGCGAAATACTCATATATATACATAGAGATTAATGTAATCCTTTATCACTCTTCTCTTTCTCTCTCTCTCTATATATATATATATATATAGATATATATATACACACACAGGGAGATTATTGTAACTACGACTGAAGTAATACAAGAGCTTTGTACAAAGAAAATAAAACTGGATTTTATTCTTTAAATGAATTTTTATAATCACCTAATGAATTTTATTGAATTCATATTAAAAAAAAATTTATCCATTCAACTCACCCACACCCCCTTCCTTAAAAACATTGAATCCTGAGTTCGCCACTATATATATATATATATATATATATATATATATATACATACTAATAAAATATGTTTAAATATTTCTTTATCCACTTAAAATTATACATTTTAAAGATTAACTAAACATGATAGTCATTATAATTATCTATTTTTGACCAGTAGTATGACTATTGTACTTACTAATTAGCTTTTATGATCTTTAATGGCATATTCTGTTCCAGAAATAAATTTTTCCATCGAGTTAAGGAACTTTTGTACCTTAGGGTTTTGATGATAATAGTAGTACCATTTAAATATGCACAAGCAACAAAAGAAAATTATCAATTTTTGAACAAATTTTTCTTGTTGTTTGAGATTAGGGAAAAATTCATTTATAAAAGTAAATTTAGCCACTGTTAAGTTAAATCATAAAAGTCAAAATAAGTTAAATGAATAATTAAAAACTAGCAGTAAGTCTAATAGCTTGAAATTAAAATTTATTTGTACTATTTATAAGATTTTATAAAAAGTACAAAATAAGTAATAGTGTATATTTACATTTAATTTATTTGTACAATTATTCATTTACATTTAGTAATAAAATTAAAATATAATAACATGGAAAAAAGTAGAATATAATATGAATACAAAAAAAATGTGTGTTTTATAATAGCGTGTTAGTATTAATGAAATAAGCTACTTTTAACACTTAGGAATATTAATATAAAATGATCTCTCAACACTTTAAGAATAATAAATATAAACTTGAAATAGATATCCTGCGAACTTTTATAAAATTTAAATATAGAATACTTGTTGTTTTAAGAGTTTGTAATTAACCGTAAGCATTATTCACACGTTTATAATTCGTTAGGGATATATTAAATTTTATTTCACTTTGTTATAATATTTTGTAATTTGTTTTGATATTTAAAGTATTTTCGTTAGTGTGTAAGAATTAATTGTGATAATAAACAATGATTAATTGTAATTCATGTCAGTATATAGAGGTATTCTGTTCTTTAGTCTCCAAGAACATTGCTTTTTTTAGAAATATTAAAATTTTAAGAAATTAAATAAATTGATTTCACACATTCTTATATATATATATATATATATATATATATATATATATATATATATATGTGTGTGTGTGTGTGTGTGTGTGTGTGTATGTATGAATGAACTAGAACATTCAAGACGTACAACGTATATAGTTTGTATTAAAAATATTTATCATAAACTAATTCTCTTTTTCTGTCTCAAGTAGTTTATGGAAGATAAATTTAGAAAAATATAAATACCATTTTTCATGACGATAAAAATGATTACATTGTTTTATAACTCGTAAAGTATATTTATTTTCAATTGTCTACAATATACTTTGGACATAGCAAACAATAGCAGACGAGAAAAGAAACATTTACAAATTGTAATTATACGTTTATAGCGATTTTTAAATATACTGTTATACTTCGTGTGAAGTCTTAATACTGCTCCAGGAAACAACAAATATAATTCAGATTTGTAACCGAATTTAATTTCTTGTGAATAAATGTATATACATACATATATATATATATATATATACATATATATATATATATATATATACATATATAAATATAAATATATATATATATATATATAAATTTAGAATATTTTGTAATTATATTATTTTTATATACGTTTCAATATCATTGTACAATTCATTTTAAGAGATATCGTCTTAATAGAAACAAAAAAACTAATAACTTTTTTATATATTCTGCTTTGTTTCTTTAATTAATTAGTTTTTTTCTCTAAAATAAATTTAAAATTAAATTTCATTGTTTTTATAATATCAAAGAGTTTAATTTAACATGAACAAATTTTATTTTAATAAATATTTTATAACGTGAATATATATATATATATATATATACATAGATGGACGGCACAGAAATCAACAATTGTGTCATTATATTGTAACAGGAAATCGAATGTTTTATTATATACTCGTATATAGTAAATTCAACTTTTATATTATCTTTTTTTATATTAAATAAAAACTGATATCACCTATTAGATAATTTATTAACTGATGATTTTTTTGTTTTAATATTTATGAAATTATTTACACTAGAAATTTGTAATAGGCAGAGGAGTCTTACTGAAAATTGACTTATTTGGATAAACTAGTGATTGTTATTTGAATCGTTCATATATATATATATATATATATATATATATATATATATATATATATATATATATATATATATGTCGAGGTAATAAAAACACCTTTTATTAAAAAAATAAATCTACCGTACACGAAAACTTATCAGTACGTCGTAAAAATCGTGAGTTTGCTCAAGTGATTCATTTATTTTCACCGATATCATCGTAATTACACCAAAAACTACTACTTAACTGGCACACTGAACTATCAAATAAATTGATATCAAGAAGCACCTCTTGTAACTGAACAATGCATAATGTTTAACAAGACAAGCGTATAATCCAATTTAGATAGCGCATCGTGGTTTAGCGGATTTACACTCGATCAGATAAGTGATAATTGGCCAGCAGCTAATCAGCACTACGTTACCGCTAGTCTGCAGATGCTGAAGCATATTGGTAGTTACTGATATTGGTTGGCACCGTGCTAGGAGTCGATCGTGCGTGGCGACCAATAGGATGGGACAAGAAGATCCTAGCTCTGTTGAACGTTCATTACACTTGTGTCGTTATCGAATGCCCGGATCTCCTCGCGGCCGTGTACTTATGATTGTCCCGTGCTATGGTGTTAGTCGATTGGACTGATTAATCGGGGTATTATTATTAAAATATGAAAGGTATCCATTGTACAATTATTTTTTTGCAAACCTAATGTGACATAACTGTTTCGCAGTATGATCAATCGTTCAGATGTAAACTTTAACAAAAGATTTTAATAAAGTTTTTTTAATACTTCCAAAAATCTATCTATCAATCAATTTTTTTTTAAACTATTATTAAATACTCACCTAATTTCAATAGCTTGAATTATTACAAATTTTATTTCATACAACACTACACTGAAATAAAATTTTAAATATTAAACATACAAATACTTAAATTAAGAATATGCAATTACTCTCAGTAAAACAATTGATTTATTACTTTTGGTTTTACTCAAATCTTAATCTGATAAAATTTAAAACACTTAACAATATATATCAAAACAATAAGTGATAAAAGGAATTTTTTTATGTAAAACAATATTTTTGTAATAGTTTATTGAACTATTAATCAAATAATAATACTTTCTTAAATATATATATATATATATATATATATATATATATATATAAACTGAAATAAATAAATAAAACACTTTAAGACTTCTCTTAACGTTCTGAAATAAGTATTGTCAAATTGGCAACTAAATACAATATAAATAAAATTGTCAATTATTAAAATAGTTTATGTTTTTTATGGATTTGTGCCATCTTAAACTAGTTTACATATGAAATCTATATTTTCATCTTGTATATAAACTCCAAGTTATTTACAAACTCTCTGAATATTATTCAAGACACTTAATTATTAATTAAGAGAGAATTAAATATAAATCGTGATTAATAAAGATTGATTATCGAAATTTTATTAATTCATCAATTGACTGATTGTTGAATAATTTACCAGAAACAAGATTACCAGGGAAATTTAATCAATTAGGATTGAGAAAAATGATCTGAATAACGATTTAATAAAGTGTTGAATCTTTTCTTTTCAGAAACAAACGAATTTGTCTATAAATTATTTCGTTTTTTAATTGAAATGTACTTTAAAATTATGTTACGATTCCTAAAATGATTTAAAAAAAATATTTATAACCATTATTTCTTTATCAAAGATTATTTTGAAAAATAGTTGTACCTATGTCATATGTACACAAATAAAATTTATAACTTTCATTGCATACAAGATAAGAAAACGTTTAAAAAGTAATAAATCATGTTTCTTTTATGTTTGATGAAAACATGTCATCAGAAATAGATTGAAGGCGAGATAATCTACAAATTTAAACTGTTCTTGGAAAATTCTCAACTAGTTATTATTAAAACAGGTGCAACAATTACCTTTGTTGAAGTTTTATAAAAAATTCAAGTTTTAAACTGAAATGTGTTAAACTAAATTACCAAAAAAAATATGTAACAAATGTTAAATGATCATTTTATATTAATATAATTTTTGAAAAAATACCATTTAATTAAAAATGATTATTAAAATTTTTTATCCAAAAAAGAATCGTATTTAATAATCGTAATACAAATGTAATGAAAAACCAACTTATAAGATCAAAATAATAGAACTTGTCAAAGAGGTCATTAGATTATCCAAACGGTTCTTTGTTTAATTTAGATAGTAAGATAATTACATTTAATAATTGAACGGATTTTTTTTCTTCCTTATTAGAGATTTATGTAAACTCGTACAGTTTTATTTCAGTATGGAATTGTAACGAATTCTGTGTAGTTCTTTTTTAAATATTTCGATAAGAGTTTATTCATTATAAAACTGAATTGTCACTTCCTTTTTAATAAACGGAGATTTTCGTATAAACGTGTCACTGCTTTCTATTATATATATATATATATATACATACATACACACACACACATATATATATATAGTGCTTATAATCCGTATTTATATTAATTATGATTAAAATTTTCGACTTTTATAATAGAAAAGTGAAATAAATGTTTAAATAGACCCATATATTCGCTGATAATTTAAATATTTCTTCTTCAGAAAACATCTTTTTATGCATCCTCTACCATATTTATTTATTAATAATTGAACGGTTTTTTTTCTTCCTTATTAGAGCTTTATGTAAAATCGTACAGTTTTATTTCAGTATGGAATTGTAACGAATTCTGTGTAGTTCTTTTTTAAATAGTTCGATAAGAGTTTGTTCATTATAAAACTGAACTGTCACTTCCTTTTTAATAAACGGAGATTTTCGTATAAACGTGTGACTGCTTTCTATTATATATACATACATACATACATATATATATATATATATATATATATATTGTTTATAATTTGTATTTATATTAATTATGATTAAAATTTTCGACTTTTATATATAGAGAAGTGAAATAAATGTTTAAATAGACCCGCTGATAATTTAAATATTTCTTCTTCAGAAAACATCTTTTTATATATCCTCTACCCTATTTATTTATTATTAGCAAATTAAAATGAATTTGAATGATTAATAAAAGTACTGATATCTTATTTAGTACATTTTAAGTACATTTTTTCAAAATATTAAATACATTAATATATTCATAATAATGTTTCAAGGTTCATACTATTTAAATTATCATCTGGAGCAGACATTTTCATATTTCTAGAATATATATGTTATTTTTTACCTTAGCGGTTCTATCTTCTTTGTTGAATGCTTTTGAAAATATATTTGTAAGAGAATGGGTAGAATTTTATTTTTTATAGATACTTTTGATGTAGATATTTCGTCTCAAGCAGCTGTGAATAGAATTTGAATTTTTATTATAAGTAATTTTAAAAATTACAAAATAAACATATACGTTGATTGTAAAAATACATAAAAAACATCGAGATATTGCATTCAACCACATTTGAAGTGTGAATAATTTAAAATTTATCAAAATTTATTAACTTGTGTTTTTCAAAATATGATTAAACTACATTACATTTGTTATTAAATTTCAATTAATTGCCATATATAAAAACTACCTATTATCTTTATTAATCTAAATTTTTTTTGAGATAAAATGGTGTTCAAAACTGGATACTGATAGAATCTTTCTCTCTCGTTCTCTCTGTATATATATATATATATAGAATTTTTTTAAGCTTCTGTAAATTTATATATAGAATCAGAAATGCAAAATGAATAAAAAGAGTGGCACTGATATATGGACTCCAATTCTTCATTAAAGAGGTAAAGATTGGTCTAGTCTTCCCTCGCAGTACAAATATTTTTTTACTTAATTTTATCATAGTAAAAAGTTTATTCTGTTTGAAAATATAATGATATTTTAAAGAAAATCAGGGCATTAAATAAATTAATACCAAATACTCTTAGAATGCAGTAAATGCAAAAAATAACTGAGATATATTATTTCCAAAATACAGGATTCGATTTGGCTGTATAATAAGTGATGAACTATTTTAAATAATTTTTATTTTAAATCACAAAACATATCTATATAGTTACCGAGTCATTTCGTGAGATAGTTTTCTATAAATGTAAAATATTTTTGAAAGAATTCTCGTGTGTTTGTGATCTGCTATAAATTGTATAAAAAATATTCAAGAACACACATTACGCATTTATAAGTAAGTAGCATGAATCTTTATGTATGTGGAAGTGTGTGAGAGATGTAGTGTGTATGAATATGTCTGGCCCGCAGCGAGGTTTTCGGCGACGGCTGGATCCGGGCCGCGTGTTTCCAGAGCATGACCATTGTTCACCTAAAACGGAACGGTTAATGACTCTTGTGGAAACAATTCATTATATGTTAAAACAAGCCAGCCACAGACACGGTATTTTCGGATGCATTCAAGTAGCTGTTTTTCACATGGCTGCATAGATAGATAGACTCAATGACTTAAGAGTGTTGCCGTTGACGTTTTTTGCGCTCATTGTCTTGTAGGTTATAAAACAGTAAAAAGTCACAATGTAAATTATCCTATAGTTGAATTATTGTCATTATTATTCTGCCATTAAAATACCAGATTGAAAAGTTGTCTGAATTCATCTGTCGTTTTATTATTTGATTGTTTATAAAACGTTTATGTGTATGAATTTCAAAATCATTAGGCTGGAAACGAAATAATGTATTTTTACTGCTTATGGTTTATTAAAAAGTCTTGACGATTTTTTTTTGAGACAGATAAAGAGCGTCTGAGGAATCGAAAGTATACATGTCTTAATTTTTTCGTATATGGCCTCTAAATTATTTTTTTGATTAATATTTCAATGATAGTTTTTTATCGCACGTGTATCTTTTACAGCGATTTGACATGCATATAGTAAAGTTTTCTACGTCATACAATATATCAATAGTTCAATAAAACTTTAACAAAAACGATTACAACACCTTAGATCACATGTGTGACAAATCTTAACGTATGTTTTTATACATCAGATATTATATAATCTATTTCTTCATTATGGATTAAATATTATTTTCAACTACTTAAGCAAAGATATACTTATATATATATATATATATATATATATATATATATATATATGACCAAAGAGGGAAAAAATGATAAATACATAATTTCAATTAGATATTTTTATTAATCAATATTAAAATTACAAAAAATAGTAATATATTTTCATACAGTTTATATAATAAACATTTGAAAACTGTTCAGTATATTTTTCTAAAAATATTGCATTTATGTATTTTAAGCAATAATTGACTGACAAAGTAAAAGGCCCTTTTATTTTTACTTATTAATGTTTTTTTGTTTAAATAAAAAAAGCAATAAAAATTATCAAATCACATTGAGTGTTACATGAAAATATTGTAGTAAAGTATTTTCTTTAAAAATGCTTTGAATATATATATATATATATATATATATATATATATATATGGAAGATAATTTATCTTATAAGTCTTTCATTGTTTTTAATTTAATCATATAAATTATTATTTACATAAGACATTTAAAAAAGTTTTTATTTAAATAATAAAATAGTCAGTTAAAAAAGTGAGAAAAATATTGAAATTAATGATTATTTAATATAATAATTGATTATTTAATTTCATATTTAAATGAACTGTTATTTGATAAATTTCTTACCCAATCCAGAGAGGCAGTGAGTGCAGTTGGTAGACAAGTATCGACTATAAGAGTTATAATTCACACAGGTGAAATGAGAAGATAGTTTCAAGTATAATATAATACTTGTATTAAAAAATGTTGTAATTAAAAAATGGGACAATTTTAATATATCCAGCAGGATCATTGCTCATAATTTAATCAAGAGACCTTATTGGTGTCGTCATAAATATTTTTATTAATTAAAATAAATATAGCAAGTTGGATTTGATTCGAAATAAACGCAAACGAATATTATTTGGAAAATAATGTGAAATAATCTCACTTTGTCTATTTATTATTTTCTCTCTCTCCTTCTCTCTCTCTCTCTCTCTATATATATATATATATATATATATATATACTTGCATATGAATATTTTAATTCCTTTTGTACTTAAGAAGTTGTAAAACTTAATAATTTGTATATAGTGAAGAAATAATTGCCAGTATTCAAAATGGACTAAAATAAAAGTTAATAGATATTTACGTTAATAAGACAGATTCAATTTTATCACGAAAGAAATATATTTATTTTTAGGAATTTATGATACTAATTCAAAAAGTTGTTTCTTGTAGTTATAAGAAAAAATATATTTTAATTATAGTAAGTAGTAATAATCTGAAATAAACTATCATTTAATACATACAAACAAATTATATATGTATATATATATATCATAACCAAATTTAATAATTATGTTTTAAAATTGTATAACTATTAAATATAGATTACTAAGTCAATATTGAAATATTAATATAATTATATACAATTTTTCAAACAGAAAAACAAAACCATGTAGAGAAAATTAGCAAGAAATTCTTATAATTGTAAAAATTATAGCTAGTATTTATACTCTTATTTCAGATTTATATTACTGGTTGAAATTATACCAAAATAATTGCATTCATAAAATAAACGTTGCTATTTCCTCAGCTATTACAATAATTACTATCCTCAATAATCTTTTGCAGATCTTAATTGAATGTAGTTTGAAATGATATTTGACCATTTATTTTTAGTGCTCGTTTTACACTACTTTTCACTATACACACTATTTCACAAAACGTCTAACCAATTTGAGATAATAAAGGTTAGTTCGAATAAATTGCCAGTAATTTGAAAAAATCGTGTTCTGCCTCGGGCGAAAGAATTTGTAGAAAACACCTGATCTGAATATGTCGCTTGAAGAAATCAAAATTTTATTTTAAATAGTTCGAATTGGTGAAAGAAACGACTTTGTTATGACAGAAGCTCGTTTCGTTGTTATTCTTTGTTAGTAATTTTATTGTACAAAGGAAATTATAATAGCGAAATTGATTGGCGTACTATGTTCTTAGAAACTCAAAACAAAACTCTTTCACTATCTCGAGGATAGAAACACAACCGTATTGTTAATTATATCTAATTTACATAAATATATATATTTTTTCGTTTTAGATACAATCACAATAATAAACTTACAGGATATTATATTTCAGACAACTGCTTTTGATTCTAATATCATATATATATATATATATATATATATATATATATATATATATATATGTTTGTATAGTAAAACAATATGATACTTTTAGAAATACACTTTAAATTTAATTAGTTTCTGTCAACTATTGTGAATATGCCTAAAGACTTTACGTTATTCATCCTGACAAAATATAATTATTGCAACATTAATGTTCTCTCTGCGTATTTTTAAATTGATTTTTTGAATTATACATGAAATTTAAAATAATATCAGATAAAATAATGAACCATTGTTCTATTCTTATTATTTTGTTTTAGTAAAAGTTAATTATATGCACACAAATATGTTTTAAATACCCTTAAAATATTTTGTGAGTTATTTATGTTTTATAAGTTTTTAGTTTATTTTCAAAATGTTATTTTAAAATCTGTATATATATATAATGTCTTATATATAAATATTTTGTTGTTGTTTTTTCGGTGTGTTTATCGTTAAAGTCATTATCTATAAGATTAAAAACTACGAAACTCAATTTATTAGAGAATAAAGAAGGAAGTCATGTAAAGAAGATTATAATTAAAAAATAACGTTTTTAATCCCTTTATATAAATTTTAGTTTAAATTGTTAAATCATATTTCAAGTTCAAAGTTTAACATATATAAAAATGTTAACTATTAGTCATTCTCTCAAATTTACTCCTACTTGACTACTATAATTTCAGTCATTAGTCAAATTTTGATTTAAAATTAGATACTATGATACACCAATTTATTATTTTTTTATATAATAATAGATACAAGCTACATTCTATTTATAGCTACATCAATTTAGTGGATACCTTCTTTAATTTCCTGCAAAATGAATCTTTTTTTTAAATTACATTATATAAAATTCAATATAAATGTAGAATGTAGAATGCTAAATGTCTTACATTAAGAAAATAAATTTAGGTAGATTATCTTTTTAATTATACTGAATATTTAGTAAAAAGGTGTTTGTTTCATTATAAAATCTTTTTACTACTAAATGTAATTATAGAATGTCAAAAATTTTGAAACGTATACTATTGTCTATATTGTAGTTAACATTTTAATTATAATATCAATTAAGTTACTAAATATGAACATTTTGTTTTATGATTATATTCTATTGTATTTCTTGCCGACATTGTTTAATTTAATGGAAGCTTTAAAAGAATGCATGTTTAGTTCATCTTTAAATACATACACTTATAATAAATAAAAGTAATCAGATGAAAGATATTTATGAACAGTTTTTTTTTAAATATAATACAAATTATTTTAAAAGTAACTGGAGAACATTTCCATTCAAATTAAAAATATTTTTGTATATAATGAATGATGAACGCCAGAGGATTTAAATTAATTATATGCACTCACTTAAATATTCGTATGTAAACAAATATATCTATACATATTTATGGTATGTAGCATCTTAATTGTGTACGAATATTTTTATTGAAAATCCGTGTACGTTCGGTTACAGTTGAATTACATAGAATAACAATGAATGTTTTTCTATTGCAATCTGTCAAGGTTTTGAATATTGTGTAGCAAAACTAAAATGTCAAGCGCTTATAACGCAACCTTGTATAGTGTTGCGAACTTCTCCAAAACTACACAAAAGTCTTAGAAACGTAATTGCGCCGAGCGGAGGGAAAACGTGGTACCGCGACGCGTCCAAGCATAACGCGGCGTCTGAAGGCCGCGCGTCCATTCTGTTCCGCCAGGTTGTCGGTTCGAGCACCGACGCGATACACACCAATAAGCATGGCGAGTGAGTGTCATGGTATCATGTGTTCCGTCGATGCAAAATTCCAATATTAACATTTTGATTAATTAAGATTATTTGAGTTATCTTTTATGCATGTGGAACACGATTGGCGTTATGGCACATTTAAAATGTGTTTTTTTAACGTTTCTTTCTTTTGAAACATGTGTGCTGAGCGGTAAATTTGTCTTAGTTTCTGCACACTTTGTGATTTATTTGAAGACCTTCTGCGAAATGTATAGAGCAACGAACCTCGACGAGACATAAAAATCTCATTTGTAGGTAGATTTTTAATTTCGATTTATTTTATATTTCAATGTGCATGCGATATATATATATATATATATATATATATATATATATATATATATGATATACTTAATTATTGGATAAAGTTCTTAAAGAAATTTTATGAATAAAATCACCCGTTAAATAAATCCGTAGTAAGATATATTTTCATATTTGAGATTTATCTATCTCTTATATATATATATATATATATATATATATATATATATATATAATTAATTTTTCATTCAACAGTTCTGCTATTTAATAGTCATCATAGCGGTTCTTAGAAACAGATTTCATTTTCGCAAAAAATATTTTAGACTAGATTTTAAGATGTTTACTTTTTCAGTGTAATCTCTTTCTTTTTATACTTTTGCATATATTTAAATAGTTGTGTATATAAACATGTGTAAAAGAACAAAACACCGTAATAAATTGCTTTATAAATTAAGAAATAAGTGGCGAAACATTTTAAAAAAATATCCAAATAACATATTTTAGTATTTAAATTAATGTAACCAATAAAATTTTTAAATATATATATATATATATACGTATATGTATATATATATATATATATATATATATGATCGAAATGTTATTTGCAGACACGTTAAATGAAACTTCTAATTAAAATTATTTATTCGCTTCATTATTATTTTTGATTAGTTACATTTCCTCACTGGATTCGTGAATATATCAAGCTGTGATTCAATAGTGTTTATACATTTTTTTTCAAAAACTGTATAATATTGTAATATGTTTTAATTATGTATTTTTAGACGTATTTACATGCTTGAAAGTATTACTTGTATGCAAGTAATTTATTTACAGCTATTTTGAACAATATAACAGTTATATATATATATATATATATATATATATATATATATATATATATATATATATATATATATATATTACATGTGAGAAATTGAACATTTATACTCTATTAGGATTCCTTACATGTTGTAATGAAATGATACAAGATTAAGGTTAAAGTTTTTATTAGAATGAAATTGTAAAAAGAAGCCAGTTCAATTAATACAATTTATACAAATATTTACTCTTAAAAAAATAGAAAACTTTCGATTACTGATCGAACTGAGTGTATGAATTTACAAATTTTTAATTGCATTATATATTTTATAATTGGATCATTTTTTCTTTTATGTTTCTTCAACTTGAATAAGAAAATATTATTGCAATTTTATTGTTGT
>CM068319.1:23808958-23826458 GCA_034766995.1 Acanthacorydalis orientalis
ATCAGCGAGAGTATTCGAAATGTTCATGTGACGAAAGGTTGCGCGAACGATTTTTAATCGAATATTCACCTAGTAATAGATGTATAGGATATTTTTCTCACACTTCATATCTCCAAGTAAGTCGAGAGTAAGTGAATTATGCATAGAAAAAATGACAACACATAATTAACTAATTATAACATGTAACCGCACCTGTTAATCGTATAAAACAGTGCTGATATAGATTCAGTATCACAATAATATGCTTTGATTTATAAAAGCGATATTATTATCACATATCGTCTTGCAAGCGAACCGTTAATTGAAAATAAAATTGATTTTTTTCCTTTTACGGTTATTTTTGAAAGTTTCTCGTCAGAACTGAAACAGTCCGATAAGAATTTACCATTAAATCTGGAAATCGTTTTATTTTATTGCATTGATGTAAGTGAACATATCGATGTAACGCCTGGCTCGATGTGTAAAGTGCCGAAGGCGTTTATAATATCAGAGTCAGTTGCTACGGTTAGAGTAACGCGTTGTGCAATCCAACGGCTACATGTATAAAATGTAGGTGAACTATGCAGTGCGTTCTCAGATGATTTCATGTTGGAAATATCGTGTTGCCTAGTTGGCTGACAACGGAGCACAATTTCGCCAATCATCGTAACTTCATTACTTTAATGTGTATGTCGTAAACGTGTAGGTAATACTATCAATCTTGCTTTTATTATATATACAGATGTAAAGAAAAAAATCGTATTGACAGTTAATTATTCGTAGTACGTTTTGACCCAGATCAGGAATATTATATTAGTAGTGGATGGTTTATGTATGTATATATATATATATAAACACACGTACATTACTTATGTATTAATATATATATATATATATAAGTTCATACACTTGAAACATACTAATTAACGATAATTTATCGAAACATCCTTTAAATGTTACTTTGTTTACATACAAACTTATGCAAAAGGAAACAGATTATTAAGCAACGATATGAAAATTATAAATAAATTATCCTTTTTTATTACTTGTATATCATTCTTTCTGCAAAAATATTCTCATTTCCAAGTATGAATGCTTGACCTATTGCATTATTATGTAGTCTTATTTTCCTGTTATTCTTTTTTAATTGTTTCCATTTAAGCTAAGGAATGCAATTAATTACGTTGTTAAAAATGATAAATTTGTGATTTATTTGTTTTATATAAAAATTGTTGTCACAATAGTTTATTTTCAATTATTTTGTTAACAATGCAGGTTAATTTTATTTTGTTATTAGTTAAAGTATTTCAGTTCTTCTGAAACTGTTTGAAAACTAAAACTACTATGACTTAAACGTATTTTAAGAAATATAAATGAATGAAGAAATATTATTCATAAAAATGAAATCGTCAATGGACAAATTTAAAACGATTTAATTTTGAAGATTAATATTGAGTCTCCAGTATTAAAAATGTGGAGTGTTTTAGAGGAAATAGTTAGTTATTCTTCCACATTATTAGTTAATCTAAATATAAATAAAAAAATCACCTGTCAATATAATTGTGGGTACCAATAATTAATTAATATTATTTTTCATTTACTTTTATTTATTATGTAATATATATATATATATATATATATATATATATATATATATATATATATATGTACATATAATCATATTAATTAAAAAATATGATCACTTAAATTGTTTTCTACAAAAAAATTATAATTTTGTTGTCTAGTGTTCAATTTTCGAATTATTACCATGTTAGATGTATGGATTAAAAATAATTGAAATAAAATAGATTCTATTGAAGAATGTTTCTCAAAAAATATTTATTAATGAAAATTTTTTGCAATTATAAAAATGTTTTAAATTACTAGATTGCGTAATAGATAGATAACAAATAATTTTCTGAACTGAATACAAAAAATTTGATAAAAACTAAATTCTATGTTATGTTGTATGGTTTTGTAAATTTTTGAGCTTTAAAATAGACTAAAATCATTAAATTCTGTTAGTTTATACAAAATTTCTTTAGTATTTGTTTAGTTATGTCTACAATGCTGTAATAAAAATATTCAGTTGACTGTAAATTTGATAATAATATAAACTACAATAATGGTATTCATTCAAACATGTACTTAATGTATATATTTTTTTTATATAACTGAACCAAATATAGAGCCTATGAATTTTTGACATGTACATAAATTGCTATATACAATGTTTTTTGAGTGAAAACTTTGATTTCATCTACTACATCTTTTTGCTTCATATATTTCTTTATTCCATTTACTACGAGAATAATTTAATTTTATTCTCTCTATCGCAATCCATTCTTTGCTGTATCATAAACAGCAAATTTTTTCCATATCAGTATTTTCTCGTTTAATACATTAATTTTTAAATTATAAAATTTTTAAAAATATTTATTGTGATCTTGTTGATATATTATCCTTTGTCGTTTAGTCCTGTTGCACTATTCTTCAAGGAACAAGTAATGGGATTAAACCAAAAAATACAATATTAATAATTATTATTGCAGATTATTATAATTTAAAGAAAAGAATGACTTAATCAGTTCATTTAAACATTTACTTTCTAATACATCAATTGTTCATATAACTGGACTTTATTTAATAATTATTTTAAAAAACTCAACTATATAGAAAATATAAAATATATTTATATACACTATCAAAAATTTGAAATGTTCTGAAAGTTTTTAAATGCTAGTTAAATGTTTTTAAACATTTGAATACTTTTCTGAAAATATGAAAGAATAATGGTATATAATAATGGAAAAAATTACTTATTTTGGTGAATATTTTGTATTCAATGTTTTTTTTTATTAAAGAAGAATATACTTTTTCTTAAATATATATATATATATATATAGTTAAAGCAAATTTTCCATTTATCTCCATTGTTTGCCAAATTGTATGGTCCACAGTATAATCCTGTTGAAATAAACTGAATAACTGTTTATTACCATTCAATGACACAAACAATTCTACTATAGTCTTAAAGTCACGTCCCAAATTCATTGTTTCAAAATAGATATCGTTTCTCTAACAATACATTTCGAATAGACACATTTTCTGGATAGAACTATTGTAATTTCTGTTGATTAAATGCTATTATTTCTTGATTCCATGATAAAATATATCTGAAAATAAGTACTTACATCAGAAACAACTAGTATTATTTTATTAATAACTATTTGAATAGTACACTAAATGAATGTTTTTTTAGTTCATGTAAAATAGATTGTAATTTATTTAATAATTTTTTTAACTATAAATAATACAATCGTAATAATAATGTGTTTAGGAATTTGCAATATACTAATGGAATTAGTATAAAAGCTTTTAAGTACACTGCATATATTTTCATATTCTTCTGATTTAAATATTATTTTTTATGAAATTGTCACGTTTGAGATTTTTTTTAAATAGATACAAACATAAGGAATATAATTGAAGTAAAATTAAAAAAATACATAATTCTTAAATTACAAAATTGTTTTCCATATTTTTTTTTAATTTGTTATGATTTTTTTAAAATCATAAATAATTAATAAAAATAAAACTATTAAATTCCTAGGTCACAAATTTATTTTCAATACAATATCATTGCCATTTTTGCAATAAATTGATGTATTTTTTTTGTAAATATGCGTATATTTGTAGTTAAGATTTGCTATCTTAAGTTTAGAATGGTTCTTTGTACAAGTGTTACACTCCGAAAGAAATTTTAAATAAAATAAATTCTTCCAAGTTAATCACTCGAAGATTAAAAGAGGTTTAACTATTTTAATACTTCAACCTGTTTTTCTTTTTATGCTCAGATTTTTATAACAATTATGTCAAGAATATTTTACTAGTAATTAATTATTATTTGAATACGTTGATGATTTCAATGGTAATTTCATTAATTTTGAATTGCAAACATAAATAATCTAATATTTGTTTATTTAATTTTATTCAAAGTATCTAAATATCAACGTAAGTTAGATATAATTACTGAAGCTGAAATGAAACAAAAAAATTAAGATACGAGATAATTATTTAACAAAAAAATTGTAAAAAGATTACTTTGAAAAAATATGTTAAATATTTAAAATTTATTAGGAAAAAAAACATTTTTTTCTTAATTTAAAACTACCATTCACTACATTCGTTTTGTTTAATTACTTCATGAATGAAATCTTATATTTGTTCACATATATATATATATATATATATATATATATATATATGTATATAGTACATGTGATCCAATTCTTATATTATTATAACAGGTTATAATTGAGTGCAAACTAAAGCTGTTGCAACACTAACGATAAAATATATCAAGAACGAATTACATAAGAAACATTGTAATCTGTTTATTATAGATCAAAGATAATATAATGACTGGAAATGATTATCAACTAATCATATTTCGGTAAACAAGAAACAATAATGTCTGCTAATTAATTATCAATCGATTGATATTTCTTTTTGGGAACAGCGTGTGTTTGATAAATAATGAATAAACTCATTATAATTATACAAACAACTGGAAAAATATTTATTTCACAACAGATATTCATTAGAGGTATCATTAGTAGCTAAAACTGATTACCATCAACACGATATACATAGTACATTTAGCTCGGAATTTAGATAATTAACGATAAATATACATTTAACATAAAATGTTTGTAGCGTTTGTTAATGTTGTACGTTTTGTGTGATTTTTTGTAAAAAAATTTAGAGCGTGTTTTTTTCATTTGTATGACATGATTTGTTTCTGTATTGATTAGTGTTTGGTTTCGTAACGGTTTTTTATATGATATTATCTATAAATAATTGAAACGTTTGTAAATGTTGGAGAAGTTATGATATGAAATAAAAAATCAAAATTAGGCATAAAATACCAACAACTTTCAAAAAAATACACGTGTTTGCATTTTGAAGAATATAAATTATAGGTTTATTCCGGCAGAACTATCAGTGTATGCATTAAATAAATATTTTCTATCTAGAACACACTTTTAATCTTTTTTAATTTCCGTTTATAGTTCAATTGACTACGTACATAACAATTATATATATATATATATATATATATATATATATATATGTATGTATGTATAGAATAGAATAGTAATTATTATAATGAAAAATAAAAAAAATTAAATGTATAGTTAGGATTGATAGTTGACATAATATATTTATAAAGCTAATAATGAAATATAATCAATATAAAATCATTAAATACATTTTAAGAGGTCTAAAGGATGTTAAGAACAGGCAAATTAATCAAAAATGTATATAATTAAATATTTCGGTCTTATTTTAGTCATATTCTTTATTTCTGCACAGACTGTTTGTAGAGTTTCAATAAAAGCAATAATTTTAAATATTATAATACCATATTTAATTTTATTAATGAGTTTGCTTTCTTTTTAAAGGATCAAAAAAAGGAAACTGTTTTTTATAGTATTTTAAAAGTCACTTAAACAAACATGAAATTAAAATATACGTACAATATAGAATATTATTTAAATTTAGCATATAGTAGTAAACATGAACCTCATACCTTTTATTATCTTTAATTAGCATCTTAATCATAATAGGCTTACTGATCTGTTTATTTAATCGAATAGAGTTTAATTTATATATATATATATATATATATATATATATATATATATATATGTATGTATATATATATATATAGAGAGAGAGAGATGTACATGTGTTTGTGAATAGATAGAAAGCAAATTAATAAAAAGAAATACTGATATTTTAATTGAAGAATAACGAGTTAATATTGATAACACATATTTGTTTATTTAAAATAAATTAAATGGCAGATTTATTGTGTTGATTTATATGAAAATGTATGATCATTTTCAATATAATTGATTATCGATAATTCACATGTCTTCAATAACGCCTTTAAAATATTATTTTTTTATATACTTTAATGATAGAGTTTTATAAAAACAATAAGTGTTACTCTAAAAAAACAATTATCATTTCCCGGAAATATTTATTGAGCTTCTATGGAATTGAATTTATATTTTAAAAATTGCTTTCAACTAATACAAATCTCTGTATACTGAATTCCTAGAAATTAGTCTGAATATTATGTTTATATATATAAATACATACATACATATACTTCACATATACCTATTATATTTTTGGTATTTTTCGGTTTGTTTAAAATGGCATAAATAATTGTTTTATATATAACCTAAATATAGAATATTTCAGCAGTAACTGTAGACGAAAAAACAATTTAAATGTGAATATATAAATAGTTAGGAGGATATTATATAAATGTTTATATATATATATATATATATATATATATATATATATATATATATATATATATATGTATGTATTTATGTATATGTATAGAATGTGTGTTTAACTGTTGCATAATATTTTAATATTGTTCTATTTATGCATAAGATGATAATAAAAAAAACGTGATAATAAATTTCTAATTAAAATAATAAACTGAATACGACGGCTAGTCTCAAAAGGATTTACATAATCAACATCACTCAAGTGTGCAAAAAATGTTGCAAAATGACACCGGTCCGACTTATAATTAATAACAACAAACGATCTCATTTTGTTGATGTTAACTGCATGTACGGAACAGGTACTAATTTAAAAACATTACAGTTTTCTGCATAACATGCTTAAAGTCGTCTGACAGAAACATTGTTGTGAACGAAAGTTAATAAGTATAGAGATTTTTTTTTGGCCGAACGATATTTTTGCTTAATGATTATTCGTATTAAAGCATGTAATGGATGAATTATGACGAGTGATCGTGTTACAATACTTCGAAATTCGAGAGATCATTATATCGTAAATTATTGCAAATGGGTTTTAATAAGGGTAATTAATCGATTGAACAGTAACGATGTCAATTTTGTATGATATATGTACATTACGCACGATAGTGTTTGTACACGAATTTTAAATTTGAAATATATAAAGATTTGTATTAATGTAATCTATGTTAAAAAAATGGAATTATTTTTTAAATGATTGTATATAAAGTTATATTTGCGTTGTATTATTTTTATATACTGTTTATATTAAATATTAATTTAAATTAAATTATGTAAGTTTTTCAATTTGCAATAAGCTAAATATATCTTGTGCTGAAGACATGTTATTAACACAAGTAAAAATTAGTAAAAATGTATTTTTTTTGATTTAGTTATAAAACTGTTATTTGATTCAATATGAAAAATATTTTCTAAGAAACGCAATAAATAATATTTGAATATTATTGAAAGATATAATCATACTAGAGATATATGATAGGGAAACATGTATACTTAGATATTGATTTATTTATTTGGATTTTATGTTCAAATTTATAAATACTTACACTTTTAAAAATCATAATGAGTGATTGTAATATCGAATAGATTATTATAAAAGAATTATAAACATTTATTTATACAAATATATTAAAAATATCAATGATAAAACATTTCATTATTTTACTAATCTGTTTTTTCTTTTATTTTCAGGTGAGTCTTTTAAAATATGGTAGTTCGATTTTGAATAATCAAAAGAATGGGTATGTAAAATTTATTATATATTATTATTTTATTATATATATATATATATATATATGCCCTTTTCTTACAATAACAATTATAATGAATACAGTTGTAGAGCGCGCTTGTGGTAACAGTCCTGGTTTAGTTGTAATGCCAACAAATACTTGCGTCTTGTCTCATGTTTTACTCTGTGCTAATGAATTGAGGTCCTCATGCACTGCATACTGAGTGACTTGGAACGCGATATAACGATCTCAAAATGAGGTTTATATTTTTTGAGCTCATTAGCTGTCCGTTCTCGACGCTTTATAGTAAACGTACGACAAAAAGTAAAATCCGACTTAAGAAAAAAAACGACTGTTGGAAATTGTTCTATAGTCAGGTTTCACGTTACGTGTGCGTGCGTTGACTTTTGGGTCTTCCACTTGTTGTAATTTATACAGAATACAAAAAAAAAGTTCACATAAAACGTGGTTGAATTTAAATTATTCTTTTTTTTTTGTATATAACATTTACAATTGCATATAACATATGGTTAATATCTAAAAATTTATTCTCGTTGAGTAATTGACAGAGTTGTAAAGATTTTTTTATCGTACGTAACTATATTTTTTTTAATTATATGATGAGTTGTGCAATATTTCAATGAATCACTAGTCTGTGCTTTTCATTTATAATTATTTGTGTATGTATGTATATATATATATATATATATATATATATATATATATATATATATGTATGTATGTATGTATCTATGAATTAAATTTGTATATTCATCATTAGTTATATAATTAATATATTGAGAAGTGTAGAAACAAATACAAAAAAAACATGTAAACGTCAAATATATTAATAAAAATTATTTACAATATTATTCAGTATAATTTCAAATATTACAACATGATTCTTAGAATAATTATTGAATAATATATTTAACATATAATTATTGTCAATTATATACATTTTTCAAACCACAAATAATACTTATCTTACATTATTTAAATTTGATTTTTTTAAATATTAATAAGAAAATATTTTATAAATTAATATATTTTTAGATTTAATAAAGTCATATGATTTAATTTACTTTTTATAGTCATTGTTTGTATTGATTTTAATCTAAGTTATTAACAAAAATAATAAATAAAGAGTAATAAATCGGAAAAAGTGATTTCATCAAATTATCGATTAATAAATTAACTATATATCTAGTTATGCCTAGTTTTGTTATAGTGAATAGTTATAAAATAATTTATTTAAATGAATTGAAATAGAAAGTGATGCATGTTTGTATATATGCATCAATGTTTATCAATTAGGAAAACAGATCTGTTGTTTAAAATTAAAATTGTATGGAATGTACAACAAATAGTATAAGATATAGAACTCATAAAAAGTTTGTACTGTATTTTAGGCTATGAAATATTATAATAGATAGGAGATTGCTTTTAATATTTGATTGACGATGATTTTGATAAAAGTATACAATAACCTCAATAAATTCCATTTAAAATAATTCAAATTGCACAAAAGTTAGAATGAAATGCTTGTTTCTTTAGAAATTATAAATGATACTCAATGAAAGTTAATAAGTTGTGTTATGTGGGCGACAAAAATGGTTGGTGACAGTACGAATCATCAATAAGGATTAATACAAATAAAAAAAAACTTATAAAAGTAAAAAGAAAATTTTAAATATTAACTTCATAAAACATTCATACGCTTTTTTGAATATTCAAAATCCAAGAAGAGGTGGAGGTTATGTGATAATATTTGAAACCAGTAGAATTTGCAATTAAAATTTTAGATAACGAATCTAAAATTAAGAATTATTTTCTTTTTAACTAGTTGTATTAAAAAATATCAATAAAGTTTCAGTCTTTTATTCATTATTTCAACTTACAATTGAATATCAAACATGAAACAATGACAATTTCTTATTTGGAATTACATGATATGTTAATTACTTTAAATGATTAAATTAATAGACTTAATCTAGATATGAGTGTCTGTAATATTCATTCGCCTCATTTATAATAATTTGCTGACTGGCTATTTATAATTTTGGATTTAGTTTTTAAGTATTCATTTTAAATTCATGGAAAAACAAAAGTCTGTTCTTGTAAAATATACCAATTTTTTATTCATGTATATTTTCTAATATTTGATATAAAACGTGATATACATCTATTCATACTCTACTCAAATAACGATTTGATCAGTATCTAACTGAAAATTCATATTATTACAAAATATTTATGCATAAACAGAACAACTCTATTAACATAATGATCCAGTGTGGTAGTATTAAAAGGAATTGGAATAAACAAACATAGAATCGAACGGTTGCAACAGCAAAATAGAGTACGAAGATTGTTGATCCCTAGTTCGTCGTCTTTGTTATATAGTTATATCCTACATGTTTGTTGATAAAATATGACGTCTGTGTATCTCAGTATGGTTAAGTAACAGGTTAGTCACCTGGCCAGGCCACGCAAATGCAATGTGTATCACATGCAACTGCAATTGAACATTGCATTATGCATGTATATGTGCATTTATTTATTAGCGGTTGCAATTTAAAATTGATTTTTTTGTGCAATCATGCGGATTTCGCAAGATTTAAAAATAGTATACGCTAAAGTATGTAAATATTTGCATTGTAAATGATTATTATTTTCAATTCAGGAATATACAATTGTATATATACTACACATATTTTTACACATTTATGTATATATATATATATATATATATATACTTGATTATAAAAAAAAACTGATGAATATGTATGAGTAAATGAAAACTTAAACTCGGAAGAAATGTTAATACATAAATTTGAGCTACGAAAAATAAATGATTTAAAATAGAAAAAGTCATATATGAATAAATAAAATATTTTGCACGCTGAATTTGTTGTCGCAAAAGAACCATTTTTTATATACCGCAGTACTTTTTATCAAAATATTCGACATTTGATTATTGAATATTTTAAATTTTAAGTATGTTTCGATGGCGAGACGGTCATCTTTCGAGTGAACAGATACAAGAGATACGTGCTTTAGTACTTCTATGCTAGATTTTTCTGTCTCTACGCACTTAAGATGATGTTATTTCAATTGAAATACGTATAAGTCAAAATCAAAATAAATAATCATTAGTTGATTGAACATAATGAAAAGTAAAAGTTTTTTGAAGCCTGGATAATGATTCATTTTTAAAAGAATATTATCGTTTATTCGTGTTTAAAATATAAAATAAAAATTGTTTTTTATCATAAAACATTTTGTTTAATCATATGCTTGAATCAGTAATTTTAAATATATTCATAAAAATAATAACATACTAAAGAAAATTAATTTATAATGAAATTTATCAATAATTTTAAATTAATTATCCATGAATTGTAAGGTATGTGTGCATAACTTGCAATGATTTTAAAAGAACGCGATTTGTATATCAATTTATGTTAATTATTTTATAATTTCATTTAATAAAGTCTTATGTAATATGAAATTATATTATTATAATTTATATATATATATATATATATATATATATATATATATATACAGGAACGAAAGCTGGACAGTAATGCTTCTATTTTTCCCATAGAGAAAAATACATTTTCACTATATTTAAAAGAATGTAGTTTGAATGAATACTTAAAAAATATGTTAAGAGAATTTGTTACAATAAAAATTTGTTCATGAGAAAATATTATATTTAATTGCACAGTAGTATAAAACAACTCAAACTATATTTGAAATGTTTATATATATATATATGTATATAATGCTTAATACACCAGGAAATATATCGTAAAATTAAAATTGTACGAGTAGAAGCGAGTTGAAAAGTATGTAATCAAGTTGAAAGTTGAAATGTGAATACTGTACAGAATGTGTTTATATAAAATTGTAATTTAATTGTTTTTGTGGTATGTACACTTACTCTTATATATATATATATAATTATAGATTAAATTATGATGCGTTAAACATGTGGATTTGTTCGAGACGTTACTTTTGTATTCATTAGAAATTTTTTATGGTTGAAATCATGACTGGGCTATTCATCCCGAGTTAAAAGTCTAGACACGAAGTAAATGCGATGATTGGTGTGACATAATAATTTATAAATGAGAATCATACATATTCGAACGGCAGTCAAGTGGTTAAAGAGTATTCAGATATTAATAAAACAATTGAATACAAGTGTAAATAATTAAATTATTTGAATTTTTTTAAAAGTAATAAGTTTGAAATAGGATGTCAATCTTTACCGCGAAAAAAATGACTAAATAAAAGTAAAATTTAAAAAATTATTACAAATATTAATACATATACTACTAACTCTGTTTAAAACTGTACTGAATAAAAAAAATAGTAGACATTTGATTGACTCAGTTAAACACACACACACACACACACACATATATATATATATATATTAAATTTTGCTCAGTCACTTCCATTAGCGATTTTTTTAAATTTGAAATTAATTGCTCTAATTTCAATGATCAAATTTGTATCTAAATTTTATATCTATTTGAGAACAGTTAATTATAACAGATAGAAAGACTATTATATAATTTAAATCAAGATTATTAAGATTTTATTCTTTAAATATATTAAATAATTATTATAGTCAGTTGCATATGAATGACAATTTTCTCAGAATATAAATGAAAACATTAAATTTACATAAAATTCTTACCTATATATATATATACACTTTCTTAATTTCATTTATTAAGTATCATTTTTTAGTATTTTTTATTAATTGAAAATGTACAAGATACAGGGAATATTTTTTTTTATTCTACTATTAGAAACAATATTTCCGTTCAGTGATTTGACAGGATGTTTACTATTTTCAATAATTTCTCATAAATCTGCGTTTTGATAATTATATATATATATATATATATATATATATATATATATATATATATAAACTTATTATAATTATTTTAATTCATAAATATAAATAAAATAAACATTAATTACTTTAATTATCTATCAACTTTAAAGTAAAATGTTGCTTCTATCATTTACATAATTACGGATGTTACCCAAAAATGATTAAGTATATAGAACACCTACAAAATAAACATACACATACGTACATATGCACATATATGTGTATATATACATATATATATATATATATATATATATATATATATATATATATATACACATATAGTAGGTATGTGTACATATGTTAAATTATGAATTTAAATTTAAAGTGAAAGAATAAATTTCTAAACGAATATAATTAGTTCTTAATGGCAGTTGTTAAATTTGTAAATTGAGGAAATTTGAATTTATTAGTCACATCGTAAATATTTTTGTGACAGATTTTGTAATTATATAAAAAATACAGTAATTTTAACTATTTAATGTGAATTGTAAATCAAACGTTTTGATATATACGTACACAAGTTTGTATCCGTTTCTATCTTTACAGTTATTTATGATTGGAAAATTTGTTATAAAATCTTTTATTGCAAAAATATAATCATTTTGTCATATGTGGACTTTGATATGAATGTATATATATATATATATGCATATATATATATATATATATGTATATATTTATGTACATGTATACTAGGGGGCTTCGCCTCCTGTTTTCTGTCCTCCCCAACCCCCTACGTTTGAACTAATTTACACTGCGTTTTCATCTATTTATTAAACATTAACGCACTCGTTTTGATAAATAATTCAATTGAAATATGACGTTTAAATTTTATGACAAATTTTTCGTTAAAGAAATGATAATCAAATGAAAAAGTAATTAAACCGAAGCATCGATTAAAAAACGAGTATTTTTCGTGTATACATTTCTACGGTGCGTATTTTTTAAGTAAATTCTGCAAAAAATATTCGTTACAATCGTCAGGAGAGAGTAAAAGTTATAGTCTTCAATGATATACTACAGTAGAAATTAATCGATTTGGAGTTAAAATTAACCGTTGAGAGAACCAAGTAATTGTACTGCATGAACATATTTTCTAACTCTGAATGAAAGACGATTCTCGTTTATTTTACCTAAAATGTTTTTTTTTTTAAGTTTGGTTGTGAACTGTTTTTACAAGCAGGATTATATAATTTATTTACATAAGGAATTCTTTATACGATAAATATGCACACTAATTACCTATTTTATAAATATTTAATGGATTACTTCTTTTTGATAAAAATAAGCAAATTCTAAGAAGTAAATATTATTAAATTAAGTTTACTAATTACCATATGTCATTCATATATATATATATATATACATACACGGACACATTAGTATGAACTTAGTACTCAACATAAGCTTACATTAGTAATCTTATGTTGAGATACTGTCGTTTAAAATAAAATATAAATTTCCATAAATTATATTTTACCTTCGAAACATATAATTATTTATGATTTATCATTAAAGATTAACACTAAAAAGAAAATATATAAATAAAGGAACAGATGAAGCAGAAGCCGATATTATAATTTGCATTTAATGGTAAGATAATGGAGAATTTTTTTCATACTTCGCGTGCAGTCGAAGATGCGTCTCTTTACTTCACATACATCCTATAGTTTTTATCATTTATAACGATGTGTACGTATACAATCTGATGATGCGTGAGCAAGATGTAACCACTGATTGACAACATACCTTCTCAAAATGTAGTGACAGGACGATAGATCGTTAGACAACCACTTGCATAGTTTAGTCAGCCTTGAATAACACTGCGTTGGAGGTCTAATCATTACGTTGAAGTTCAACTTGTTTAAATACTATAATTTTATTTCATTCATTTTTTTTCTTCAGATAGTTAAATATAATGTTAATTTAGTTATTACAGTTGTTTGTACTAAAACCTGTTTAAACAAAACTTGTTAAAATATAACAGAGTACATTTATAGTTTCAATGAGGATATCAGATCGAATTTGTTTGAAAATTGTATAAAAAATCAATTCGTGATCAATACTTGGATGATTTTTTTCTGAAAAAATTGAACAGAAATAAATCATACTAGTCACATGGCAAGAACAAATATATAAAATAGACAATTATATCAGAAATGTTCAAAATATACTTAATTTTTAAAATTATTCGAATGGAGTATAGAGCTTAATATTAAAATTTTAAATTTATGGTTAAAAGTTAGAAAATGGAACCCAGGTTTCAACAAATTATATCCTTTAATTTTTATGACAAGATGTTTTTAATTTTTTATCAACATGTTTTAATATTCATTTTAAATAAAAAATTGACAACCTTTTAAAATTTCAAATGGTGTTTTTTAAAATCTCAACTGACTTTTCTAGTTCTAATATATATATATTATATTTTACATTAAATAAGAATTGAATTTTTACGGGAGTTATGTCTAAAAGAATTCCTGAATTAAATGAAGACAAAGCATGAGATTAAAGATTTAATAACTATAAAATTTTCAAGAATTATTTCATTTACAGTTAACATTTTATACATGTTTTAAGTGTAAGAAATGTACTTATTATGAATTGATTACGTAGTTTTATAAAGAATACTATATTAATAGCTTTATCTGCACAGAAGAACATACTGAATGAACATAAAATATATATAATGTTTTATGTACATTCAAGAATTTATATGTGTTCATGATTTTCATTTTATATCTATCATTTGATAGAATATTTGTGTTATAATAAAGATTAAATTAGTTATTAACATTTTATTAATAACTATTTTAATCTCTCATTTCTTAAAATTACTGCTTCACTAAAAGTTGAATAAAATTGACAAATCAAAGATGTAAAATGGCTTTAAAACTTTAAATCTTTTAGAAAATGCACAATTGTGAGACGATATTCACAATGACATTTCATTCATCAAAAAATACTTATAGGAATGAGGTTATTCTCATGCATTTTCCCACACCTAACTGTTGTATTTTTTGAAGGTGTGTCTTATACATGGAAGATGTTTGTATTAAAGTTTATACTAGTCATGTATATATATATATATATATATATATATATATATATATATATATATATATAATAGTTATTATTGTTAAATAATATTTATACATTTTTTAAATATAATTGAAAATAAATTAAGGAAAACTTTGTAAAAAATATTTCTATTCGTATGAAAACAGATTTTTATTAAAATTGTAACGTCGTAGCACATTATGTATTATTAAATTATTTAAGCACAGATGTAAGTTTTATTCAATTTAAATAATTAATACATGGAATGAAATCAAAAAATATATACTTTCATAGTTGTGGTTTTACTAACAACTCAGGTAAAAATCATAAACTCTCTCTAATCGATACATATTTACATGTATCATCCTGTTTTCGTAATTAATATTTAAAGGTTATTCAGAGTAATTATCAATCATTATTGTAACCTCAAAGTGCAAGCAATTGATCATTTGTATTTAGATCGGCAAAGAGGAAATTTCCCATAAATATAAGTACATTGAAATATTTTATAAACCACAGAAAAGAAAACATTATTATATTAAACATTACATTTCAGTAACAATCCATTCGATGACATTAAAAATTTACAATTTTTCCTCTACTGTCGCGTTTCCAGGAAGAAGGTAACAAAAATGAACCGCAAATGCAGTACTAAACTTATACTTTCAGTAAATCGAAGATATTTCTCATGTTTCCTAGAGGCACACAAACGCGTTCTGCACTTAGTAGTAATGATTATCGTACATTATACTCATACGTGTGTGTATAAATAAGCTGAATCATCTTTATATTATCAAAGACGAATAATAATTGACACGGAACGTTTTCGAGAATTTATATCGCTCTAAATCAAATGAATTGACTGCAACAGATGAAACGGATTCGTGAAATAATAAAAAAAAATTATCTGCTCCACATCACGATACCTCGACTTCTATTGAACATATCTTATTCCGTGTCGTACTATTTCCCACACGAGTTTTGTTATACACGCATATGAGAAAAGTACATGTCGATTTAATATGGAGCATTGTTGTTTTCAAGTTCTTATATAATGATCGAAACGACTCCATCTCGATCTTACAATTAGTTTATATCGTATTTAAACTGAAAATACGGTTTTATTGTCGTGATTATCGTTACGATTTCACCGTACATTAATAAACGATTCGACTATGTTACAAATGGATTTTAACTCATTTACTGCCTACTACGAGATATCTCGTAGTGTGGGCATGTACCGCGAATGCCGGACGAGACATCTCCTAGTCTTCGCTATAAGTTTCAATTGACTAGCTTTATGGGGTTTTCCCGTGATGATCATTACACATCAGTATTACTGATTGTAGCTAGATGGAATTTGTGAGGCAACGATCACTGCAGCATGAAATAAAATGAAAAGAGAACTTCTACATAATGAAAGGGTTCATCAAATAAACATTCCACGTTATTTCGTAGTCAGCACTCATTTTACGAATTTTATTCTGTGGTGTCGTCTTCGAGATATCTCGTAGGTTTTTCTTTTCTTCAAATCATTATAAATGCAACTCAAGGATTATATCTGCAACTAACTAATATTAAATTTTAAGAAATTTCGTTGTTTTCTTTAAAATAAACTTTTGGCACCCAGTGCAAGACATGCTTAATTTTCCCGGCAGTGAATGAGATAAACGGAACTATCACATTTTCTGATACATGTGATAAAGATTAATTTATTAATTAAGACAATTAAAGAATTATTTTTATGACATAATGTGTTAAAAATATAGGATTGTTCTGTGAGTGTAAAATATTAAAATATTTCAAATTAAAAATTGAATATGAATTATAAAAAAAATGTATACAATGCTCCATAAATGAGTAAAACGAAACATTTTCATGTTGTACACATACACTGAGACATATATATATATATATATATATATATA
>CM068319.1:23831458-23838958 GCA_034766995.1 Acanthacorydalis orientalis
TATATATATATATATATATATATATATATATATATATATATATATATATAAATATAACACATGTATACAATTTGTTTAAAGTATAATAGTAGCAACGGCGTCAATATATTACATCGTTTTACCTTGCTTTAGCTTATTAATATACTTTAGATAAAAAATAAATAATCTTTAAATGTTTGATCTTTCCCATAGATTTTCAAGGTGTGGTTAGAATTTTTTGTTCACACATCTCTTGTGTAGTATTTCTTATTTATCTCTCTCTATCTTATTCGATTTATATATGTTTTTATATATTTATTCAGTATACACATAAGTGCATATGCACATATATATATATATATATATATATATATATATATATATATATATATATATATATTTGTTCATGTATATCATCTGCTATTTTTATTTCAATATAATCCGCATTATGAAACTAACGATGAAGTGAAATATTTCAGATACTAAGTATTCCAATAAATCTATGCGAAAATATCTTAAATGAAAATGAACTATTTACTTATTTTATTTAGTAAATGACTTTTAATATCACGTTACTGATAATAAAATAATAATACAATTGCTCTTATATATATATATATATATATATATATATATATATATATATATATATATAATATAGTTTAATATCAATCAATTTTATGTAACAAAATTGAAAAGAGATTAAAATAAAATCCGTTTAAATATTAAAAAAAAAATGTATTTTTTAATCTGTTAAGTAAATTGCTCAGTTATTAAATATATTTGGCTGGTTATTAAATTTAATACAAGAAATTAGTTGTTAATAAAATTGACAGCTTCCTAGTTAGTTCCAAATCCGTAGCCTATTTACGTTTAATATATTTTGTCGGTTATTGCACCACATCCGTTCTTAGAAATAGAGGTAAACATTTCAAGGTAAATTATTATGAATGAAAACGAAAAGTGATAAAAAATGAGATACCATAATAATTATCATCGAATGCATTAATTTAAATTGTAAACAGTATTTTTGTTTAAATTAGAAAATGAAAAAAACACTTAATTAAAACAATGGTCCTTTTTTAAAGACTTATTGATATATATATATATATATATATATATATATATATATATATAGAGTGATAGATCGATAAATATATAGATATATATGTAGTACACTATATATGCTTATTAAAAATAAGTACGCCCATTAAACAAATCGCTCTTACTGACAACGACGACTATTAATTATCGTTCACTTTTATATAACAATTTGAAATAAAATCATTAATAACTAAATCCTATAATTATTGATCAATTACAAAAATCGCAAATTCACTTACTATAATTTTTCCAATTAACGAAATGTCAGTGTAATTGTAATGAAAATTTGGATTGGAGTTAATGACAACGCATATTATTCGACCTAGATATAACAAGTTTCGATAAGAAATAAAAAACAAACGTATAGAATTCAAGTGTGTGTATGTACATGTTTTTTTTTTGAAATTTTAAATAAGCCTAATTAGAGAGTCATGTTGAAAAAATGCAACTTGCCAATAAATTAATGTTCATGTCATTTCAAAGTAACTGTATCGTTATCTAAATGCCTATTAGCGATTGTTGGCACGGGTCTTATAGACAAATAAAAAGAGTAGGTCATTTATAAAGAAATGAAGAACGGCTACTGCAGTACATCGAACATCAATTCTTGTGAATCGCCAGCTTCCGTAGGATATGCTCTCTTTAATCATGCATTACATTAAGATACATACATATAATCTATGATCAGTCGTATAAGCGTGTGTGTATGTGTCTTTTTTTTCTGACATGGACGTATGAAAGAGATTAACGTCGAGTCAAGTGTATAAAACTTGTTAACTAGAGTGTATATCCTTAAGTATATCGAAAAAAATATTAAAATGTTCTTTGCATGTAAGTCACGTGGCTGTAACAATTTTATTTGTCGTTTTCTGTTTCACTTTTGATCTCATTTTCCTTAAAAAACGTATATATTAAACACGAATTCCTTACAATTTACTTCAGATTATCGACATTATTTTTTTCTTATTATTTTGTATGGTAATATAATTTTGAATTAAATATTTTATTTGTGGAATATACATTTCATATATTGCCATAGTGATTGATTGTTAAAAAAATATTTTAATATTTATGTTTATATAATAATTTATATATATATATATATATATATATATATATATATTGTTAATAAAAACAAGTAACCAATTGTTCAAATTTAATTTCAAATTTAAGGTCATTCTAGAGATCGAGCCTAATTTCTCTGATAAAATGAGATAAAAAATATTTTTTAAGTGCATTATTTTCATTTCAGTATCATCTCATGAATTATAATTAATTCTTAAATGAATGTATCTTTAAGATTCGTGTCTTGTATCATGAATTACAAAAGCATTGCGTGTGTCAATAAAAATGTTTTTAAATTAGTGTATTTTATTGTCAGTGAACTTATTTCGAATGTAAATTATTGGCATACTAGAAGATCAAGATCAATCAAATGCAACCTTCTCTATATGTTCATATAATATGATGAAAAATATCTGATAACAAATTAAGTCACAATTAATAACCATAGTTTTGTTTTTATAAAAGTAATTTTATAATAGTTTTTATATAGTTATATTAAAAGAAATAATTATATTAAATTTTTTAAAGTTTTAGAATTTGTAATAATTGACTTTTTAAGTCTGATTTGGGAAACAGAGAAACATGTATTAACTGGTAGTAAAATATAATATTTAAAATAAATATTATCTGTGCTCTAAATAAACATGATTTGATAATATATTTAATTCAAACTTAATTGACAGAATATCGTTTCATTTATAATTGAAATATTTAGAAGAAATGAACTCCAGTACAAAAAAAATAACAACAATAAAGAAATAAAGAAATTTATAAATTCAAAACTAAAAAAGTACATTCAGATTTTTATAAATGAATAATTTTCTTAATATTTTTTTGTAATAATTATTGAAGTTATTTTTAAAATAGTCCTTGATAAGGTATTTCATTTTAATTAATTTCGGATTTTTACTTATTTTCAAAAAAAATATTTTAGAAAGTCCTATTGAAATATGTTATTAATCAATGAATGTGTAAAAATATCGAAATTTATTAAATTTAATATATATATAAATATTAATATATATATATATATATATATATATATATACAGTTAATCGTTTAATAGATACGAATTTCAATTTAAAATATAATGATAAATTTTAAATATAATATTTATAGTAAATACATGAAAATTTCTCTTTACCATTCAACATTTTTAGTTTAATTGAATAGAAACTTGTTTTAAAAGAATGCAATTTTTAAATATATCTATTTGTAGATATATTTGGTTTTGAAATTTAGACAATTCGTCATAGTTTTACAAACGTTGTAACGTATTAATCTTAACTAAAAGTAGAAAGATTGTTTGCATAAAATGCATGCTATAAAAAAATAGAAATCTTATCACACTATATTCAAACTGTAAACATAACAAAATGACCTGTTTTATTTCTTAAAATATTAAATTACAATGCAGATAAATAGTTAAATTAGTAGTACTTTGACAACTACTACCTAATAAAATATACACGAAATAAAATTATACGAATTCTTAACTAATTAGCATACGTTACTATCTGTCAAGTCATAAATAAGTGCATTTGGATCTGTACTACATTTTAGATATTAGACGGATGTAATTTATAAAAAAGAGATTAATTCTCATAATTAGATCTTGCTGCGAGGAAAAAAATAGTTCCTGTTCGTTACAAAAGTATAGTCAAATCACTGATTATAGATTATATATTATAATTTTTTTTTACAAAAATCAAAGTATCAACAATTGTCATTTATCAGTTTTCAAAATATATACATTATGAAATTTAATAATGTTTTAGATTTATTTTTAATTTTTATAAAAAATATGAATAAATTTTAATTATATCTCGTTATTAATACACTTATATCAATTCATCTTTTGTGAATATTTTTACTTTTGTTTATTTTTTGAATATGTGCACTGGTAAAATTTCCAAAAAGTGTACACTGGACTGATTTTTAATTATATAGAGAGTTTAAATCTTACTGAACATTAAATTTATGAAGCCTCATTTTTTTAGATTTGTGTTGAGACATTTTTCAACTTGTTTCATTTTTCTATCTGAGTATCTATATATCTGTCTGTCTATATATATATATATATATATATATATATATATATATATATATATATGTATGTGAGTGTGTATGTATGTAAAGAGAGAGAGTATATTCAGGTATATATTAAATAAGGATTATATTTTTTTTCTTATTTATTTTAACATACAATTATCAAAAATATGTACTTATAAATATTTATTATTAGCAACTTTATTATTAGGCTTTGTTAGTTTTAGTGATTTACTATTGATCCATTTCTAACATTTAAACTAACGGAAAGAATGAAGTATAAAAAAAGGATTATAATCAGAATTATTTATATTTGAATATATCAATGTCAACATAAGAATAAAATTGTTTATTTATTCGTAAGGAAATATTCGATTTAGTATTGAAAACATTACGGTATGATTAATTATTAGAGACTGTATTAAGATTTTGAATAATTTTATTTCATTGCAATATTCATAGAGAAGTATTTGGTTTTTATATTGTTTACTTTCAATGAATATTTTATGTTCAGGAAATGCAGATAAAAGATTATGTTAAGTTCTATTTGTGTCAGCTCATGAACCAATATGAAAATTATCAAGATAATCCGGCTTCTGTATTGAATTAAATTAAACTGTTTATCTATGGGAATCAATATAGATCAACTGACTAGTTGATTTATTTGTCAAGGTGTTTTTAACAGATGATAAAAATTCGTAAATATTTCCTATTCAAGTTTTTTTGAATATATTATATGAAATAATCTGTTTTATTTCTATACGGTTTTTGTTTTTAGTGAATATATAAATGAATAATCAGTATGCATTGACATAAAAATATTTAAGCAGAATAAAGAATCCGAAATAAAAAATTAACATATAAGTAGTTGGCTTGTAGAAAGACCTTTGTGTGTTAAATAAAACCATTTTTTCAATAAGTAATTTAAATATAACATACAAAAGAAATTTTTATTTAAATAATAGTAATAAAAAGTACAAATTTATAAAAGTTTTTTATAAATACGAATAAGAATTAATTTAAATGTTTGTTTTTTATTATTAAAAAATACTTGTTCCATAAATCTGTTCAATGACTTTAGTCGTTCTTTCGTTAATAAAGTTAAAAGTTTCTGATCATAAAAAAGCATGCGACTGGCCTTCCAAACGTGTTATTTTTATGTTGATAAAATGATTTAAGTTTTATTAAAAAAATATTACATAAATATTTGATATTTTTTTTGAATAATAAAAATTAATTTATGATTGAAAATTAAACAAAGGAATTATTTCTTATAATATTTAATATATGAGATCACACTTATTTAGAAAATATATATGTCGTCATAAAATTGATATTTATATTTTAAAATAATGAAACCAATTTATATTGAAAAATCAATTTAAAGTAACTTCCAGTAACAACTTTTTGAGATTTCATTTTTCAAAATAGTCTAATAGAAACATTTTTAGCTCGTAATAATTTGATTTAAAATTGTATCTGAAATTATTAAATTCTGAGTATTAATTATTTAAATTAATATTAAACAGAGTTAAAACCACCAATATCTTTGAAATATGATTCAATGTGTGTCTCTAAATTGAGGTATGTATATAACTAGAATAATAATATTTTGAAATCAAAGCAATTAGGAAATCTTTTGTTAATAAACAAAATTGTGTCCAATAGATTTAATATAATGAAACATATCGATTATATATTTCCAATTTAGATAACTCATAACCAAATCTGAAATAATAGCAAAGAGTTGATTATAATAAAGATAGAAAAATAGGCTAGTAACACAATAAATTCTTAGGCACGAATTTTTATTAAATAAATAACAATTACCGACCAATATGAAAAGTGAACAATTCTTATATAATTATTGGTCACGACTCATCTATACGTCGTAATCATAAAGTAATATAATCAAACCGGCCTAATGGTACGATATTTAAGATTGTGTCCTTGGAAATATGCCGATCCTATCTATCTACTTTGCTTGATTGAATTGGAAAATGCACTAAGATATTTCAATTTCAGTCAGATAATGATCTTAAATTGAAATGTATCGCCTATGAACAAATGTCAGACATAAAACAGTCATGATCTTTGTATATAAAGAAAACGCAACTGCTCTACAGCGTTCGGTGTTTATATTTTTTTTATGTACCAAGGTTGCATGTGCACTCTTGTTGAGTGATTATAGATAAGTATTATCGGACAATATAAAATTGTTGCAAACCGGATCCTTAAACGAGTAACTAATGATAGCAAATTTTTGTATGAAATCATTTTAACATTTACTGAAATGAACCTCAATTTATTCAGATTCATATATAGAGTGATTCAATTTAGGCTTCTACATTGAATTGAAGTCTAAAAGAGAGCGTAGAGGTTCAGAAAAGTTATGTTATTTTTTATTTAGTATTTTAGTTCAATTCTAAAATACAATTGAACGAAAATACTAAATAGGAGATAACATGTTTTTTTTAAAAAAAATGCGTTTGTTTAATGCTTTCGTGAAGCCTAAGTTGAATCACTATATTTAAAATTTGTAGATGGACAGTTTATAATAAACAATTTTTTATTTTAAGTGAACAATTTATCTCAAAATTTAATTACCTAATTAATTTAAGGCAAAATTCATTCTTCATCGATATTATTTTTATGTAGAAATGACATGTTCAATTCTAAATTATAATTCATTACATTTTTAACGGTTCAATGATTTATTAAACGTTTTATAATAAGAGTCTTTAAGGTTCAGTCTTGATTCATAACAGATTTCATGTTTAAGATATTTTAGAATAAAAAAAATACGAACAACAAATAAATTAAATGCACTAAATTTATTTCAATCTATTATTCAATAAACGGGATAACTTACCAAAAAATCAAATATTAATTGATTTACTAGAATATTATTATTGATACTTTTCAATTATAAACGACGAATTAAAAAAGAATTAAACATAATGATTAAAAAAACTAGTTCTAAATATAAAACCATTTTTGACATAAAAATTAAAATAAATAATGTAAAGTTTATATTCTCAACAAAAACCAACTATTTTAATTTAGTACAGTCTGTATAACTGACAAACACGATTTTTACTTTCTCTCAATGATTTGCTTATTTTCATTATATTATTAAATATAAAAGATATTATTTGTGTGACTGCGAAATTCAATGAAACCTTTAACTAAATAAATATTACAAAATTATTTCATAAAAAATATCTATAACAAATCTTAAATATATTAAAGACACGAATTTGATTTTTTAATTACATTTATTTACATTCTTCATTACATTTT
>CM068319.1:23843958-23906458 GCA_034766995.1 Acanthacorydalis orientalis
AACATAATGAATATTATATATTGAATATTATACATTTCAATCAATGTATTTAATATTTGCGTATTTTGTTAATTTCATATTGAATTAGGTTTTATTGAATTATAAAAAATATTGATAAACTTTGCAATGTTCTCTGTTAAAAAATAACTCAAAAGCATCAGAAAATTGGCAGGGGTCAAAAACATCGAAAATGATGTAATAATAGTTGTAAATGTTGTCTTTATTTTCAATTATTCCCTTCTTCAATCTATTTGAAAGATTTTATTTACAACTGCAGAGGCCGTTATTAATTAATTCCAGTTAATAAATGAATATAGTCTGTTTAAAAGGAAATTGTCAGATAATAATTTTGAAAATAAAAGAGTAACCTTAGTAACGTCAATAACAAAGGCGAAGAAAAGATAAATGACAGTGAAAAATGATTGACAAGTAGTAGCTGGAATAAAATTTGTTGTAGATTGAGGAAATGACTTTGAGTAGAACTTTTTTATTTGTAGCCTTCAGTACGAACATTTTTGCAAAACACTCTTGAAAAAAAATTTGACGTTTCGTATTTGTGATTATATACATACAAGGACTTATTTGTATTTTAAAACAAATTATAATTAAATAATTGTATAATCTGATATTTAATAAAATATCTTAAATGTGGTGTTCTTATTGTAGTGAAGTTAAAATTAATTAAATACACAATTGAGAATATTATCTAAATGTTATTTTACAATAAATATAAACATTAAAAAGAAAAATTTCTTCATATTTTTAAAATAATTTAGTATGACTTAATAATATGATTATATATATATAAATATATATATATATATATATATATATATATATATATATATATATATATATATATATATATAGTTTTAGAGCATTTTAGTTCAGTTGTGATTCGATTGAAGGTTTAGCTTTTATTTAGTGATTGAAGATAAAATAAATATATTAAAAAATTAAACACACAAATTTACACATACTGAAATATACACATGAAAGTATGTATAATTATAGCCTATTTTTAATTTTCGAGAACTGAAATAATATGCACAAACAAAAATTAAAAAAAAATAAACCTGCATAGAAGTTTAATAAAATATTATTTTTTTATATAAAAAGAGAATGACGTGTATCCTTATCAATCTATCCATAAATAAATACTTACCTATATATATATATATATATATATACATATATATATATATATATATATATATATATATATATAGGTACTTCTGATACATATATATATATATATATATATGTATCTATATATATATATATATATATATATATATATATATATATATACATGAAAAAAACTATATACATATATATATATATATATATATATGTATATATATATACATATATATATATATATATATATATATATATATATACATGAAAAAAAACTAGTGATATATTATAGTTATAAATAGTTTACTGTAAGATAGATTATTATGAACACATCTACCTAATAAATTCCACATGTATATATTAAAGCGTTTTTGCATCAGAGTTAAAAAAACTGGCACTGATTGGAAATAATTTACAGACGTGCAAACAATTTTTACGAAACTGCATCTTATTTATCTCGTTCGATACGAACAATTTAGGAAAACAAGCCAATGTCCTATGAGAAGTACATATTAAATATTAGCGTTTTTGACCCTGAACCGTGTCCTTAAACAAAATATCCCACTTGCCGGTATTATAATCATAACTTAGTCGAAACAGAGACTTCAATTTAAATTTTCTTCTAGAAGATAAGTGGATTTATAGCGGTCTGTAGATTATCTTCGAAAGGTGAAGGCCGTCTAAACCGGCACGAAATATCATTGCATGTTTATAACAGTTTTTTTTCTTCTTTTTAATTTAATCGTTCTAAATGGAATCATTCGCCTCATGATTACAATCAACAAGTCTTCGACTGTCAGTCATGTATGGTTGAATACATTCTTCCTCGTGTGTCATTCAAAATCATCATTTATAGATAAAGTATGTCAGGCATCACAAAATCATTTGCAGATATAAATATGTCGGTTAGATGACCAAACAGAGTCGAAATAAAATAAAAATAATGATATATAGAAGTCAATTTTTGAGTAGAATTGATTATTTGAACATAACACTGTCTATTTTAATATTTAAATAAATAGTTTCAATAATTTTGAAGATATCAATTCGAAAATATCTAATTTTAAACTCTTAATGACTTTGCAGTATAAATTATAAAATATAGATGATAACTATAAAAATAATTAAACGAATATATTCTTAATTAAATTAAAATAATACTACTGTTGTATATTATTTTCGGCCATATTTAAAGACTACCTGGAATTTTATATATAGAAACACTTTATACAGTTATGATTGATTACTATTTGCCGTTAAAGTTCAGGATAATCGTGTCTTCGTGGAATGAAGATTGTTTCTCTATAGATGAAACGTCCTTGAAAATTTAAAACTGTTCTTTACTGTACTGACCTTACTTTCGTTTTGATGAAGACAATTAATACCGATTGCTAAATTTAAATTAGATCGCTTCTCTGAAATATAAATATTTAAAGTCATTACTCAGAGATTAAATTCTGACTTTGGACTACTTTAGTGTTCGATTTAATTATTTTTCACACTAGAAGCAAATGTACAAAACGAGTTTATTATTAGAATACATTTTTAGTATTGTATATATGTATGTCTGTATTTAATTAAATATTAAATAAAATTGATTGTAAATTTGAACATTTGGCAATTATGATTTCTCATTTTGACATCATTTTAATCACATGTTCTTTAATATTATAATCTCTATATATTCACGTGTGTTTTATAGACTGACAAAAATGTAACAATTAAACTAACAGGAATATAAAAGAAGTGACACGATTTTTTTTACAAAGCATGAGCAGTGAATTATAATAAAATCAAGTACTAAATAATGAATTGAATAATTTATTACAGTTAATGCAGGAAAACACCTACAAAGACTGTAGGTGTTTTTAGCTGTTAACAAACGTCAACAAGTAATAAAGCAAATAATTCAAATGAATTCTTCGTTGTTAAAAGATTCTTTTTGTTTTGTATATTGATGTGTCAGGTAATTTTTCATAACCGGATGTAATAAATATTCGTGCCACTTTTTTCAAAATTGACCTAATGACGTTTTTAATATTATGAACTAGGGGTTTTTTAAATGAAAATATTTCATCAAAATCATTAGTATTACATACATACATACATATATATATATACATACATAAATATATATATATATATATATATATATATATATATACATACATACATACATAAATATATATATATATATATATATATGTAACAATTTTTTGTTATAATTAAATGTTTTTGTATATTACTTGCACTAAATATTAGTTGGTTGAATGGAAAAATATCCAATATAATGTATTATTGAAACTAGAAGTTTTAAAGAGAAAAATGTACTAACTTATTTTTTTTCTAACTTATGTCTTTGTGCGATCTATATATTTTTACTCAATATCTTTGATTGTTCATAAAAGTTATCTGGGTTCGAAATTAGTGTCTGTACTATTGATATTTAAATTTTGAAGTAGGAAATTTTATACGAACTTATAATTTTTATTAAATATTTTCTTAAATTAAAAATACGGAAACATTCTGTTATTACTTTAAAATGGCATGTATTCAAAAATATTATAGAATTTACTATTAATAATGTTTATTTTAATCTTTAAATTTCCACATTAAAGTTTAAAAACAACAGTTACCTCTTATAAAAAAATAACAAAAATATCTTATAAGCAATATTATATTTTAACAAGAAGAACAAACACAACTATATATATATTTCATATTTTTATATTAATGACACAAATCATAAATAAAATATGTAGTAAAAACTAGTAGCTTATCTACATTTTCGTTGAAATTTGCTTAAGAGAAAAAACTATAATCAATGTTAATATTAGTGATATGCAAATTAAAAATTTTGTTTGATTTATGAATATAATACAAAAGAATTTTGTTCAATTATTGAAAGAATATTTTTAATTAAATTCCATATACAAGTTAATTAAAACTACTTTTTAAGCACACAGTAAATATCAAATCAAAAGAAGAAAAAACATAACATATATACAAATATTAATTGTAATCTATTTATAATAAGTCAAATTGAGTCATCAATTAAATCATATCATATTTTTGTATATCCTTCTTGTAAAAGTCAACATCAACTCTTATTGTAACTAATAAACTCATCTAATAACTTCTTAATAAAATACCATGAAGTGTATATATATGTATTACCTAGAAGTAATTCCGGCTCTGGTAATCTTTTTTTTTATTAGATCTATTTCATATTTACAATTATTAATGATCATCAATTTATAAATATTCTCGTGTTGTGTCAATTTAAATATATGGATTTGAAATATGAATAGTTGCTGAGTAAACGGAACATAAATAAAAAAAAACTGTTCGAAAGTGATACAATATAACGGGGTGTGGCGAACTGAATAAATAAAAAAAAATCAAAAGTAAAACAGAAAACATGTATTGATGGATACAGAATAAAAAGAATCGAGTTTGTTTGTGCAAAAACACAAATTAAAAAGGATTGTAACGGCATTTAGTTTATAGAAGAGTTCTAGAACTTCGATTCGAGAAGCGTATAAATTTTTTTCGAAATGAATTTTAGGCGAGAGTAAATATAAATCAAATGTGAACAACATTTTCTAAAATGTAAAAAGTGGTCGCGTTTAAAAGTCATGTAAAAAATATAAAAATATAGATGACATTAATACCGATACATTTTTTAGTTTTTTTTATGGAGAGTTTGAAATTTTATACCAGTTTTTATGGGCGTAATTGCAAAGTTTATCTGGAGATGTAAAAAATGGATTATATTTTATAAAGAATAACTTTAATATTATATTGCATATATATATACTTCGATAAAAATTGTTATTGATGAATTAATAAAATGTTTGTTATAAAAAATTTATGATTTTACTAATATTCACTTTTTAATAAATATTTATAGATTGATTTTTTGATAAATATTTTAGATTTTTCTATTATTATTAATCTTTGTAAAATTGTATGCAATAAGAAGGTATAATACACAACGGATAATACGAAATTAATAAGATTGAAAATATAAAAAGAAATTGTTTTTTAGTTACTTATGTAATAGTTTTTTTGTGGTTATTTATTAATGTATACATTAAAACAATTCATTAAATGCCTCGAAGCAGCAAACAAAACAATTTTTACAAAAATATTAATAGTTGTTTTAATTTTATATAAAACTAAAATATAACACAAATTGATAAAAATATTTTATAAACAATTTGTTACTGTATGTTCTTTCCTATTAAAGTTTTTTTTAAAAAATAACATATTTCAAGATTTTAATATTATTTGAAATGAAAACAAGAAAGTATTTTTTTTTTCTTTAATACTTAAATATTTACTTTGATTTATATAAGTTAATAAAAAAAATCAACTATATATTTTTAGAATATTTACCAAACACGTTTGTTTATTAACTTTTTAATTCGTCATTTTATTTAAATTTCTAACAATTTTTAAAAAATATTTTTTTCTGTTCAAATAGATGCACATTTTATTTTTTCTTGGACTAAATTTTATTAAGTTTGACATAACCTTTAAGTCACATTGGCAATTGAAATTGATCAGTGTATTATATATATATATATATATATATATATATATATATATATATATATATATATATGCATGTTTGTATATTAAAATAAAATGTTTAGTTAATAGAAAACAAACATGTAATCATTTCAATGAAAATAGTGACTTCAATATTTCAAAATGAACGAAATTGTACTAAAAATATGCATCTACTTGAATAGATTCTGATTCAACTAACTTCTTCAGTTGGTCGTTATGAGCTGAAGGAAGACATCCGCGATCTTCTTCATATTCAAGGCTCTCGTCTTCAGTACAAAATGTTTGGAAGACCCATTGCACCATACCTTCCTTAACAATACCCCCACATCAAAAATATTGTTTAGTTTACGAGCAGTTTCTGTTGCTTTACCACCCGTTTTGAACTCATACAAAAAATTGCTCTTATTTGTTTCTTTTCCATCTTTAATTCAGTAGCCCAGTTTGTAGCAAAATTAATAATAAAACCAAAGTCTTTGTCACCAAAATACAGAATAAAAATTCACTTTAAAATGATATTAACATGAACACGATGAATGACACTTTCATTGAAAAAAATTAAGGTTAGTATTCAGAAAACAAAAATCGCAATTCTTTTCTTACCAAACCTAATATTTATTTGTTTAGTTCTGTGTAGCGAACAAATATATGTGGTGCATAAAATCGAATTATTAATTAACATAAAATTTCTTGCGAAGAGTAATTTTACCATTTCAACATTTTACCTATATAATATGTAGACATTCAGATCTTGTCTCGTCATGAACATGTCTTGTTTTTCAAAATATTTATTCACTAAGTCACGTATTGATTTGTCTATATGTCCGGGTTTGTGAAATCTTCTCTTAAATTATCATTTGATTTCATGGCAGTTCTTATATTAGATCTGATGTGTTGCACCTTCTTGTGTATTTATTTACGATTATAGTCTATAGAATAGTGTTTGGCGACAAGATTAGTTCAACTGGAAAATAATATATTATCCAAAACCGAGCCGTAGTTTTGGTGTATAAAAAATATAATGAGTGCAATAAAGAAAAAAATGTTATTCAATACTTGAAAGGTCATTTGGAAACTTCATAATAAAATATAATGTAAAATAAATAAATAGATACTTCGTATTATATTACCGAATTATATAAAAATAGAAATAGTCGAGAACAGGACACGTGCGATAATAAATAACAATTAAATTACTTCAGTTCGAATAAGAACCTATGTATACAAACGAAACCATTAATCTCGACCTGTAAGATTTTACAAAATTTTCAGCTTGTAAAATTTACGAGTTGTATGTTTTAACAATAACAGATACACGATATAACCTCATTACAATTTTAGAAATCTGAAATAAAATCAAGATTTATGAATACGATACGATACGCGTAACGGAATACATAGAGAAGAACACATATAAATATTATTATTGCGTGGCGAACGCGTGTACAAGATAAATTTGCATGCGAAAAATATTTCGTACGCCTACATTTGTTATTTTAACAACATTTGCCGGATTCATAATCCGTGTTAAATTGCATGTCAATATAATAACCATCATAATCTCGAAACGCGAATGTTGCATTTGACCTATAGGAATATATGAATTACCGAAAACGGAGTTAGACATGTCATGCTAGGCGTGTGTTACTAATTTTTCATTGCAATACGTAGATAGATACATGTAAACAACACTGCTGATAAAATTCTATTTCAGTTAATATATTACGATGAGATCATATTAATGCCTAGAATACTTGTTATTCATTCAACTTCGAACCATTAAGAACATTTATTGATCATATATATATATATATATATATATATATATATATATATATATATATATATATATATATATATACATAAATACATTTATTTTGAAATGAACTAATTTCAAAAGGAATTGATATTACATTCAGTATGTTTATTATAATGACATCATCCTATCCAATTATTTTATTTATTGATATTCAACTGCATCTGTGACACATTGATATTTTCATGATAACTTTTAATATGAGAATATATCTTTCTATATATATAAAATCAAAATTATGCACAAAAAAATCGATGGTGTTCTAGATTCTATGGTACCAAAATATGTTTATCTCATATATAAAATAACTCGTTGCAATCCGTTTGCGATAATGATTATATAAACATACTAACATATATATATATATATATATATATATATATATATATATATATATATATATAACATGTTGCAGTATCTCTGCGAGAATGATTATAAAGACATAAATGAGTTTCAAAAATATGTTTATTGTTTCATTCAGTTACATGACATGCTTATAATTGACAAGTGGACAAACGCAGGGAGCTCGAGTGATCGTTAGCGCCGCGAACAGGGGGTGAAGCCCCCTAATATATATATATATATATATATATATATATATATATATATATATATATATATATATTATTTTGGTTACCAATTCATACATTAGTTAGTTGCAATTGATATGAATTCCAATTTTTTGGAGAGTATGTGTTTTTTTCATATTGCCTTGTAGACGTTATGCTATTGATCAGTCAAGTGAAACATTCGCCTTCACGAGCATTTTTTTACTAAAAAAATAAAAACTTTTATCTTTGTAAGACCTTTTTTATATTCCAAAAGGCTTTTGGCATTACAGAGCCAAATACTCATGAGAACGATTACTCGAATTCCTCTTCGTGACTTTGACAACATGTAGAACTTCCGTTGATGTATTCCAATCTCCGATCACAGGATATATATATATATATATATATATATATATATATATATATATATCAATAATGAACGGGTAAAGTCAATACATGTTAAAATCGTGTTTAATGAACATAAATAATGCCAAACCTCTCAGAATCTAAATAGAATATACATACCTACACACACATACATACACACACATAAATATATATATATATATATATATATACGTGCGAGAAAATTGACATGACAAATTTGTAAAATTTTGAATTAAAATAAAATAAAAAAAGTGAAAATAACAAGTCAGTAGCAATGTTGGAATAATGAGTAGTGAGCACTGTATATCATGAGCTTATGTCTTTTTGGCACATGTCATTAGAAAGCCATTGCATCTTAGTAAAAAAAGAAAACAAAATAATATCCGATTTGAATAGTGTTGTAAATTAATAATAGCATGTAATTTATAAACAGATTTGCTCAAAATGGTATTTATTTATTTTAAAAATAATCTTAAACCTTTTCGGTTATTAGTTATTTTTAAAAATGTTTGTTTGTTTTCGAGAGTATAATTTATTTGCTATGTTAAAATTCGAAAAAAGATATTTTTTTGTAATTATTCTGCAACTTAATAAATTAGTGTGAAATTTAAATTAGAAACTGTTCAAATTATAATGAACACATGTATAAAAATCGTTTGTATCATTTGGAAACGAACGTGATCAGTTTCTATGTTTCCAATAAAACATACTAACGACTTGTAAATGGCCACATTTGTTTAAATAAAAAGTATACTTATATGTATTTTAAATTTCACGTTTCTTAAAAAACCGCAGATAAATATTTATATATTGAAACAAAGATGATAGTAATATACAAAAGACCTTGTATTATAGAAGTCATCGAACTTGAAATGTTATTTAGTTTCAACTAATAATTTAACACGATTTCATAACCGATTCAATCAAAATTAATATCAACATGTTTTTTCCTTTTAAAGTACACACAATATATATATATATATATATATATATATATACATATATATATATATATATATATATATATATATATATATATATGTATATATATAACGTATATAGATAAAGAGATAGATTAAAAAATGTAGTAGGATTTTAAATCTTATGATTCAGTAAACACACAAATAACATGAATTAATAGTGTGATTACTATATGTTTTATGCACATGTTCTTTAAAATCCTTAAATATGGTTTTGTAAGTCTGTGAATTATGATACAAAGGAGAATTGCAAGATATTAAATCAGTCTTTTCTAGAGAGCAACGTTATTTGTTTCATTTATTCTTATTATATTATATACTCAGTGATTTGGTTTATTTAAAACTATATTATAATGGTTTTTATATAATTTAATATTATAGAAGAACTTTATAAAACCTTCGTATTATCATATTATAATCATCAAATTCTTCATATTATATCTAAATGAAATTATCACTTGTTGACTTTAGTAACAACTATAAAGACTTGATGATAAATGAGATCTAGAATTTAATAAATTACTTAAACAAATGATTACTGAGATATAAATTTGGATCGAATCGTACAAAAATGGGTCCCTTTCATATTACATGACCATCTTCATATTTATTAATGTATTAAAACAATAAATCTTGATTAAAAAAAAAACTATTTTATTCTCATACAAAACATTTATAGGAAAAAATAACAAATTTTCGAAGAAAAAAACAATTGTAGTTTTGATTAAGATAAAAAAAAGATGTTGAATTTAAAATGGATTTATGTACTAATCTTCATATATGTGTATAGGTGATTCAATGTAGGCTTCCACATGGAAGTATTAAAAGGGGGCGCAGGGGTTAAGAAAAGTCATGTATTTATTATTTAGTATTTTAGTTAAATTCAATACTAAAATATAATTAAACTAAAATACTAAATGGGAGATGACATGCTTTTTTTTAATTTTTACGGTTTTTTTAATACTTTCGTGTGGAAGCTTTAGTTGAATCTCTCCCTTTCTCTGTCTGTGTATATATACATACACACACACACACACACACACACACATATATATATATATATATATATATATATATATATATATATATATATATATATATATATATATATATATGTGATAGAGTATATTTCGATGAAACCCATCAAAATTTAGATAGAAGATTCCATTTAGTTCAAAGCATTTGGTTGGTGTATTCTACCTGTTCTTGTTTACGGAAGTGAGGCCTTGAATGGATCAAACAATGGCTGGATATGAAAAAAGTTACACATATAAGAAATATAAAGAATGTAAAGTGTGTAGATTATATTTTAAAGAGAGAAGATAATAGAAAGTATTTGCTGGATATCGAAAAATATGAAAAAGGATCAGAATGATAACCATTTAACAAGTGAGTAGATGATATATGAAAATATATTGGAAACGTGTGTGGTAAATTAAGACGTACAATTGTTGAAAATGGAAGAAAGTGGTAGGAGTTCTTCAATTAATAGATTTTTTCAAGCTTTGAGGCGAAATAAATATATAAATGAGTATAGTGATATAAGTACATAATTGAAATAGACACTAGTATTGAAAAAATATGAAGTGTGTCAAAAATTGGAAGTCATCTTAGTAACCTTCATTTAGAAAACAAGTTTGTAATTGCAAAATTATACCCGATTGTCGACTTACAAGATTTTCAACAGTGCGAAACAACATTTAATATCACACTAAACAAATTATAATTATTTATAGTTAAATTATTTTCAAACAAACTTGTTTAAATTATTAATCTTATCGATTTTTGGTTCAAGAGGACAAAAAAATATTCCGGTCTGTCAAGACGCAAGCATATCTATATATAGCAGCGAGCGAAATAATTGCACAGCTTCATTGTTTATTCTGTTTATACACGTTGGAAGCGGCGTTTTGATTCACCGATTACTTATCTCTGTTTATTAGCATTGTCGTAATTCCTTTATGGAAAAAAATATCTTACAGTCTGTCAGCGAAGACTGTTATTGTAATATACACGACCGTCAACAAACATAACTTTACCTCTCAAACACGTTGACGCCGCGGGCGATGCCTCACAGCGGTGGGACGCGGAACTGAGTACAGTTATAATACGGCGGCGATCCGGGCGGCCTTGGATGCCACCGGCCGCAGCCGTTGTGTAGTGGTAGTCATTTTTTATTTCTGTTCGGCCATTAAACAACACGGTAAAACGCATTGCTTTTACACAGACCGACTGTCATTTCAATGCAGTCATTACGCTGTGCTACTGCACACGTACGTACAGTACAGGCACAGGTACGGACGCAGAACAATCAGATCGGCCGGCTCTGCAGTCTCTCTCCTTTATTACCGTCATCGTCATTATCATCATCATCAACATCATTATTATTATTATTATTAGGTGTTACGTGTTCGTTTACAAATTTGTCTGTTCCGTGTAAACGCCACATCGGGAATATGATTCAATAGAAATGTATTTCCCATTTTATTAGTTATATTTATTTTTGTACACACTAATGACATGTCGTCTGACGACGATAGCTTCTTTTGTTTGCATTTGTTATCTGTTAATTGAATATTTTTGGAAAATTTCGAGTAACCGATTTCGTCACATAAAATGTCCTATGTTGTAATTATTATTTACGAACTTATTTTTATGCTATAGATTATAAATATACACGTATACATACGTATATATATACTCATAATTAATATTGACTGAAATAATACATTTCTTGATTTATGTACCATTAAACTAAAAATATTGTTCACTTCATACAAAATATGTTTATTAGATTAAAGAGACTATATTTATATAACAAAATATCTATAATTTTATCAGTTTTATTAAAGATACTAAGTTGGTAAAAAAATAATTGGGGTTTTTATCATTTGAAGTTTGGAGTCGATTTTTCTAGTTACCGTTATCTTTTGTTATGGTCGTGTGATACATCATTGTAAATAATTAAATTAGCACTACTGATTTCAGCTTGTGTCTATTGTTTTCATTATTTAGTATTGTTGGATATAACTTCTTAAATTAGTCATGGAAGAAAAGCAAATACATGCAATTTTGTTGTATGAGTTTAAATTGGAACGTAAAGCAATATAAACTGTTCGAAATATCAAATTTGTTTCTGACTAAAAGTCAATTAGTGAACGTACAACTCAACATTGCTTCCAAAAATTTCGTAATGGAAACGAAAGCCTTGATAATGAGGAGGATAGTAAATCTCCTTCAGCTATAGACAATAATGATTTAAAAACCATTATTGAAGCGGATTCCCGTAAAACAACTCGAGAGGTAGCAGAAAACCCAATATTGGTCATTCAACAGTTATTTGACATTTAAGCCTAACTGGAATAACAAAAAGCTGGATAAATGGGTGTCGTATGAATTAAACGAACATCGAGCAATTCGGCGATACGAGTCTGCTCTGCAGTTCTTTAGCGTAACAAAAATGATCGATTTCTTGATCGCATTGTCATATGTAATGAAAATTGGATTCTCTATAACAATCGGAAACGTTCATCACAGTGGCTACACCGAGGAGAAGCATCAAAACAGCTTTCTAAACTGAAGCTTCATGGAAAAAAGTTTATGGTCACTGTTTGGTAGTCGGCAAGTGGCATCATTCGCTAAACTTCTTAAATCCTGGCGAAACAATAAGAGTAGAAAAATATTGTCAGGAAATTGAAAAAATACATGAGAAGTTGCATCATTTACGACCAGCATTGCCAATCGAAGTAGACCTATCCTTCTTCATGACAACATCCGACCACAAGTCTCACAAACGACTTTAAAAATATTAAATGAACTGGGTTATAAAACCTTACCTCATCTATCTTATTCTCTGGAACTGTCTTCGATAAATTATTATTTTTTTAAACATTTGATTAATTCCCTACGACAGAAGGTTTTCAAAGATCAAATATCAGCTTAAAGTGCTTTCGACGAATTCGCTAATTTCAGGACTCCAAAATTCTATTTTGTAGAAATAAACAAACTTGTTTCCAGTTCAAAAAAATGTGTGCAAGCTAATAGTTTTTATTTTAATTAATAAATATATTTTTTACAAATATAAGCCTAATATATTATAAATCATACAATTGTATTCCGTATATTTTTTCAAATATTATCTTAGAAAAGAAATGTACTCCAAACTATACAATTTTATTTCAAAATGTTCTTCAATTGACTGATTATTCTTTTCAACAGTTTATTTACATTTTGATGACGATGATATAATTTTAAAGTACTAATTTATAAAAATCTGTACTTTCTCTAAAATTCAGTACATTTTTTTAATAAAATAGACAAATGTACAATAAAAAATAATTCGCTGTTCTTTTTAAAATTTAATTCGTTCAGAATTTATGTTATTTCAGAAATGCATAGATACTTTTGATTTCGAGTAAAATATTTTACATTTTTAAAATATTAGTGGATATTTTTATATGAAATAACCATAGGAAATATTAAACAAAATGAGATAAAGTGAATTAAGTTGATTTAAAAATGTTTAATGTTCAATAACCAAACTTCAGTTTTTATATATTCAAATCATATTCAAATTATATTCTAATAACCGTTAAATCATTGATAAATTGACAAAAAAACTGACATTTATAATTTTTCATTAGTATCTTATCTTCATTTTTTCTATGTCACATTATAATATGTAAAATGTGTTTTTTATCTTTTGTTTGATTTTTTAATTAGCATTTTTTAATATCGAACTACTATACTTGTTTCAAATTAAGGAAATAAATTTACAATGGATATTTTCTTTGAATTTTAATCTGAATATATTAATTCATTACAGTCAAAGAAGATACACATTTTTGATAATAGTATATTTGTAATACTTTAGAAATAGAACAATAAAAGATATATAGAATCTGGTACAATTGCTTTTTATACTATTTTATTGCAAAAAATGCAATAACATTTTTAATTTACTTCTTTTAATTAAATTTGCATTTTTTAAATATCTATTTTATGATTAATTTAATTTAATTAAGACTTATATGACGTTGAAATGTGTTTATAGAAAAACATTAATAAATTTACAGTTTCAAATATTGTATTTTGTTTTAATACATTCCACGGGAAAAATACTAGAGAAATATTAAATGAGTTTACAAATTATGACTTAGAAATAGTTGCATTATTTAAATTTAACATTTCGTTAGTCTGTTTAAGTTAATATGTCTGCAATTAAACTATTATTATTACTTGTTTTTCATATTCATTGCAACTATTTATTTCATTTTAAATATTTTTTTTTATGGAGGTGTGAGGATAGCGTTTCAAATACATAATTACCGAAGAAGTATTCAAAATTAATTCTGATTTATTTTTGAATTAAGTGAAATGATAGATAACTAATAATATTTTATATTTCGTCGTTAAATTTGTGTTATAATTAATGTACTTGGACTAAAATATTGATAAAATATGTTTATAAAAATATTTTTAATATAAGTTGGTTTTTAAGAAATACTAGTTATATATACATACATATATATATATATATATATATATATATATAGTTTATCTGCGTGTGTACACGTGGTACTTGAATTCAAGTATAAAAATTATTTTTTGTATTAGAAATTATATAGTTCATTATATTTTTTTTGTTATATCGTTTTGTAAAAAAACATTTTTAGTTTCACGCACGTATAAACACAAATATGTGCATATTGTGTTTTATATACATATATATATATATATATATATATATATATATATATAAATATATGTATAAATACACGACTTAAATTTTATATATAAAATATTTAATTTTTTTAATTTTTGTCTTTTCTGTTGTAGATGGAGAATTACTCAATTAGATTTTCAACACATGCATGTTCAGCAAGTGAATCTCTACAACTTATCAGGTGTGTGTTTTTTTTTACAAAAATATATTTTACATTTATAATGTATGTTTAAGGAACAACATTAAAAAGCTATAACTTTGACTAAATTAATTTAAAAATATTGAGAAATAGTTAAAGAACCTCAATGATTTTATAATTGCCTACGATATCCTCCGATTGAGATTTGTTTATCATTATAAATATATTAATTTTATTTTAAATTTACATTATGATAATATTTATATACATTAACACTTTTATGGGAAATTAAAATTGTATAGAATGCGAGAAACTTCTAGACTACATAATTATATAAAATAATTCTTGCGATCGTGTATTATTATTAAGTCCAGACGTAAAAAATTCCCATCGTAGAAAAACTGTTGAAAAATTTATATATATATATATATATGTATATATATATATATATGTATGTATTTAATACACAACTACATCTATATGTGATAAAAGAAATTTTTATCTCTCTATTTAGAAATCGATGCATAAAAAGTAACGTTATTCGCGAATTAATAAAAGATAATTGAATTATGTAGAAAATTAATTTATTCGCATTTTCTAAGAAACGATTATTAATTTATTTATACTATAATGAACACAATTAAGTATCAAGAAAAATATTAATATCAGTCTAATGTCCGCAAGTGTCATTCAATGTCAATGTAATAAAATCGAACAAATATCGCCGAAGAATGTATTAATTAGGGTTAACCACAATATTTATTGGGATTTTTACACCGCTTGTATTTGAAATTGGATTAGAGTTCTTGGTTACTTTGTTCGAAGAATTATAAATATGATTCATGTAATTTACCAGAGTGAATTTATTTTTTATTGCTTAGTAGAAACGTATAATTTCTTTGTTTTGAATAGAAAAAAATATAGGTTATACGTTGAAATTATATTTAAATGTCAATATTTTTTATTACATCTATCCTTTCCTTTCTATATAGATATATTTCCTTTCATACATACATATATATATATATATATATATATATATATATATATGTATATATATACATATACATATATATCAAATCGATTACATCGACTATTAAATGACATTACAAAAAATATTTTTATATAAATCTTGTATTATTGATTTGTATCACCTTTTTTCTGTCTCTGCTACTGGTTTGTATTTGAAATCGAGTTAGCAATGACAATATTTATCACTGTATCTACGAAAATTCTATAATAGATAATCCTACAAATTATTACTCTAGAATCTACATAAAAATTTAGATTATATTCGAATTATTTTTTATTAATAATAATTTTTAATATATATATATATATATATATATATATATATGTGTGTGTATGTGTGTGTGTGCATTAATAATAATAGATCGATACACATTAATATATATATATATATATATATACATATTTCTATAATTACATTTAAATATCAGTAAAATAAACAAAACATTTAAAATTGCAGTAAATTCTAATATGTCGATCTTTAAAATATTCTGGAAATATACTAATTGTAAAGTGTTACTTTGAGAAAACATTTTTTTTTTATTTTGGATGGTTATATGTTAAAAGCACATAAATTAAATAACATTGAATGAGACATTTTTCAATGTTATTTATTTAAATGGTTAGAGTCATATATTTTTAAAAGGAAGTATAATGGTATTTACTGTACTGATGCTTCATAATATTTTTACAGTAGTGCGGTGTTTATTTGAAAGAAGGTCGTGTAAGAATGATTGACAATAAAGATATTTAGTGAATTTTTACGGAAGTAAAATATTACATTTTTCTGCGAACGAGTTAGTAAACAATGTTGTTAATCTGACAAGAATATCAAATTTATTAAGTTTTTAGAAATCATTTCAATTAGTTCCATAGCAACATTTTAATTTATTTATTTTATATTCGTGTTTTGCATAAAATAATTAAATTAATGTATTAAAAAGAAATTAAAAATTCAACAAAAACATGACAATTCCTCTTTGTCTTAAAGTGAATATTTTTTTTCAATGTCTAGATGAGATGATTTGTTTATTACTAAAGACAATAATACACCTCTATTGTACAGAATATACAATGAACGAAAATGACACAATAAAATAATATCTTATTTAGGAATTCGTTTATTTTTACTCTCATGTATATTTTATGTATATTTAATGTCTTCAGTACATTTTAAGTAGTATTTGATGACGTTATCAAAATGGCGTCTTCGTCACTACCTGAATGATGTTATTCAAATTCATCGCACGTCTACGTACTGTTTGTTGTACCTGTTTGATATTTTACTAGTTTTTTTCGTCAAGGACGTTGCGTGCTATCCTACCAAATGTCAAATAAGTAATTATGTACCGATGGTGGTGGTGATTCATTAAATTCGCAGCGATATTTTGCATTTGATATATAAGCAACGATTAGATGTTAAAGTATTTAAATATACATATATATATATATATATATACATATATATACATATATATATATATATATATATATATTTATGTATATATATATATATATATATATATATATATACTAGTTTATACATATTTCTCTCTGACAGGTGATTTTTTTGTCGTACGGTTTGTGTAGTGTTTTACTGTAGCACGTCTAAATTGATCATAAAAACTTGTTTTACATAATAAATAGTTGATATTAATCATGTACTTATATATAAGAAGATAGATTTTTGCATATATATATATATATATATATATATATATATATATATATATATAAATTTTAAACCTCATATAAAAATATTATAATATTAAATATATAATGTTATTGCTTACACATGTCATTGATTGATTGACATAATGACAAATGATATGCACAATTAAAAATAATTACAATTTTATGTGACCTAATTAAACGAAATATTATTTTTTGATCTATTTCGCTGCTATATATATCTAGAGATCATATTGAATAAGGAATTAATATAAAAAAAATGTTTTGCGCCTAAAATTGATAATATTTTCGCTAGAAACTACATTTTGGGTTTCTTATATATCTGTTAGAATATTGTTTATAATAATATTGATTGACAATTTTAATTGAATTGATTTTATAAACATTTGCATTTTTTACATTTTGATTAAAGATAAAAATATAATTATAATCGATAATGAAACATGTAAGAATACGAATGAATGAGCTTAAAACAAATACTTAAAATTACAAGTATCAATGTAAATTAATTTTGAAATATTATTTTTCAAAGCTCTTCCAAGCTCTCATTGAAAGCATTGTTATCGAGAACAGGAATTAAATGGATACAAAGCACTTTCTACAAATAAATATCAATATTATGTGATTTACTATTGAGTAGTTATTTTGTAAAGATAATATTTTTAATTAGTTTTCATTATAATCGATGTACCATTGTCATATAGTGAAATACTCGTACGTCTTTTTATAAAGACCCTAACCATCAAATGATATACTGGTAAATCATGTAATTTTTGATAATACATTTTTTTTGAAAATTTTTCATAAAATGGTTCGGGACATAATTTTTCAGTTGCTTAACATGATTTTCCGAAATTTAAATATAAGCGTTTTATCAGAAGAATAACATCATAAAGCAGTTTACGTTTCGTTGTTATTATTATCATTATAATTATTTGTTATGTTATTCTTTGTTTCGCAAATTTTAAAAAAACAAATATCTAAAAATTATTCCATGGTTACATAAGGAATGAATATTATGAAGAAATAACAATTTTCGTTGTATTATATATAATTCCCAACTCCTTGAATAAATGTTCATTAAATAATTTGAGTTTTCCTAAAATGTTTTATATCAATTCAAGATTTTTGAATTGTGCAAAATTTACTGACAAATTTTGACTTCAAGTATTCCCATAGGAAATATTATTCATCGATTAGATTACGATACAGGATAATGGATATAAATTTGTATGTAATAAACGCTCTTATTTAGAACACACATTCTAACCTCCTAATTTTACATTAGTTTCTTGTTACACGCGTGAGAGAAATTATATATGTTTGATACATGTTGACAAAATGGTCTCGTTCTGAAGCATAATCTAAGCTTTAGTTGCTTACTAAAAAGCATCATATTCTACTGACCCATTTAATATATATATATCAAAAAAGAGTAAATAATATTTTTTAATAATATTAAAGTATCTGTAAATATTAAAATGTTTCTTATTTGTATCTGGGTATATAAAATTACTTTCATAATTTATTTTATAATCATATTTATAGTTCAAATTAAGAAACATTGACTTATACATATTCTTATCACAGAAAATATTAATAAATGTTTGATGATTACTATTTAATTTAATTTATTAAATTTGGCGTTTGGTATTTTTAAGTTTTAATGTTGATTATAATAGCTGTATAATTTATATGTATATTAATATATAAATTAATACATAAACATATTTGCATATATTTATATATATATATATATATATATATATATATATATATATATGTATATATACTGATTGTTATTGAGTAGTTAATTTAAAAACATAATGTTAAATGTTGAATGAAATATTTTGTCTATGTATTTAAAAAACATTATAATTAGTCTGAAACGAATTTCGTTCGTAGTTTACCGACAAAAAAGTATATTTGAAAATGTGTCAAGCTGTTAAATAACTGCTTTTGTCGTAATGACAATTTGTTAACTTCCAACTACCGTTATATTTAAACGTTCTTAGATATAGATAATAATCACTCGAATTTATGTCATAATAAAACAGAAAGATACTAATGAACAAAATATGTAAATGATATATGCAATACATATTTTTTTATTGAATAATTTCCGTATTGGTTATGATTATTATTTATATTAATTTATATGAATTTTCAACGTTGTTCATATCTCATTACATGTGTTATTGATATGAAATATTACTTTATTTATTATGTAAATTTATTTTGCTCCTAAACACTTTTAATCAATTATCATTTAATTGAATGATAATTATTTCACTAGCTTTATCATAGATACATTTTTATTAATATAAAGTGGATAATTTATATAGTATTCTTCCCAGGTCACAAATTAAGTTATTTTCGTATATGATAATATCTGAAAAAATATTTAAGTAGTATACTATACATAAAATAACAAAAAAATATTATTATTTGATCTTAAGATAATTAACAATTAATTATTTTGCATTTTATACGAATTTTCGAGTTGAATACTTTCAAAAATATATACATTAATATATATGTATATATATATATATTATACACACATAAAAATAGTATATTGTCTTTATATAAGTTTATAATTGAATAGTGCCACACTTTCTTACTTAATCAAGTATGATAGATATTAACTGTACTTGACAATTATAATATCATTTATTTGTAATTAAAACTTGATTTCAAAATAATTAATTATGAGTATTTTTCATAGAACTGAATTATAATTAAAAGTAAATAAATATTACGATACAATAATAAAAGGAAAATCGCATTTCTCTGTCTCTCTCTCTCTCTCTATATATATGACTATATATATATATATATATAAATGTGTGTATGTATATTAGTGTGTGTATGTATGTATGCATTTAAATACGAATTAAAATCGATAAAAATATAAAAAATATATGTTATTCAATTATTTTAAAATTTATAAATTTTAAAATATTTTCTTAAAATGGGAGTGCGTAGAATAACTTATTTTCATAAATATTTATATATATATAAATGTATATGTATATATATATATATATATGTATATGTATATATGTATATGTATATATATATGTATATATATATATATATATATATATATATATATATATATATATATATATTTATGCATAAATACAATATGTATGTGTGAGATTTTATGTGTTATTATTATATTATTAGATATGTATTTATTCGACGAAAAATTAATCTACTCCAATAAACAATATATTATGTAGCACAAATGATTACTATTTACATTATGTATAAGAAAAAAAAGTTACATACTTTTTCATAGTGAAAAATTACCTATTTATATTCATGTTCGGATATAAATATGTTGTAAAAGTCTAATTCAAACAAATAAATCATAGTATAACATAAATATAACATTTCAAATTTATGACTGGTTTGATTTATATGAAAATATATTGTATTTAGATAATTCGAAACACGGAACAAATATGATTAAAAAAATCTGCAATAATAAAATATACCTTGAAAATGTGGAACAAGTGCTCTGTTGAAATGAACAATATAGCGTTTGACTGTTTTTGCAACTTAATTCAGGTCGTAGTAGATTTGTATCATTTGTAAATTGTAAATGTTGGTGTATAGAGAGATAGCTTCAGGCCGTACTTCACATGGACATTAAAACTTCTCGCACAATAAATTTAAATAGCCAAAAAAAAAATATATACAATGTTGACACTACAATAAAGAGTTTTTGACAGTTTTACGATTGAAATAGATTTGTTATATATTTTTTTAAGGACACTCTTATTATAAACAATCTGGTAATATTGTGTTATTATGACTGTGCATTTTCGTTTAATAATTTTTGTTCAGAAACAGTACTTACTTTTTATATTTCTATTTTCTTAATTTTAAACGAGCACGTATAAAAAAAGTGCCGGAACTGTTATTTGCTTGAATGATTAAATTTGACTTTATTTCAGGGTTCTGATAAAGATAATATAATACGTTTAGAAATTAATATTTTTATCATTGAAAAAAGTATTTCGTATTCTATGCAACTAGTATCCGTTTACATTAGAACATATGCTTTTCCATTATAAATTTAATACCGTGTTTCAGTGTAACAAAGAGTATTTTTTCTATTAATATATATGTACAAATTTGTATATATATATATATATATATATATATATATATATATATATAAAATGCCTCTTTTAATATGGCTATTCAAAACATTTATATAAATTGTTATACTCGATCATTTTACAGATATGTAGAAACAATTTTTTTATTTCAATATATGATTGATATAAATGAGTAATTTTATAATAATTATAATGTACATTAATATTCGCATTATATATATTTATATATATATATATATATATACATATTATTCTGCCTGCTTATTATAATTCTGGGTATTAACTGTATTCTTTGTTTGAAAATTTTGATTATTCATAAAGTATTTATTGGAATTAAATTATATATTATAATATTGATTAATAGAATTATACATATATATATATATATATATATATATATATATATATATATATATATATATTATGAAACTACTAATAAACTAATATTTAATAGTATTTTCCTTTTTAGCTACAATAATTGATTATTTTTAATAATACAACTTAAAATTTCATTTTGTAATTTTTCATGAATTTTCACATTTACTCACATTTTTCACTCTGTAGATAGGAACATTTTCGCGAGATGAATTTTATTTGTTTTCTAGTGTTTTTTCTCTTTTACTTTGGTGGGTGCCAGGGCCCCTTGCCCCTACGCAGGGTCAGCCACTGATTACATGACGTTTATGTTTGTGAATTGGCTTTGTACTTACAAATATATACTTGCAGTATATAAGTATGTATATTCCTTCTTCCAGTACTAAGGTTCAGAGTGATCTTTTAGTTTAGATTAACATTTATATATACAAACACACATACATATATATATATATATATATATATATATATATATATATATATATATGTTTATAGTTGTTATTATCACGATAAAAAAGTGAAAAATGAATAAATTATTTGTTCTAAAATTGTAAATTTAGTATGTTTATTCTAAAAAGTACTCGATTACCTATAAAATAAAAATGTGAGTTTTACTTTATAAATTTTATTACCGATTATACGAAAAAAACTTTTCTGGTACATTAAATAATTTGATATTGATGTCTTCTAAAATAATCTTACCAAAAAAACTAGATACTAATAAAGTGATACAACTAAATTAAATGTCAATTAAGTAATTTTTTTATGTAAGAAATTTGTCGAATAGTAATAATAAATTTATAAACAAAAATTAATTTACATATACCTACATTAAATAATAGATTATATATATATATATATATATATATATATATATATATATATATAAATGATGTGTATACAATTATTTATAATGTATGTATGCATATGTACACATAAAGTGCATATCGACAAGCATCATAAAAAAATTGTGTGTCACAAGGCAAGCAAGATGTTGAGACTCCTTAATTAGTTGATTTTGATGAATATGCAATACTTATCATACCTCAAAATAAACAACGAATTCAAGTTATTCAGCCGCGTACTGACACCATCGTATAATTAATTTCTATATTTAATCTTTTATACAAAAAAAAACTTAATGCCGAATTAAAAAAAGTGATAGAGAAAAATCACATATAATTAACTGTTTGGAGGTTCTTGTTGGCCACAGAACACAGAAAATATTATAATATGATGCAATAAAATTGAGTTTTGTGTGTGTTTCTTTGATTGTAATTGAATGCAATTTATTACTTAGAGAAATAAGTTAAATTGAAAGAAAAGCTGATCAATAACTATTTTTGTAAATGTTTCAAAAAATTATTTAATTATCTATATGTATACATTTATAAGTTTATAAATATTTATAGAATATTTATTAGTTTAGACAACTGTATAAATCTTATTTTGAATCTATACTGTTTTGTTTGAAAAGTTTAACAATTGTGAAAATATTAGAGAATTGATTGGGTTAAATAACAAAATAATTATTTTATTAAAATGACCCATACATATATATGTATGTGTATATATATATATATGTATGGGTCATTTTAATATATATATATATATATATATATATATATATACGAAAGTATGTAAATGTGTTTAAATTGATGATACAATTTTTTTGTAAAACAATCACGAATATACATTTAACATCGAAACCATGTTGACGTTACTTTTTAATGATATAAATACAATTTATGGTCAAGATAGTAGCTTGCAATTTACAATGTTGAGTATCTTTCCTACTAACGATAGTCATTTAATTTTATTGCTATCCACTTACATGTATCTGATTTGTATATGCAGATCAAATATTTAGCCACAGGTTATCTTTACAAAAATGTATATAATTTATTGTATTACTAAAAGATAGTAGATACTAAAAACAAAAATTTCTTGTAAACATTCTAAAAAATGTCCAAGAAACGTAACTTGTACAATAATTTTATCTCGAAAGAACCTTATCGTTTATTTGTGTACTTTTATATAGGTTATTTTAGAATGCTGTTGAGATTTTATGTTACTGACCGTATTTGCAGCAATCGATTTTTTTAATGAAATTCGAACTCAAGGCTCTTTGACTACCGAAATGTTTTACTGTTATTTATTGATTTGTCTATTACTGATACTGTAATCAAATAATATTTAAAAAGACAGTATAGTGAATTAGATGTAGATAGTTTATCTACAAACTAAATATACATATAATTATTAGATATGAACTAAAAATTTACGAAGGTATGCACACACACACGTATATATATATATATATATATATATATATATATATATATATATATATATATATATATCTTCATTAATAGCATATCAAGAATTTAAATAATATATATGTTTGTAATTATAGAATAACATTTATAATATAAAATGGAAAATGGATGAAATATTGTATTATTTTAATTATTATCAAAATTAAATGTATGTAACATATTTTGTCTTCTATTATTTATAAAAAATATTCCAATCATTAAAATTTTTTTAACATTAAATTGTACAAAGTAAACTATAATTTTTATTGATTTTTACATATTTGTTTTTTAGTATTGTGTTTTCTCTTCAATTATTTATAATTTCAATCAAAACAAGATGAAAAAAATCTTAACAATTATATATTGATTCTAATCTAAATAATTATAAATTGATTCTAAAGATCTAAAGTATCAAAATTAGTACAAACCAGAATTACATGATTTTTATCTCATTCTGGATAAATATTTTTTTTATAAAAAGTAAATCTTGTTTTTATAATAAAAACGATATTTAAAAAAATTACAAATGAAAAAGAATACTTCTTAAATTGATGTCTTTTATTATTTCAATAAAGCTTAGAGAAAAATATCAGCGATATATTTATTTTTTCATTTTATGATTATAGTAAAAAAAGGAATTTTGAACAATTCAACTGAATCACAACCTGCTCTTTACTCATTTGAATAAAAAGACAAGGAAATAAATATAGGTGTATTCTTATTTGCACCAAACAGAATAATAGCTGATAATGTATTCTGAACTTTTTATTATATACTTATGTTTGGTATCTAAGAAACGACTTAATAGCGGGCCCAAACGTATATTACCTTATTTTTCTTAATTGACCATACTTGTAAAACGAGATTTACTTTTTTTTCATTTCATAATGTTTGTATTTAAACAGTGAATGAGAAACTTTGACATACTGACAGACATTGTATTGACTATTTTTTTAAATAATTCAATATCTTTTGGCAATTAATGTGAAAATCAATTTTAAAATACTATATATATATATATATATATATATATATATATATATATATATATATATATATATATATATTACTAAAATACTTTATTGAATTAATTTTACTTTCATTAAATTTAATTTCCAGATTGGATGTAAAAAAATGTTTAATTATTATTAATTTTATTCATATGTATGAATTCACATTTATGTAAACTATATAAACATTTTTGTTGATTATTCAACATAAAAGTAGACATTACAATGTCTACATGTATATTTATATGTACATATTACGGATATATATATATATATATATATATATATATATATATATATGTAAAGTATATAATGAAATTAATGGAATTAAATTATATCTTTTATAATATTTTATATTTCGTAATTAATGCATGATAAATACATTTTTCATGAAAAATTAAATAGTATATGAAATTAGAAAAGTAATATAATCACTTTTACGCTTAAATATACCACAATTTTATGATAAATCCTACTAAATTTATATAATTATTAAAACTATTGAATATTTAATTAAATATTTCTTATGTATTTGTGGTAAATAAATCATAAAGTTTGAAATTAAAAACTGTAATGGAAAGAATTTTTAAAGTACATTAAATTTCTTGGAACAAAAACCTTAAAATATAAATTTTAAAGTAAAAAAAAAAAAACAAAAATAAGTTCTAAAGACAATAAATAAAACAGAGGTAGTAATAAATATAGAGAGACGAGTACATAATTCCTACCTAAACATATTTATTTGTATTACAGTGAAATGAAATAAATGGGTTCTTCGAAGTAATAATGGTTTGCTTTTATTTTTAATAACTACATATCGTATTTTCTACTTAGTAATTAAAATTTACTTAAATTATATGTGGTTATAGTTAAACTTATAATAATCACTATTTGGAACTACTCGTTATAATTTCTAATTTTGTATAATTACATTTCAAACACAGTAAATATACTCATACAATATAAATAGTTTTGTACTTATTTACACACATATTCGCATATATATATATATATATATATATATATATATATATATACATACATAATTAGTATTCAGTAAAAATGTATGATTTAAGAAGAGTGACCACACACTTGAACATTAGTATAATTGAATATATCATTAATTAAAACTGGAAATTTAAGCAATAAAAACAAAATTCAAACTATCCTATTTGCATATCAGGCAAAATTAGTAAATATAACCATGGAAAAATAAATTTGCATGTTTGTTTCAGAAAACATACAATTAAAATACGTGTGTTATAATATTTATGAATTTTAATTCTTATATTGAAATTTATTCTGTAATTTACACATTTTTTATATTTATATAAAATTTGTTATCACACGTAAATATCATTATATATATATATATATATATATATATGTATATATATATATATATATGTATATATATATATATATATATATATATGTATATATATATGTATATATATACTAAACGTTGAAATAATATAATTAAATGCTATTATAAAAAAATAGAACAATATAAAATTTAATTATAGAGATGTTAACTTTCATATTATATATAAATGTTCGTTTTTTTGTTGTTTGAAATATATGTAAACGAAATTTATTTTTCAGTTTTATTAAAATAGGTATTTTTAGTCTACAAAAATGAGTATTTGATCTATTTTCGTTATATTGATTAAATAATTTTCTGTTCAGAACAGATGCGATTATATATATATATATATATATATATATATATCTAATATGTATATACAGTGATTTAGTAAACCGTGCACAGTGGTATTAATTATAGTATTTAAACTTAAATTAAAAATGACTATCTTCAACTTACAAACACTTTTGAACTTCTGTGTAATTTACACTTAGCGTATGTGTATGTTTTGTTCTCTTAAAATATTCTTGATATTGCGATTTCTGTTAATCGTGAAGATAAACCTTAAGAAAAAAATTGAAAGATGTGAGATCTGATGCTGACTATTCCTATTCAATGGGTCCGTATCATTATATCCTCTTACCAGAGGAATTCTTACTAAGATAATTTCGAAAAACCAGTTCATTGGTAACATTTCTTTTTAAAAAAACATGTCATTCATTAATTGTGGGAAAATAGTACCGTGAAAATCCAGCAAATAATTTTATACTTGATATAATTACATTTTTCCAATTGCATTTGTAAGGAATCTGAACTCTCTTACATTTGTCGACAATTCAATTGGTCTTCTCTCTCCGCTCTCTTTCTTATTTTTTCGTCTTTCTCTCTCCCGCGAGTTGTTTCCATCAAAACAAGATTTATGTTTGATCAGTAATAAAAAATATGCTATTGGCGTTATTATTTAAGCGAAATACCTTATCACTGAAAAAAATCAATATGTCTTGATAGTTTACGATATTTTTTTTCTTTGTATACATATATATATATATATATATATATATATATATATATATATATATATATATATATATATATATACATTTATTTGTGTATATAAAATAGACTGCAGATAAAACATTTGATTAATTCTTACTGCTCACAGCACATATTTTTGACACATGAATCTATAATCTGTTTCACGCAATTTATAAAATGATTAATTAGACAATTTAATATACCTTAGTCAAATGTTTGTTAGATTCGTCAAGGTGAAAATTGTCTAATAGTATATTATTTCATTATATTTCATAACGTTTTATACGCAATCCACTTCATTATCTTTTTCGTTTAAAAAAATATTCACACACGTATGTGTACACAAGAAATCATATATATATATATATATATATATGTGTGTGTGTGTGTGTGTGAGTGTATATATATATATATATATATATATATATATATAGACATGAATGTGTATGTGTGAGTATATATATATATAACATAATTTAATAAAGTTTATATTATATTGTCAAAAAAAAATGATTTGAAATGTAAATGATATTTTAAGTAAGAAAATTATTAATGTATTATGAAATGAAATAAAAAAAAAAAAAATTAAAGTATATCAATTCGAATATTTGGTATAGAATAAATCTAATAAATAAATATTAAGAAATACCAAGTTAGCTTAGATGTATATTATTTAGACAAATTTCATGTGGAAGCAGCCTAAGACCCCAAATAACTAACTATAGACAAATTATTTATAATAATGTATTTAAGTTATTTTATTTAACAATATGTTCAATTTTCTGAAAAAAAATATGAGTCCTTGCAATGAATTATTTTATTATAGTCATATCTGTGTCATTCTTTTAAAATCTGAATAATTTCATTAATTTTGAAATAATTATTACTGCTGTACAATTTTTTTCAATGAGAAGTTGTAAAATTTGTATTTGAAAAGTTATATCATCTTAACAGTAACTAGTTAAAAGATAATTAAATAATTAAATTAAATATTAATGCTTAAAATCATTGTACCATAGAAATATGACATATTTTTAAAAAGTGTTTTTCGCTATCCATTAAATTAATTAAATTATTTAATTGTAATTTAAATACTTGATGACATTTTAATGTTAAAAGTAATTTAAATTATTAAATACACATATATAATGTTAATATAAAAAATCGCTTACAGTTATTTTTGTATAAATAAGCAAATTTAGAATATTTGCAGCAAAGATATTTTATTATAAAATTAGCAAGTTCCTTTTCAAATATTTCATTCAAATAAATTAATATTTTCACACTACTGCATTAAAAATTCACTGCATTTGAAACAAAACGTATCTGTGATACATTCTTTAAACGTTTATGTTTCTAATATTTTAGAACAATCGACGTACTCTTATCCATTTTATTATTTATACAACTAATAAATGTTCTTTAAAAATTAACATACATTCAGTATTACAAATACTACTTATTACGGTGTTTGTATATTCATGCTGGATATACTGTGCTAGAAAATTTGTTTATTTGTTACAAAAAAAAAAAACTAAAAATATTACGTCTCTTAAAGTGAAATTCATTTTATACTACATAGAGTTTCGTTTTTTTATACAATGGTTTCATTTTTAAAATGCATATTGACATTGCATTTCACCACTTTTATAAATACCTCTATTTGATTTATTTTTTGAAAGGCTCTGTACTATTATTTTGTTTGTATTATTATTATATTATTTTATGACATTATACGCATTTATGTATATGTGTGTGTATATTTAAAAAAATACATATTTAAAAGAAGAGGATTATTTGAGACAATTAATGTATATTCAAAATATTTAAGACAGTAATTGAGATCATAAATAAATAATCGCATGTCGATTATGGTAAGTTGCTTTTATTAAAAAAGCAATCTATCTCACTCGTTTAAATATAGTTACTTATATATTTGTTTTTCTCTTTAAACATACCAAAGAATACATTCATAAAAAAATTAATAGACAAATCAAACAACGTTACATAAAAATGATAATTATCTTTTCATTCTGACGATACGTCAACTTAATTATAATTATCATCCCCAGACACTTTACTTCACTTAATGATTGTGTTGACGTCATTCACTATAAAAATGTAAAATGGCCGTTAGTATGTTTTTTTTTGTATACATGAAATGTTGTCTAACCTACTTAAACTGCTAATCGCCACTATATAAAATATTTGTTACGAAAGAAAGAGAGATAAATATTCACCTTTATATAAACTGAAAATAATCTCTTTCATTGTCTCAACGCAATATATATTTTTTCATTGATTTTTTGTAACTATTTATTTTTTTGACTATATTCGTGCAAGTACAACTTAATCACTGTTAATGCATGTTTTTCAAATACTGGAAATTGAACTTAATTCGTGCAGTGTCATTCTTTAAATATTTCTTTTATTTATAATAATGTATCGTTTAGTTATTCAAATTGAAATTTAATTTGGTAATAATAGACTGTTAGATATGAATTTTTAATATTTTTATTACTTATTCGCATAAACACACGCAGTGAATAAAACTGGCGCTAATAAATATAAACGAAGGGCGTCGCACGAGAGCAGCCATGTATAAATGTATATAGCTCGGTCATTGAGATCAATTATATATATGTATATATATATATATATATATTATATATGTATATATTTATATATATATATATATATATATATATATATATATATATACATGAGCATATTTGAAAATAAGATTAAGTATATAGAACAATATAGTTATTTTGAAACATTTTAAAATAGTTATCTTCTTAAAAGAATTACTTTTCAAAAGAATCATCACCATAAATGAATTCTGATGCATCAAAATTATCACATTAAATTGGATAAATAATCATTTTTGAGAATATTAAAATTATCTTTACTGTGTCTGTAGAACTTTTTTCAATTAGAACAAGGTTTGACGCTACGAAAAATAAATCCTTTTTAATAATTCATGAATATGCTAATAAATTTGATTTTTGTTATATATATATATATATATATATATATATATATATATATATATATATATATATATATAGCTAATAATCCAATAAAAATTATTTACTAAGAAAGCATTGATATCTCAAAGAAGTGAAAAAATACATTCTACTCCGTGTGTGTTTTTTTTACAATAAAATCTATATGTCATTCTACGATATGGTCATTCTACTCGAATACTGTGTTGTTATCTTGTCCGTACATTCATTTCGTATTCTATAATTGAGATGTTAAAGAATTATGATTATTACAACAACCGTAACAAACTTTTCGAAACAATAAAGAACTAGTCGTATTGTATGTTCTTTATGTGCATTACCTTGTCAGCGTTGACTGACTGACTGCACTAAAGGTCCCCGAAATCCGGGGTCAGGTCGTGCGCGTCGGGTCTTGGACACTCGAGCCTTGACAATGTTCCTGCAACGTAAACAAGGCACACGTGGCTGGGCGTCGACGGCAACATTCAGCTAATTTAAAGTAGCGTTTTCAGAATTACCGTCATGTGTATTTTTTTGTGTAGTTTTGTGGAATGCCAACGTGTCTAGACCACAAAATATTGTCACATAGTGTGACAATGTATGCGGTTTTCAGGTTATAGAGCGGTCACTGTTCGTGGTGTTGACATTTGTTTCAGTCGAGATTTATTTCGTTGAAATTACATATCTGTGTACTTTTTTCCCATAAATAAAGATTATGGTTCTTTGTTAACAAAAGATGAACTTTATAATTTGTCATATGAATCTGTGCTCGTCAAATTTAATGTTCTACATTTTTTTCATTTATTTTCTTATTTTGAAATAAAGTAGTGTCATTTTCTTAATATATTTATAAAAAAAATAATATACCAATCCGTTGTTCAAATAAAGTATTATGTAGTTAAGAAAAATAAATAAATTATTATCAATTGGTATTTAAGAAAGTTAATAAAATATATTTAATCAAAACTTAACTTCATCTCTACCATACTAGTTTCTTAAACATAATTACAAAATTCAATTGGAAAATGTTTAATTTATTTATCATATTAGTTATATTAAACTTTTTTAAACCAGCTGTCTTAATAGTAACAAAAATTGATATATCCATTAATTATATTAAATTTAGAATATTTTTTAAGTTTGATAAATTTAATGTTTTTCATATTGAAAAAAATATCAAAAAGTACAACATGATCATAAATTATTATTACAAACGTACAATTTCTTGAATAAAAAATAGGTGTATTAAACAAATATTTAAGATTTTATACTTAAATTACTTTTACAGTCAAGCAATATGGTATCATTATACGAGTATATGGTTAATATATATATATATATATTCAAAAATAACATTTGACCTTAAATTTTTATTTTTTTTATTTCATTCTTTTGAATTAATTTTTAAACAAAAAATCATTTATTTATATATACACTTCATGCAAACTATTAAATTAAAAATTAATAGGATTTATATTCTATATAATTTTTAATTACATATCAAATCTTTAAGAACTTTTTAATTAACAATTAAGTAGTACACATAAAAAATAATAATTTATTACGGAACAGAAATTTGATTAGATTCCAATTTAATAACATCGATACATTAATAATTGTTCTTTTAAATGAACACCTCTGTTGTTTTAATTAGAATAATAAAAGTAATGCTCTAACATAATTGCCAAACCGCAAGCGACAACAATAATAATGGCATCACGAGAAGATTAATGACTTAGACCAAAGAAATATATTACAATTGTTATGTAATATGTGTTTATAATGGAGTGGTAGCATATTAGACTCTAGTGACAAATTGTTATACGAGTAGGTTGCATATTTTGTTAGAAAAATGATGCATTTTAAACAGTGGGAATCCGTTATACAAATTCTGAAATATGAATACAAAGGAGAAATGATTTATGAAAAAAATATTCAGTTGTTTGTTGAGAAATAGATTATAATAGTTCTTAACTCAAAAGGATTATTAAATAACATAAATCTATTCAATGTTGTACTTTTTTTAGAACACTTAAATAAGTATATAATAGTTAATCTGCAATTAAAAAATATATAATAAACACATAAGGTCTTTTTTCATAACGTAAATATCCTTTTCTAATTGTCACATTTTTTAATAAAATACGTAATATTTAGTATAAAAATGATTTTTTTTCATATTATTTTTATGTCAATTTTCAATAAATTAATATAATAATTAACATAATAATAAAGAATATATTTTTAAATATCAATATTTGATAATTGTCTACAAAATTATTATATGTATATTTAAATCATTTATGGAGTACTTAGAATATTCAGTATGACTAAAATTCAATTAAAGTATAACTAATTCTTCTTCTTATGAAAAGACTAAGTACTTAAAGTTAAATTAATAATTATAAAAATGAAATGTTTAATTTTTCATACAGCATTATGTGCTTAAAATGAATTACGTATTTGTAAAATAAATACTTTTTCTTTATTATTAATAGTTTTTAAAAACAGATTGAACTATTCGTAAAAAATAAAAATAAATTACTTGTTTCAATATGGAATCACTAAAACATTGTTTTTGATCGAAATAGTTTTATTTTTTATAAAAGATTATCTCTTACCAATGTTTTTTTTTCTTAATTACATTCCAAATTAGTCAGTTTATATAAATATCTTTAAATTTATAGTCGACAACGTGCAGAAAAATGAATTTAGTTCATTCAGTCTGGGTCATAATATATTTTAAATTATACTAATGTCTACAAATTAGATTTTCGAAACTAAGTAATATTTTTATAGGAATGTTTCCTTTTTTTAGTATATTTTTTATTAAAATTATTTTAGACCAATTTCGAAAAAAAAGCTTATCACGAAATATTATATGAAAAATTTATTAACTATAAATGATCAAAATAAAAACTTAGTGCATTGATTTATAGACAAAATTGTGACTATGTATTTACATTCACTCATTTTTATATAATTAATAATATAAATCGGAACATTAATACAGGAAACAAAAATATTATTTATGTGTTTAACATAAGTATATATATATATATATATACATATACATATATATATATATATATATATATATATATATATATATATATATATATATTGGAAAAAAAACTAGACATCTTAATTTATTAATTAAAAAATAGTTATCCATCAACGAATGTGGGAAAGAATATTTAATTCTTAATTTTGAACACATCATACAAAATGAGCAAAATTGAATTTATAGAAATAAAAAATGACATGTTTACTCGTATACCGAAAGAAGATTCTTTAACGGAAAAAACCTTGATAACATGTTTGTTTAAAATTCTTTGATAATTAGAAAAAGTGTGTTTAAAGTAATTATTAATTTAGAATATGTTTATGTATCCAATTGTTTATACAACGCACTGCCAATCTTAATTATAGTTATATAAAAAACAAACTTATATGAAATCGTTCTAAATTGAACTCGACATTTCGCTGGTCTAAAAAGTATTCTTTTTTTGTCTATTATATTTAAATATAAAATATATCAAAGAAAAAATCTTCATATTTATCATGTAGTGAGCATAAGTTATTTATATAATAAACACATGTTCGTATTTGCAAGAAATAAAAAAATCTCATTACATTTATTAATATTAACAACTTGATGTTTATCAACCGGCGAAAGCATATTTAATTTATATTCTTTAGCGAATCGTACAAGCGCGATAAAAATAAAGAAATGAAAATAAAAAAATATCTAAGTTATATATATATATATAATGTTTTATTAATTTATTCTAGACAACGATTTAAAAATCAATACGATTAATGTGTTGGATTACAACAATTACTTACAAAACCTGTATTATTCTACACAAAAATTTTTAATTTTTATTCATTCATTAAACGTTTCGATACTTTCACAGGTATTGTATTCATCACCTTTCGACCTAAAGATTTCTATACAATTCATTAAACAAACTTAAGTTATAATTGTCACGTTAACTTGTGATACATAATATATACGAGACGATTATACTATTTGATGTCTCTATATGTTCAATCAATTTATTTGAACATTATTGTAGAAGTGTGTAAAATTTACAATTTTTTTATACATTGAGTACCGTTGTTTTTATTATTATTATATTTTTCATTGCATACATTTATTAATCATATGCATAGACAACAAACAAATATACGTAGTTTTTAACCTTTGATTTCAAAGCTAAGATATACTTACTAAATAAATTAGTTAGCGAACAAAACAAGTATTCTGATTAGTCTGTCAGTACTAAATAAAACATATGTTAGATGTAAATTTTCCTAAGAATTATTAATTAGTCAATATTCATCTATTACACAAACATGTTTTACATATTCTATGAGTCTTTTATGTACTATTTAAGCGAATATGTCAAGATATTAAATTTTAATTGAAATTGGCTTTAGATGGTAAAGTTAGTTTACTTTGATTTATACATTTATACGGGTAGTGGTACACCTTCCCAACATATATATAAAGTGCAAAATTATAATATATCAATTTCCGAAAAACTAATATTCTCAATCACAAATAAACTGTTTTATATATTTACTCTTTTCGCTAATAACTGGAGTCTAAAAGTGTATTTTACAGAATAGTGCTATTAGAATTCAGTGTTTTACAAAATCCAGTAATATATTTATGAAACCTGACTACTCCTTCATTATATACAAGTCACATGAAGTATAGAATAATGTAATTAACTAATTTTAACTACATTTCTATATCATTTATTCTTGAAACGTACAATTAAATTCAATAAATTATAGATGTTAACAATTGTTAATGTTTTCTAACTTTCATTCATTTTATTAAATATTTCTATTTTTCTAATTGAATTAAACTTTACTACGACAAAAACTATATGGAAAAAACACAAGTATTTTTTTCTTAATAATAATTACCGACTGTTTTCAATTTTCTTTCATAAAGCAGTTTCATTTATTTCTAACAACTAAATATTTATTTTTATTATTTCTAGAATATTGTCAAGATATAATTTTCATTTATATTTGAATATCAATACAATCTCTTCATTATGAAAGAAGACATGATATAAAACTAGATTAGACAATTACATCATTTAACAGCCTAATGAGTTAGTTATTTGCAAATGTTTTTATACCAATTTAATCAAGGAAATTGAACCAAAAAATGGTTTCTACACTAAATGCAACATGTAAGCTAAAATGGATTATATCCACAAAAACTAATTCTATCTAGGATTAATATTCATTATAAATTTATTGTAAAATTTGAAATGTGTGTGACACATACATAAATCCGAAGAAAAATTTAGAAACGGTTTAAAATATTCTTTATATTTTAAAATATGTTTAGTATCTTTATAAAATTATAAGGTTTATTTTATTTTTTAAATGTGATAACGTTATATATAATTAATATATGAAATTCTGTGGCAAAATATATTTATACACAACGTATTTAATTGTCACGAACAATGTGAAAAATCCATATAAAAAGAATCGCATGCGACATATTGTCATAAAAATGCAGCCTATTGTATCTTAAAAAAAGACATTACAAATAGTATATATCCGCCTCTTCTTCATTATATGTTTAGAAAAGTAGACACATACACCATGTCCATGCACTTCTTTCGTCACGAATCACAGAGCACATCATCGAGCACAATCAAAGTAGGTCGAGAAAAAAAGAAACAATATAAAAAAAAACACGACCAGTGTATACAAGCCAACGCCAACGGAGATCGTTAACTCTTATACTCTCAAAAATAATACAAATAATACACGTTAGGTACACCAGGTGTATAAAATATTCTGATTATGTTTTTCTCTTTCCAACCAGTGCGAGATTCGTACAGAAAAATCGTGCATTCCGCTGCATTATTATATTTGTGTTGGGTGCACTATATCCGGTTATACGTATTATTTTTTTCTCGTCGAAGACAACTATTATTTATATTGTTTAGCACAGGTGCTGCTTTTTTCGACACGGAAATTCAGAAATAAACAGGTTGACCATTTGTTATTTTCTTGTAAGGAAGATCACTGGTTTCATAAAGCATTGTCTTTGTTGTTTATTTTTTATTTGCTTACATCGATGTTTATTAAGTAGATATATATATATATATATATTTATATATATATATATATATATATATTTATATATATGCACACGTGCACAAATATACATTTGTGTAACATTTTTTTATTATCACTAATACTAATACTACTATAATTTTTTATAACAAGTTTTAATGACTTCATAAAGATGGAAACTAGTTATTTGCATAGAGTATTCTAATTGAAATAAACATATCATACAACATAACTGAGAAGATTAGATAAAGAATTTTTTTGTATTTCTGAAAGGAGAGTTTAGCCCTATAGGTAAAATTTGAGAAAAAAATACATTTTCATTTTATTATAGAATATAACGAATAGAAAAACTACTTAAAAATAAATATTTTAATAAATAAAGCTTTCTATGTTTGTATATTTTTTAATGAAAATTTTAGAAAGTGTATGTAGCTTTACAACGATAATAAATTTGATTTTTTTTAGGTTTTTATTTCTGAACAGTCATATATAACTATATTTCTGTATTAAAATTAAAAATTATTATTTTAAGTTTATCTCGGATTGATTCAATGGTAAACATTTGAAGAGAAGGTTAATTGTTTACTTCTTGTTCTTAAATTATTATCCTTTTTTATTTTATTTCGAATTTAGGCAGTGTTAAAGTAAACAATATAAACTATTTAATAGATTATGATAATTTAATACAAGCTTATTTATTTTATATGTAAATAATTATTCAATTGTCTTGACAATTTTCTAAATAATTATTATTTTTTTCAACATTATATTTAATAAAATACATGCTTTTTTCTCTCTCTGACCCCCTCTCTCTATCTATATATGTGTATATGTGATTGTTGTATATATATATATATATATATATATATATATATATATATATAAAACAACTTTATAAGATAAATGTGATTTATTCAAATGTAATATGAATCTCTTATGCATGTGGTCACGAATGAATTAGCTTGCAGATGTGAAGATAAGCACTATTTAGCATAGTATAGATATATGTTCACGAAATTCACATGAGAACAAATATATTTTGCGTTTTCAAAAATGCTTTAACTGATAATTGTGGTATCAGCACAGATTTCTATATAAATGTGTTATTCATTGGTTAATCTTACCCAATTCTCATTAGTTAATTGAATATATATTAAGACAAAACAACTTTTTTCTATATCTTAATAGTAGTATTTGAATTCTGAGATACCACTAGACATGTTTATTTAAATATTTATCAAAATAAACATCTGCTCTAGAATACGATTTAGTTTAGTAGTGTTAAATTACTGCTTTTATGATGTTCATTTTGATACGAAGTTGATCATTTATTTATCTTAAGAACTAGTTTTCTCCACAGAATTAAAATATTAGAAAAGACTGGTGTAGTCGTTTCGAATATTAGTCTAATCTAATTTCAAGTTTTTAATTTCCTAATAGATGCATATTTATTAACGAAAATATTAAAGAAGTTTAAAATAATACACACTACATATATTTATACGATCTTGTCAATAACGGCATGTCGTAAACAAACTGCGTGTTATATGAAAGTTATTTTAACCAGAAAATTGCAAAGTATGTTTTTGCACTTATATTAAATAAACTCAATTATAGTAAACACACTTTGTTTTCTAAATACTTCATGTCAGTGTGAATCTTAAAAGCAGTTTATTTATATTTCAAACATATTTATGTGCAGAGTTAAATAACAAAACCTGCATACAGTCATTTATATTGACATTTTATTACCTGTAATATATAAAGACATACAAAAATCAATAAACTATTGTTAAACGCCACTGAAACATAAAACTTCGCACAATGGTTAACAATTTGTAAGTGGATTCTTACAATTACATTCATTACTTAATCATTATGTAATATTTTTAGTACATAAGTTATATATTTGGTTCATTTTTATAATTTTATTAGAGATCAATTAATTTACTTCAGGAAAGGTTAATATTTCAAGTTAATAAGTAGCAAAATTAGCATAAAATACATTAATTTGAATCGATATAAAAGAAATTCAATTAATTCAAATATAAGGAATGAAGGCTTAAATGTTTAGAAGTTTATTAATTAGTGTCTTTATAAAAATCTAAGAAAAACTATTTTAATTCTTTATAGATAATAATATTGTGTTATTTGAAAACAATCGTAAATGGAAACACAAACTTTTTGTGTTGAAAAATACATAAAACAATTCAAAAATGTAAATTAATTTAATTTTAAAATATTTCCTTGCTAAATATTGTAGTTTTTTTTAGATAAAATTACAAGACTACAATTTACAAATAAATAATACCTAAATCAAACTTCAAATATATTTTTTATTTTCTGAAAATATATAAGTAACTGTATCGAGCTTGTATATCTATCTATCTATCTATATATAATTTCATAAAAACGTTGTTTTTAAAACATAAGAATTTTTGTTTTAAATCACATAATGATTGACAATTATAATTTTTATTTTGTTAAATGAAAATTGAGTCAAATTATATAATCTTAAAAAATACTAATATTAATTTCACAACAATAAATTGTTATTTAAAAATATTACTACTGTAGATATAGATGACCACCTAATTTTAATGATTAATTACAAGAATGTGTATATAATTTGACAATTATTAATAGTTAATATGAAATTGATATTTATTTACGATATGGACTTGTGAACAAAATTCACTATCAATAATAAATATGATATATAAATGAATAAGTGGTTAATAGCCCTTGAAAGGCAAAGACGTTTTTATATTACAATTATTCACTTTAAAAGACGTAGGTTTCAATTCTGTATCCAGCCTGGACTTATTTTTTGCGATTCCGTACCACAAATGTACCTTGCTTTCACTATTAAAAATTCACATGACTGACTTCGGGAAATATTTACTGCATTGAAAATAAATACATGTCAATGATAAATGAAAAAAAAACATTGGCTTTGAATAAAACTTGTTATCGGAACCACTTTCCAAAAATGAAAACCGATAACAGTTTTAACTCATGTCCGAACCTCCGTATTCATAAATCAACATGCAATATTATTGTTCTTCTTTTTCCTATAATTACAAAGAAACCATTCATTAACCTTAATTAAGATAAATATCTATCTCACGTACTGTGTCAAATGTTCTGATTATTTACTTAATAACAATCATAACATCTTATGATTCCAGGTTAATTAAACTTGTCAGTACACGACGAGAATAAAATGCAGTAAAATAAAAAAAGATAATAACTCTATTGCAACAAATAAAAGCCTACGAAGTTTACGTGTGTTAATTTATTCGGTGATTAAAATTTGTGATTTCTTGCGTGACAAAGATGCACGATATGTGCAGTGGCTATGCAAGTGCATTATATCTGTCTCTCGTTTTAATTACAGTTCTGATATTATGTTCGACATTATGGCGTGCAGCAACGTCTTTCAGCGTTATGGATTAATGATTCACTTTTTAACTACCGAATTTCAAGTGGAACACTTTTTTATATCAGTTTGTCACCGTAACGAATCATACTCGTATTATATTTCAGTACGTGGAGCACGTACATACGATTTCATTAGTGCTTTGACCTAATTTTGGAATTTTGCAGCGACTGTATCCAATTAATAAATCTTTTTTTAATATATAAACACAATACTTTAGCTGATATCGATTTCAATCAGTTTTTTTTTAAAAAAAGTCTCTCTCTCTCTCTCTCTATATATATACATATATATATATATATATATATATATACATGTATGTATATATATATATATATCTCAATCTCAAAAAATTCAATATATCAACTATTGGATATTTTTCTGTATTTAGTATAATACATATGTAAATTTAAACAAACGACAGATTTTGTAATTAAAATTATAAAATTACTAGTTTAGGAAATCTAAATAATTTAAATGAAACCAAACTTAACAGAAATTATTTTTTGTAAATTAAATCACACATTTAAATGGTATTTTTGTATATTTTAGTATTTATTTAGGGCTGTTTTACTTAAAACTAACACAACTAGTGATAGTGAATTAACAGATAGTTCTTTATATCATTTTTAACTTAGTTTAATTTAAATTTATGACAATTTTTTCATAAAAGAAACGACTACCTGAACGTTTAATAAACTTTGACGAATAAAATAAATCAGTGCAAAAATTGTCAAATGATTTTCATGTTTTATTGTGGATAAAAATGCATACTTCAAGTTCAATTTCTAAAAAAAGATATTTGTAATTTATCGTTTATATCTGCTATATTAAAAACTAAAATTTTAATTTCTAATTTAATGAATTTATAAATCTCTTCCATATATATATATATATATATATATATATATATATATATATATATATATATATAACATGTATGTACGGATATTAAAAGGTCAAATTTGATATCTATACAATTAGAAAAACACTGAGATATCTTTAGATGTGATATAAATCACTGGTTCATACGTTAAGGTAACATTAATTACACGTCAATAAATACAGCAGGATAAATAGCAGTAAACTATCTTAAAATATCATTTAATGTATATATATATATATATATATATATATATATATATATATATATATATGTTAAAAAAAATTGAAATATAATAAATTTTTAAAGTTGATTTTTTTATGAAACCATTTTGGTTCCTGTAATCTCACATTTATTTTTCTCTTTGTATTTTTTTCATCTAACTACATGTTTATAATTCTAACAGAGGAATGAATTGCTTAATTTACTTACATCTAGCTGAACATATTCAATCTAAAACCACACATGACAATTTTAATGAATATATTTAAAGGAAAATCATCTTACAACATAATAAAAATTTAACAACACCGTGGCTTGTACTTTAGTGCATATTAATTGATAACATTATTTGCTCAACACTTCGTTTCTTAATAATAATATATGTATATATATATATATATATATATAGTCTTTTATCCACTGTCTGCTACAGCTTTATTTAAACTTTTTACAGTTTGAATGATCAGTTCCTCATTCCAACATATTTCTGATACATTTCGATATCTTTATTTGACGTATTTATTAATGCATACACTTATATATATATATGAATGAATACACATTTATTCATCTTATATAGCTGTCTATATGCCGAATTATTTTTTTAATTTTTGACAGTAGTGAATTATTTATCTCATGTAATCATTTGTTAATTTTATTAAAAAAAATATCATAAAGATATTAAAACGTAAAATAAAAATATCTTATTTAAAATGTCGACATTGAAATTTTGTTTAATAGATAAATTAGAAATATTGGCGAGGATATAAATCAAATTTAAGTTTAATATTATATTATATTTGATTATATTTGATTATTATATTTGATTATTCTCCAAAACTAATAACAGTAATAAATTGTCGCTTTTACAATAATGTCTACGGAGTTCATTTACGTTGATGCTGTTCTTGTGGCGAATGCGGTTGTACAAACCAGCAGTATCAAATGAACACATATCGCATTTCATCATTTGTCATTTTGATTAGGCACGATAACTCATTAGACAATGATCATTCATTATTGTTATTGATTTCACTCTGTGATTACTATATGAAATTGTTTTGTTAATTTAAAACAATTTATTATTCAAATTGAATGATTTCATTATAATTTATTAATAAATTGTGTGCAGAAGATATATATTTCGATGGTTTCTAATTAATTATTTGATACTTATGTGGTTTATATAAAATGTATTGGTTTCGAAAACTATTGCTCTATATTTTTTAATACAGTTTCTAAACAGTTATTGCGAATAAGTAAAACCATTGATAAACACGATTTAAAGTAGATACCAAAATTTGTAATATATAAATTCCTTTACACACACACAGGCATATATATATATATATATATATATATATATCATATTATACCTATTATTATACTTATATATTTGTATTTAAGATGGTATTTAATTTGCATATTACCTGACTGACATTTGATAATTAATTTGTTTCCTTTTTTGAACAACTAGCATAGAATTTTAATGCAATTTGTTATTTTCTCTTTGTTCATCTTTTACAATTTCCTGTATATTACTAATTCCTAAGATATGAACAGTTTCTCTTGTTTATATTATTCATAGGAATATATTATTAATAGAAAGGATTCATACTTTATGTGAATATTAGAAATATATAAGAATAATACGTATGAAACAAAATTCTATAAAAACTTGAAGCAAGAAAAAGACATTGAAACTAACGGAGCACTCGCTCCAACATTAAATTCACTTTATAAAAACAAATAAAATTACAGGTACAATGATATTTTTTAAATAAAGTACCAATTTCTATATTTTTTAAATATAATAAACATAACATTTGTGATATTGCAACATTAATCATATGAGAAAATTTTGTTAAGAAGATTTATTTTTTTTAATCTAATCAAATATATAATTTATAATAATGTACTTAATCGTGTATTGTTTCATATCTCTTATTTTATTATTATTATTATATTGCTATTCTCAAAAAATGTTTGATAGTTTATATTACATATCGTTAATGGTTGTTTTGATAACTTTGAATGAAACAATCGTTTTTTATTATTGTTTAATATTTATTATACACTTACAATAAATATAAAATATAATGTATTTTACTATTTTATACAGTACACTCTATGTATTTTTTATAAATTTACTAAACAAATAATCTGACTGTCATTTTTGATAAATTACATGGTTAATAATCGATACATCATTTGACTTTACAAAATTTGACACTACAGTTAAAAACTAAATATTTGTATTAAATGTTCACTCAATGGAAAGTATTTATAAAAAAAAACATCATAATAAAAATACTAATGAAATTGTATAATGAATATATCACTTATTATGTATATATATATATATATATATATATATATATATATATATATATCCTGAAACACTACAGTTATTTGATTTCTAACGGCAAATGTTATAATTAAAGGAAAAATGTTATCTTCGATGAAATCTAATACATTATGTTGAAAGGTTGTTAAAAGCTATATCTACGTAAATATAAATATATTTATATTAATTAATATAAATGATATTTCTTATCATATTTTGAATATCAAATTAACCAGTTGTATTCATTAACTTGATAAAAGAAATATATTGTATCTAAATACGCTTACGTATATATCCCATTATTTCCACTTGTAATTGAAAACACAGTCATATATGCGGAACCAAGAGAAAACTCAGACTTCACATATTAAAGCTATGCTCTACTTATTGCCAGGTATCTCAACACGGTGCACAGAACAGCTACATTACTTTGAAAACATGTTTTTTTAATATAAATATATTTTACTTTAAACAACGTTACAATAGCTTCAATGAATAAATTTTAAGGCTCATTACTTTAATTTAAAATTCAAGTTATTTTTTCTATATTCAAAATTTAATCTCTTTTTACTTAGAACAAAAAAAATATTTTTTATAACTATAAAAGTATAACTTATGCATGAACTCGATTTGATTTATTCTCCTATCAGTTGATAATATTTTGACCTTTGTTTTATGAATATTTATTAACTGAACTTAACATTTTATTGGTTGGCGGTATTTGTAATAAATAACTTAGAATATTATGAGTCATGTAGTTTAATAATAACGGTTTAAGAATCTTCGACGGTAAAATGAAATAAATTAAAAACAGATTTGATGATAGTGTTGTGATTAATAAAATGTTATTTATTTAAAACACTTCTCAAATGAAAATTCTATATATATTTATATATATATATATATACATACATACATTAATTTAAAATTTACAGTAAATAAATAGACAATTTTTTAAAAATAAACATTATTGATATTGTTAAGTAATCTTAAAGGTTTTCAATTTATAATAAAGTATTTATAATACTATAGAAAACAAAAAGTAATTAATTATAAATTAACAGAATCAGTATATTGAAATAAATATTAAATGTTAATAATATAAGTTACATTCATTTTATGAACTGAATAACAAATTCATTTATTTTTTTTATAATTTAGATTAGTTTTGAATAAATACATTTTTTTTTATAAACCTACTGTATAAAAACAATTAATAAATAGTGACTTTTTAATACTGTATGAATTAAAATAAACTTTTTATAAAATTTTCAAATAGTATAGAAATTTGAAAAGAGACTTCTAATTCGAAAGTAAATTTTTTTAATACCTTGAAGATAACTATAGATCAGAGCCAAAAGTCTAATGATCTTTTGAAGAGATGAGCATTGCTTCCTTTCTTTTGGTTTCTCTTTTTGTTTGGTATAATCTAATAACTATTTTTATTGATCATAGCAGAACAAAAAAATTAAATTCATCAAAATGAGAGCTTATATGTTCCAGTGATAATTGTTATCATCTTTTTTAGGTTTATTGTTATTTCTTAAAGTTGATTTTGTAACAAAAAGCATTCTAAGCTTCCAAACTATTAATTATGATTTAGTCTCAAGAATGCAATAGTAATCTCTCGTAATATCTCTGGTCGTCAAGATTAAATAAATGATTTGTCTACAAGAGACAATTTTTATTATCTGAGCTTAACATTTTATCTGCCTCTATGACTATTACTTCGATAAACATGACACTTTAAAAAAATGGACTAAATATGGTTTTTATGTAGTTCATTGTAACTTTTTTGTAATTAAATTTAAAATTACACAATTTATTTCTCTCGATTCTTATCGTAACAAAGATTTATAGAAATTATCTTTATAAAATGCAAATAGATACACTTTAAAGTTGCTTAAAATTATTTATCTTAATTTAAAATTTCTGATACGTGATATAATATATTAAATATGAACATAAGTTGATAACTAGTTATATTTTATTGATTTCATATGATTTCAAAACGAAAGTAAACTATAAATATGATTTACACTTATTTGTCATCATCTGTATATAAATTACAGTTTAACATAAAGGATGCAAAGTATTTTAAAAGCTACATCACAATATATTTGTGAATAATTAATGAAGAATAGATTTTGTAACTATATATATATATATATATATATATGTGTGTGTGTGTGAATTTATGTATGTATTTATTTATGTACATTACATTATCACGAATGTTGTATTAATATTATAAAATTATTCCCAGTAATAAATATTTTACTCATGCAATCTGTAAATAAATGTGTAATTTAATGTTATACATTTATATATGTATATATGTATGCATGCGTGGGTGAGTGATTAACCTTAAACTGACCCGGTACGATGAAAATTGAAATAAAAAAAAACTATGGATATTTAAAAAATTTTATTGTACAAGTTCATTTTCAATTTTAATGAAATAATCCATGTATTATAAGCATGTACTGCGTTGCTTCAATTAACCTGATTATATTTGTTTAGTAAAAAAGTATGTTAACTGGAATTTTTCGACTACGAAACACTGAAATGATCATAAAAACAATTTTAAACGCCAGTATGATTTCAATTATTAACGTCGGCTCAATTAACTGTGAAACCATTCCGAATATAGCTATCATTATCGGATACAAGTATCTATATACACAAATACAGTTCACTTATGTGTATATATATATATATATATATATATGCGTGTGAATGTGTGTACGTCGCAACTAATTGGACTGCAGCATGCTACTATTATACTTACATTAAATATAAAACTTTCTTCAACAGCCATCAATGTTTTAACACGTATCTTTCGGATGACCTACAAAATAAAAATTTTGCTCGTCTTTTTTTCAACGCTCGTAAATATTCTACTACAATAATTCCAACTAACACCTTTAGGACATACTATAATATATTTGCGCATCACTTTTATATGAAATATGCTATAGTAGCAGATGTTTGCGTGGAGCATATGTCATAGAACAGTAATTAATTTTCACTTTCATTGCCTCGAACCTACGATCTGTATGTGTACTGGCCAGGTGTTTTCCTTTTTGTTTTTGTACGCTCGTTTTAATGCACAAACACTTTCTTACTACGTCGCTTCAACAATATTATTAAAACAAGGTAAATATGTACTCACTACAATTAATACTGGTAGCAATATGTCTCTTTGTACAGCGTCAATATTTAAAGTGTAATATTTACCGAGTATGCAAAACATATATATTTATCTCGGTAAATTACGATTAATTATGTACAGGAGTGGGTTTGTTCTTAACTTATTATTATATTTTATATTTCAGAAGTGACTTCTTGTTGATCACAATCTATAATGTATTAACGCATTTAAAAGTCAATAAATTCAATCATCAATATTTACTTATTATGTTTATTGCAACATAACATTTAAATGCATATATATATATATATATGCTTACATATATTAAATACTAAAAATAGCTGATTGAATGAACATTGCAAACTTGTATACTTTATTTTTACCTGCCAATTATCACGTTCTATAATGATAATTCATTCTACCTGAATTTTTAATATATTTATATTTTTATTTTCTTTGTAAGTTGTTTATACAAATGTATCACTTTATATATATATATATATATATATATATAGTGTGTGTGTGCGTATTTTTGAAATTAAAAATATCTTACCTAGAGCAAATATCTATTATACACACTTATATACCAACCTGCCATATATCACGTCTTATAAGTGAATAAATTTTAGTTCCGTGGACATAATTTACTAACTACTTTATCTTTTACGGTTAAAGTTCCTGTGAATAATCTTTGTACATTATTTATATATATATATATATAATGGAAATTTGCATCAAACAGTAATATTGATCTTCTCTTCTGTCTATGCATTGTTTCCAGAGACAATAACATTTAGATGTATTTTTAGAATTTTCCTAATTCGCAGTATTTTGAATTCAGATAAATTTAACTTCGTCTCTTGTTCATTATATATATATATATATATATATATATATATATATATATATATATATATACAAGTTCTTTTATAAAAGAAAAAATCTTCACAAAACAATTACAATTAAAAATTTCTATAAATATTTTTCCATATGAGTTATTTAAAGTAATAAATATTATTGTGTATACAACTTGTCAACGATTGTCGTTATAATTATATGCCATATTTTATTTCATACTTATATAATTACATATTAAATATATGTAATTAAAGCAATTTAAGTAGGACATTAAATTCATATTTGTTATTTGTTGTCTTATTATTTTTGCCTTCTAATTTTATTTTATATATATATATATATAGTTCATTACATATGTGTGTTTCAGTGTGTCATTTACGTAAGAAAAATAAATGTGGTAGTAGATAACTGCATTGTTTTACTAAATAGTGGATTCAAATTTTCATCTGGTACATGTCAGCTATCATTAACTAAATTATTATTTTTTTTTTATTGAAAAATATGCATCAGAGAATTCAAGACAGAGAAAAGAAAAGGAATAAAATTCACTAATTTTTTTTAAAGGTTCATATTAGAATTGTTAACGTTTTCCCTATATACAAATTATTCGTTGCTTTTCTAAGAAGTCGTAAAATATTTCATATATCTTTGTTATACAAAGAAATTTATAAGATTCTTAGTTACAAATATATATATATATATATATATATATATATATATATATATATATATATATATATATATATACGTTAATACTGATAAATCTGTTGAATCTAAACAGTATTTTTTGTGATTTTTTCTTAAAAAATGTAATTAAATAAAGTAAGCTTGTTGAATTTGAATATATATATATATATATTTGATTCTCTATAAATTATATTTATTTATAATGATATACAATGAGGCAAGAATTCAACACATCCACTTATTATTCAAATATATTATTATGTACACTAATGAAATATTCAATTTTTTTTAAATCCATTCATAAGAACGAATAATTATAAATTGCCATAAAAGCCACATATGATGGCACGTGTTTATTAATTTCTGTATGATTATGTATATATATATATATATATATATATATATATATATATATATATATAGACAGACAGAGAGAGAGAGAGGAGTTCAAGGGTCACGTTTTGCATGAAAATGCACGTCGGATGATATCTATATTCAGTTCCAATAAAAATACATTTAAAAACTTACACTCAGGCATTTGGGTCGTTGAGATTAAATACATCATCAGTATAAATAATCGACATGGAAATACTTTAATTCAACAACGTCAAGAATTAAAGTTATACATGATGATTAACTAAATTATGATACAAGTGGGCAACAGATATCACGCCAAATGCGATCCGGCATGAGTACACAGAACTGTGTTTTTGACAAGTAAATGAACAGAAGAAATTTAATACTGCGAGATATATATATATATATATATATATATATATATATATGTATGCATATATATATATAAATATATATATATATATATATATCAATTTATATGTTTTTATGTACATTAATATTCTCTAACGTAGGATTAAGACTATAAAAAAGTCGATTTAAATATTTTTCTGTGACAGTATTTAGTGCTTAATTTTTAAAGATTATAGTATCGATCACCTGACTGTGAATTTGTAAATAGTCAGGTGTTTATATATAATTACTGTTTATAATACCTGCAAATTAGTTTTATATATATATATATATATATATATATATATATATATATATATATACATAGGAGATTCAATTTAAGCTTTCACACGAAAGTATTGAAAAAAACACAAAAATTTAAAAAACATGTTATCGCCCACCTAGTATTTTAATTCAATTTTATTTTAGTATTGAATTGAACTAAAATACTAAATAAAAAATAACATGACTTTTCTTAACCCCTGCGCGCCTCTTTTAATACTTCCATGTGGAAGCCTAAATTGAATCCCTATATATATTGAAATAAAGAAAATAATTTATTTACAAAAAATTTTTGAAGAAAAAATTATATTAATTGAATATTTACTTTTATAATAAAAGAAACATAACTTTAATTATGATTACCTATATGTACAAAGTTATTTAAATTTAAGTGAATTTGAAATATAAATTCAGATTTATATAACGATTTTTTTTGTTGGGAATAATTTTGAATGAAGTATCTTTAAACGGTTTTTGGATTATTATTTTTTTATTATTTATACCCCTATAATGCTATTTTTCTTTTTTTTATTTTACCTGCATATTAAAAACATGTGAATTGAAACATCAAAATCACTTACCTAGCTATTTATATACGTTGCACAAATTACACATTTCTCTTTTAATATACAATTTATTCAAAAAAGGCATGTGCATGTATATAAATGAAAGAAATAATTATACATTCAATTTCAAATCAAAGAATAATCAAAGTGGTGAATTATCTGAAAATGATTGATGTTTTAAGAACAAAAAAATGGATACGAGATAAAAAGTGATAAAAATAATTGTAAGATTTTTTGATATACTAATTATTGAAGGCATAGAAAAAATAAAAGTTTTTAATTTTTTAGGTTTAAAAAAATATAATAATACTTACTTTTTATAAATTTCAATAAAAACTATCTTTATTGATTGTAAATTAAAGTTGATTACTAATTATAAAATATAATCTACAAAAATTATATATTTTGTTCTAAAATTACATATAAATAATTAGTAGATCTGCAGTTTGATTAGAAATAAATATATTTTGTACAAGAAATTAATTATGAATGAACTCTTTAAATCTGTTTGTCTATCTATCTATCTATTTATCTATCTCTCTGTCTATCTATATATATATATATATATATATATATATATATATATTCACATGTGTTAGTATTTATTCTATTTTATCACCTTTTTTATCTTTTTAAATATTTTTTTTATAGCTGAGGGAATATATTACTGTTAAGTGCTATTTCACTTCTATCAATTAAATGGGTAAATATGCCACCCAGAAACTTGTAATAATTTATATACAATCATTCTTTATAGAAAAATAATAAAACATTTATTTTTTTTATCTATTGTTATGTAGCATGCGAAATAATTTTATTTATTTTTACTCATTTTGTATTTGTTCTTAGATATAAATCCTGAATTATATAATTATTAAAATGTTTAGTTATTTCTAAAATATAATTGATGAGCAAAATGGTAAATCAATAAAATATAAACAATAATATGTAAGTACTTGTCGATAATAAAAGTAATGCAAATATTTCTGAATTACTTAAATTAACTTACTTCAATCTTTAAACTTGTGCGAAATAAAATCATAGTCTATTTAAATTCGTGAAGTCTATTATGTTTCAACATAATTTAATTTATTTCTATATTTTGACCTGACGATGTCCGATGTTAATCGAATAAAATCTCAAATCGAACATAAGGGTCAAATATGTTAAATATTTCTAACATTATGTCACTTTTCATTAAAAAAACGGTACAATTCGAACTTTTCAGCACCGTTATAGTTATAAACCGATTTAAAATAAATCATAATAAAATAAAATTGTAATAAACAAGTTCATAGTGAGAACTTCAAATAGAATCTATGTTTATAAATACATTACAGATAAATACATTATAGATAAGTATCTGCAATCAAATTTTTTTAATTAAAACGATGTACTCATTACATAAAAAAAACCGTTTGAAATTATATTGATTGAAATAAAGAAATTAATTGAAATATGTTCTTATAAAAAATATAACTGAATTGATTTTTGATGGAGCATAAAAATAAGAATTTCAACTGGTAGTAGTATAAAAAAGTAATAAATGCTTTAAATCAATAAAAGTAATAAAAAATGTAAATACGAACCTTACTTGCAAATAGCATATGTACTTCATTAATTATATTAATTGATCGTAGATCTAAAATTGACATAAATTGTAAGATGAATAAAAAAAATTGTGTCAGTTATATATATATATATATATATATAATATCAAACTTAAATTTTATAAATGGAATCTACTAAAATGATTGCTAGATGAAAGGCGAAAGGTGTGGTATTTAATGTAGCTCAATATAAAACCGTTTTGACATTTATGTTCTTTTTTCTTCAATTTCGTTCATTATTCATTGTATGTTCATCAGGTCAAATATATAATTATAGTCAATATATTTGTACTTACAGTTTAAATTGAAATAAATACATTCTTTCATATCTATTTTACAATCTAAATGAATGTACGTGTAGAAAATAATTTGTACAAAAGAAAATATTTCATATAAGAACACTTCTTTCATTTAATAAAACTTCAAGTAATTGCACTCTTGCCAAATTATAAAAAATTCGAATGTTTATTTCAGTCCACTGAATTATTTTGTAAAGAGAAGATATTCAGTAACATATTAACAAATATAATATAGAAATTGTTGAAATTTTCTTGAATATTAAAAGTGTCTTAACGGATAATATACTGTAAAATAAAAGAGTAGTGAATGACAGAAGTAGCACCTGGACGTTTGAACTTGATTTAACAATGTATGATAGGAGGATAATTAGTAGCAAATATTAATTGCTGATATGCAAAATTGCAGTAGATGATTGATGACAGTGAAGACAGTGTAGTAATTCTATTTTATATTTATGACGGATTAATTTCTTGGAACGTGTTGAATGAGGTATTAGATTGTATTAGGATGCAGTTATAAAAAAACAAACATCTCTTATTTATTTCCTAATAGATTTTTTTGTTATTTCGTATTCAACTTTATATATCAATAATGCAGTTCCTTTTTTATGTGCTTATCCAATAAAACATAATGAGATGAAATTCCACTTTGTCAGTGATAAACTTTTACATATTTAAGTGCATTTTCAGATACTTAAATGAAATAACATAATAAATATATTAATAAATTAACATTAGTTATCGATAAAACTATAACAAGAGCTGGGTAAAAGTTTATTGAAAAAAGTATAAAAAATCTGTTAGATTTTTATAAAGCAGTTCAGTGAACTTAAAAAAAATTCAAAAATTCAATTTATGTATAAATTTGTTTTCAATATAGTTTAGTATCCTTTAAATTATTTATTTCCTTGAGGTATTATTCAATTTTTGTAAGAAAAAATGTCTTTATTTTTCTTTTCTTTGTAAAATATTTTTACAAAGGGAAAATAATTTTTAATATATTAATATGTTCTTTTTTAAATAAATAAATAATGTATTTTAAAAGTACACTATTTTTGAATTAAGGCGTATTGTTTAATAAAGTTAATATAATATATATTGTTTTTTATAAAAGAAAATGTTTTAATGGAACATTGAAAATTTACATATATATATATATATATATACAGAATACAAATACTTTCATTATAAAACTGTTGATTTTTTCTTGTTTAATTTTAAAATTCTTTGTTTTTGTAGGTTTATCACTTTTATTTTTATATCTAACATATCAATAAAATAAATTGGTACAAGTAAAAAGTATATTTCTAAAACTAAAAATTTTAAATTAGTCGAATTAATATTTAAATTAAATATTTGTTTATATTATTGTGTTTCAAAAAACGAACTATGTTTTAAAAATCACAATTTCCATTAGGCACTTAACTTTTATTTTATTTTAAACATAATAGTTACAAATAAGATTTTCGATAATAATCTTTTTCTTTTAATAAAAAAAATATAATGTTTTATGAATTTTAAAAGCTTTTATAAATTTTTTTGTGCAACATTTTTTTAGATTAAAGCCAAATATTGATTTTATTAAATATCACGATTGAACTAATCTTTTAATTAACATTCCTTACTCAAGATACTTTTGATTAATTTATAAATGTGGATACATTATAAAAGGAATTTTTAAAGGAATGTATTATTAGTAATGGGCTGTTTTTATAATTATATATATATATATATATATATATATATATATATATATATGTATATGTATGTATGTATGTATGTATAATTTGTTCATATTATAATTCAAGTACTTCGGCTTCATAATTTCGCGTATTAATGTGGGAATACAATCAATACAATGTATTGATTGTATTCCCACGACATCTGTTGTCTTATTTTACAGCTAATGGCCTTTGGAACAATGTTTTGGCCTTCCAAGGCGTACATTAAATTTCAATTTCGGACAAAGAAGAAACAGCACCTGCATCACATCTGCTCATATTACTTTCGGCATTGCCATTACTTAATGAATAGGGTTTTCAGTGGCATTATAATTAGCAGCAATCGATGTATGAATTAATATGAAATTCTATTCATTCTTACGTATTTCAAATACAACGGTAAACGTCGACGTATATTATTTATTTGTTATTGTCTATGATAAAATACACGACGGTGTAATGAATAACCTATGAACCTGGATATGTTCTTTTCATGTAAATAAACGAGCTATGAATGTCCGCATGCATGTTTTAATTACTATTATCATATATGACTCTTTGTAGCGGGAATTGGTATAATACCTGACGGTGAGTGGTCATTGTGACATTCAGAAAAACTTTAATGTCACATCAATGACAGGCAAAATTTCGTATGAAATCGACAATGAGTAATTACTTGTAAAGGCCTGGACACTAAATTGAATATGAAATAAAGATTTATTTTAGCGATAACAAATCAAACTGATAAAGATATATAATATGCGTATATACATATATATATATACATATATATATATATATATATATATATATATATATATATATATACATATATATGTATATTTTGTATATATGCAAATAACTACATTACATAGACCCACAGAGTTGCCCAGAAATCTATTTGATTTGTAAGACCGCACAGGATGTATTTTATTTAAATGTCAAATTATTTGAATATTGTTATTACGATTACAAAAAAATATAATTTCAGTCTGAACAATATTTTTATTTTCAAAATATAGAATATTATGTATATATATATATATAGTCTTCGAAATGGGATATATATTTATTTATATAAAATATACTTTTATTTCAAAACGACGAGTGTGCATTTCGTGACAAATGCCATGAAAGAAAAAGAATCGTCATGCTAGTGGCTCTGCTGAATAATGCAGAAACAGTACAGTTATATTTTGAAAAAATTCCCAGATTGAATTTCTGGATTAACTGTATGTTTCTGCTTCAGAAAAGAAAGCTACAAAACGAATACACTTTTTTCAAATAAAATGAAATGTTCTTTTTCGTTCCATAAGTTTTATTATTCCTGTTTTACTATCTAATGAAATATGAAAATATGTACCTAGAATAAAATACCGTGAATTGTTAGAAATGAATTTAATTTAAAAATTAAATAAATAATAGATAGTGACGTATAAGTTTGTGTACAGAACTTTCTTAAAATTATAAAAAGGCGGTTATTATATTCCTTATAATTAATTTTTCCATGAATACAGAATACTTATATAAACTTTTTAAAAAGGCATATTATCGATATATATATACATATATATATATATATATATATATATATATATATATATATATATATATATTAAGAACAAAAATTAAAAGTTAAAAACTAACCAACATATTTGTAAATGTAATTTTTTATTACACTATTTAATATAAAATTACTGTTTTCAATGTCATTAACTTTTTTATGTTCCTAGTTGAAATCTAAATCCACTAAACTAAGTCAGAAACAACACAAAACTTAAAATTAATTACCGGAACAAACAAAAGGAATTTGAAAACACATGTAAACATAATATATGTTGAATGTGGCAATTAGAACATAATGCGCAAAATAATAACCTAAACAATGAAGTAATTATTTTCTGCACCCATGTATAAATGTTAATGGGGTGATAAATGTCATTATATGAACAAAAATGTACTTTCTAACATACACATATTGTTGAAACAATTAAAACTAATACATATAATACAATAAATAATTTACTTTTACAATTCAATATAAGAAATAATAATACTCGAATTATAGAAAATTTATAGTATGATTGAATTGTTAGTTTAAGAAATAATACTCTAGCAATAACAGTAAATCGAGTTTAAGTTTTATTAGCATTGTTGTGGAGGGCGATTATGGGTATATTTTTTATTATATGTTTATTATGTTATTAATAAACGTAAAAATATAACAAATTAGTTATAAAAATAAATCATAAAACAACTGTATTATTTTATATATATACTAAGGGGCTCCGCCCCCTATTCGCTTCTCTCACTTGTCAATTATAAGCATATACATGTAACCGAATGAAACAATAAACATATTTGGGTATCATTGAAATCTCGTCTCAAATAAATAAGTCGACGTCATGGAATTTTAATTTTTAGTGCGTAATTATGATTATATATATATATATATATATATATATATATATATATATATATATATATAAAACACCCTATCAACTTTTCATTATGGCTAATTTTAGTATGAAAAACAGGTACTTGAATTAAACAAAATTAATTGTAGATTATAATATTACATTCTAATTTTAACAGATTATATATATATATATATATATATATATATATATATATATATATATATATATATATGGTTATAACAGTAGTTCTTTTATTAAACAAATATGATAAATAAAATGACTAATTTTTAAATATTTTAATATTTTTTTAAAAAAATGTTCTATACATATAAACAATATAGTTTCAGTTCTCGACACATATTGACAGTCTTCCATTTTGACAAGAAATTACATTGTTGATTTAGAAGGTATAACAGATTGAGAAAATATTTTTATAGTGGCACAGTTTTCGATTTAAATATTTTTTGCTATCATAAAAACGGTTAATTATCTCCTGCCTACACAATTATTATTACAAGTTTTTTCGATTACAAATTATTAAGTTGTTTACTGCTTCGAATATGTTTAGGCCAAGAGTGCTGTCTGATAAATTTCACACTAATTGATTAGTCTGATACACGAAGTGTTAATTTTTGTCTTTAATGGAAAAAGTGGCAGATTTTTATATTGAAAAAAGTTGAATTGAATTCAATAAAAATAAAATGACTTGCTTAAAAGTCTATTTTTTATTTTTTTTCATATATGATTCAAATATCGTAACTTTTCAATTCTTGTATTTTATTAGTTATAAGAAACATAGCATACGCAATGTATATATATATATATATATATTATAAAAATAATAATTGTAATATATTTTAAAACAAACAATATTTAGTTAAAATTGCAAATAATTAGTATAGATTTAAAAATCAAACTTTTTTAAACAATAAGTTATTATACTGATATAATATGATGTTTTATATATATATATATATATATATATATATATATATAGACGAGCTTGTGTACATACGCACTTACTGACAAATACTATATAATTAATCATAATCAATCATACAAACGTTTACAATTACGAATAAATTACTATATAAGTATTAAGTTACATTTAGAAATAATTGTTTCTTTTATGTTGGCGAAACTAATAAGAAGAGATCTTTATAATGAAATATGTTAATTATTTCTGTTGTTTATTTAAAAATATATAATAACATGATAGCATATTCTAAACACTTAAATTCGAATAATTAATATGATACATTAGCAGTATCTCTGTTCTAAATTCCAAGTCATCTTTTTTATGAATTTAATTGCTTTTTATTTGTTTTGAAATTGCCAGTAAATGTGTTTTATATTTCAGATATTTACACAAAATGAAATTAATGATAATAATTATGTACGCGTACTCTCTCTTTCTTCCATACACATACACTCATATATATATATATATATATATACATATATATATATATATATATATATATGTGTAATATATATTAAAATATATGAATGACTTCGAAAACAAAGAACCTAAATTAATTTTCAATAATATTTCTTTAATTTTTTTAAAGTATAAATTCTTTTTTCGTGTCTAAAATACTGGCTATTATTTAATAAACTTCCAAATACAAGATAGATAAGGAACACCAAATTTGATATAAGATGTTTACTAATACTTTCTTACATATGACTTTTAGTTTTAAATATGATGTTTGTTGAGATTTAGATTGACTTCATATTATATTTGTAAAGAAGTTACATTTTTTTTTATATATTTATATAATTGAAAATAAACCAATTTGTGTTACATTGGTTAAAATTACAAAGGTGAACTTTCTGGATGCAACCATTACTTTATCAATATTAAATCCATTTTTTAGTTCAAAATATTAATTTCTATTGTTCCCGAATACAATTAATCAAATAAATATTTTTATTCCTTCATAGTATAACAAATGAACAATTGATTTCTGTACGATTAAAATATACATACAACTGTTATTTTCTTTTATTTAAATTCTTACAACTTTAACGATTGATACTTTGATCTTTAAAACATTCCAAAAAACTCGAATTCAATAATATATTTAATACATATTTAATTATAGACTTATTAAACTTTGTAATAATATGTTCGAAAAATAATAATTATACAATATTTTATCACGAAACAGTACATGAAAAATTTTTTTAAGGTTTGTAACACCTTTTTAGTTTTTTCTTATTCATATTCAGATAACAAAAAATGATGTTAAATTTATGCGCAAATAAATATTTTATTTCATTATTCTTTTATAGACTATTCGTTAAATTACAGTGTAAAATGCTTTGAAATATAATAATATAAAAATGCATATTAATATGAATAGAGTGCGATTAAATATATAAAAAAACAAGAATATAAGTAATAATAATATATATATATATATATATATATATATATATATATATATATATATATATATATACACACACATACATATAGATATCAAGGTATATATTAGTTAAACTTTCAATATGGCAGTTATAATAAATAAAACAATAAACTAATTGAAATTTACTTTATTAAAAAATCAGACTCTTCTAATGTTCATCATCGAGTATGAATTTCGGCAAGCAGTAAACTAATGATTTAAAAGTGGAACAGCGATAGGTTAGCAAGAGGTGTACAACGACCTTGACTCAAATAAATTAATTTACCATGTATGTTTGATAGTGTGTTAGCACTCTGTTATGCGTTCTTTAGTTTTTGCAAATACTATATCAGAACTTATTAATTTGATATACATCTGCTGTATAAATTCTTACATACTTATACATATTTATGTATTTATATAAATATAGACTTTATATACATATATATATATATATATATATATATATATATATATATACTAAAGTATAATTTATTTATTTAACGTTATTCTGTTAGACTAATTTTCTGGTCGCAATTGTACTTTAGTTGTACTGAAACACCGACATGCTAGTTAATTGAACTATATTTTAACTGTTACAAAAAATTACTCTCAGGAGCAATTAATTTCCAAACTAAACATATAATTAATATTTAAGACGTATATATATATATATATATATATATATATATATTTCATTTATTTGCAATACTTAAAATAATAATTTATAATAAATAGTATTAAATATTACTTTAATATTTTTTAATTGATTTTTGTTCATGAAGGTAAATACGATAGAAATACTTTATATACACAAACAAGCATACAAAATATACAAATATATATATATATATATATATATATGCGTGTGTGTGTGTGTTCATGTATCATTTTGAAAAACAGTCATTAGTAGCTAAATAAATATTAAACCAAATGTGTGTGTATTTTTACTTACGGCTATTAATACGTTTTTATTTCCCTCCTCGAGCTCTAATAATTTCATACTTTATGTAATATATGTACATAGTTTTACAGAGCCTTAGGTGTTGCAATGCTAACATATTTTAAATGAAAGTATAAGTAAAATAATATCAAACATTACTGAACTTTTTAAGTACACATAGAGTTTTTTTAATTATTTAATATGTACTGGTTTCTTTAGCTGTCAAATTTTACTTATTGATTAAAAAAAATGCAATATATACATTAACACAATCCTGCACATTTATATATATATATAATACTGATAGGAAGAAAAAAAATCGAGTGAATTCAGAATAAGATCTATAAATATAGTCAATATATATATATATATATATATATATGCATATATAAAAATTCTGTTTTCAACAATTTAGTGATACTGTTCTTTTGTCTCTTATTTGATTATACAACGCAAAGACAAATGAAAACACTGTATAATACAATATATTAAACCTAAAAAGTAGATAAGTATTATATAATTCTAAGTCAAATATCAAAAAATAAAATATGAGAGTGTCTTATTGATATTTATTGCAGGAAAACACCTTTATAAAATTTTGAACAAAAACAAGTATTATTTGAATACATAACACTTAAGGTGTGAAATGAACAAATTAAATTTGGGCAAATACTTAATAATATATAGTACTACACTTTAATTTTTTCCTTATATATTTAATAAATTTTATTTTGAAAAACTTTTTATAATATTGCTTCATTGATTCACTCACATGATAAGTATCATTCATCGCAATGATGATAAGTAGTTTTCAAAAATGTATTTACTCAAAATAGATTTGTTTTGACAAAATAATTATATATATACATATATATATATATATATATATAAACAAATACATATACATATATATATATATATATTAAATGTAGGAATTATTTATTCAAATTTTGTGTTAACAGAAAGTAATAATAAACAAATAGATAAATACAATTGGACAAAAAATAATTAATTTTAATATTTTCTCTTTACAGATGACATGGAGCTATGCGGATCAGAAACCTGAAAACTTAAGTAAGTAGAGTATTTTATTTGTATATTTGTTATTAGTTTTTGAATATTTATCTATAGGAATAAACTAACAAAATACGATTTAGTTTCTATTTGAATAAATTGATATATTTTGAATCGAATTATGTTATAAAAAGTAGATATTACATTTTTACGTTACAATTAAAACGTTAATAAAAAAAACATATTTATGTTCGAAAAGAATTATAAAAGTTTGTTTGAGTAAAATAACATCTTTTCACTTTACTAATTTCAGAAATTTTTAAATTCTGATTTACAAATACATTAAATTTACATTGTATTCTATAAATTATTGAAATGGATTAGAGAGTTTCTATTTTAAATAAAAAACCCGAATATAGGAATATAAATAAGTTTAAAATTCAATAAATTATTTAGAAATTATATAAATATTTAAAAATATTTCTCAAATCAGAAAAAAATCCATTGAAATCAATTTCAAGTTAATTACTAATTTATTTCATGATAAAAAAGTAAGAATGTTTATTAATGACTAAAAATAGTTATCTTCAATGCTTTTTTAATTTATTACCATAACATAACAGCATTCTACTATCGCATATATAACCATTTGTAATTATTTGAAAAAAAATACATTAACATTATTAGTTATTGTACAATCATATATATATATATATATATATTGTCAATATTTAAATAAAGTTATGATATTAATAGAAGGAATACAATATGCTGTTAATTACTTATATAAACCAGATTGTTTCGTATTCAATCCATATAATTTACATTAATTTTTAGTATTATGAAACTTTGTACTAAATTTTTAATATGGAGGAATGTTAAATATGTTATAATTCAAAGACAGTATCGCATATATATATATATATATATATATATATATGTGCATGTGTGTATGTTTGTATATATATTTTTTACAGTTGAATATTCTATTATTTCTTGAATGATTAACTGACTATTATATTGGTAGACTAGTTAAAAATTCTATATAAAGTGTACATAGAAAAATATAAATATTACAATTACTAAACATATATCGTAAATATATCTAAGTGATTCAATTACGATAGATCAAAAGCATAAATATTTAATTTCTTTGATAAAGTATATCAAGAAACACACGATCTCATAAATTTGTGTTCGCTTAGATAATGGCAATTAAGTAAAATAATTGTTCAATAAAACGATTTTATCGCAACAACATCAAATTTATTATAATATCTCTGTATTAAATAACATTCAAGAGTATCATAAAGATCGCTCCTACGCCACTGCACGTATTCAAACCACTGACACGTTGCCGTGGGCTGATTAATGGACACGCAGAATGATACTGTCGATTCTACTGGTCAGTTCAATCAAACATTGTTTATGATTAAATAGAAGAAATAGACTGTACTGTACGCAAAGGCAACACACACATATATAC